>CM018050.1:7449943-8049943 GCA_008638375.1 Nyssa sinensis
AAGTCTAACGAATCTAACCCCGGACAAGGCATGTTGGCCACGTAATACATCAAAACATGCTCATAAATCATTCTTTAGCTATCCATGTTATAACATTTAAAGAAATATTGGTATGAAATTGTATTTAAAGAAGTAATGCATTTATAGAACAATTACAGTTATCAAAACATTTAGATATAAAAATAGCACCATTTTAGGGTACAAATTTACTCACATGTGGTCCAGAGTCCACAATTACTTGCTTAGTTGACTTGCTTTGGCATTCATATTATCTCTATTTTTTTGTTGGTGATCATAAATCATAGATTAGAATATATTTCAGTCCAAATCTTTGTATACTTGAGCCTTAAGGATAGTTTGGTAATTTTACTGTTTTTAATCCGCATCTTTGGTGATCTTTTAACTTAAACAAATATCATTTTTAGACTCAGAAGCTCTTATATACTTTGGTATGGGTGTCTCTTTACTTTTCATACTTCTTCTGGTAGCTTCATTAAGCCTTAGAGATGTATTCGTCATTTTTAGTTTGTTTTGGTGTTCTATTTTTCCTAGACGGATATCATCGTTGGGTCCGGAACATTGAAGATAATAAATTTAGGTTTTTTTGGATATTAATTTTCCTATTTGAGACTTATATTAAGTCTAGAGGCATTTTTATAATTTTAGATTTATGTATCTAATTTTTCGGTACCTCGTTTGACGAAACGGATTTCATCGTTGAGTTCAAAACGTCAAAAAATGCTAGGGTAGACGCCCTCTTTATTTTATTTGGCTATTATTTAATTAATTTAATTAAATACATATTATATATATATATATTATGTAAAATATATTCATAAGGTGATCAGTGGCCTATTCGTAGCCAACTGAGCCTATAGTTCATATGTCTCGCTTGGTCTTGGGTTCGAACCTAGGGAGCTATGGTTCTTCTTAATTTTTCTGAATTTCTCTAAGCCAAATAGTGGACAATGAGTGATATATTGGATAGGTTATCCCTATTCCTATGCGGGTTTATTCAATCAATTTACTAAACTTGTAGCCAAACGCCCTTAATTCAAATTTTAAAAACATTTAAGTTGTAACCAAAACGATGCAGTTCCACTTATCCGAATGGCGCATGGACCAAATCTGACCTGACCCTAACCCGAATCTAACCCGAGGTTGACCAGCACAGTATCCTCTTCCTCATGTTTTTCCAATGAATCTCGAATCACCTTTTCTGGTGACGATAACCCGAAACTAGAAATCTTTATGTTTTTAAAACTTGTTTTTAAAACTGTCTTGAACGATTTTTAGTGTAGCTTTCATCCTCATCATCTATTTTCGATTTAGCTTATGCTTTAACCATTAAATGACCGATCACAACTAAGCTCCGATTGAAGCTCGATTTTTCGGAGAAGATAACAGTTGTGATTCTGAGGGTTTTTAGAAGCGATCTTCACCTCCCTTCGATGTTATTCGACTTCTGGGATCCTAAGGAGCTTAAACCAAGGCCCTAAACTAATCGAATCAAAGTCAAATTCGATTTTCTGACCTCATCAACTAATAATTGTAAATCAAGTTTTCTACCTCATTTATCCACCATTTTCTGTGATTTAAGTGGCAGTGTGTTCCATTTTCAATCATCTTCATTTTCATGTGTTTAGATTTAAGTTGGGTCGAGTTGGATTCAAAATCCCAGATTTTCCCTATCTCGGCCATGGCAATTTCATAAGGTTTTTTAGCTCTAATAGTTCCATTTTCCCTCTATTTTCTTCCTTTAGGAATTTTAACTACATGCATGCAACTTAAATTCCATAAAACTGACCCTAAGAGATAAAGAATTGATGAGAGAGAAAGTTCTCTCTTACCTTCAATAGTAGTTACTCTCTCTCTCTCTCTCTCTTTCCCTGGTTGCTTAGCTTTTTCCTAAGCTCCATGGTTTTTGGATTCTTTCTCTTGGGACTATTTTTGGTGCAACACATACACATGCATACTCATGTGTCATGCCCCGAATTCCAGCGAACCCGAGTTGTGACTAACGAGACGAAAGGAAAATAAAATAATAAGGAAATAAAGGACAATCACTTGCATTCCATACAATAACTCAACTCCTATTCTGATACAATTCATAAGGTCTTGTCCATTAATTCACAACATACAAATAATAAGAAATAGTCTAGGGCTTATGCCCTCGTATAACATCAAATACGTCCCACTGGGCCAAATATAGTTCTTAGTTCCCTCATTTACTAAAGCATCTCTAAGTCTCGCATAGTCGGAGTGTCATCTGAAATAGTGTCCCACGAATGGGTCAGCTCAATTGCTGGTACAATATAATGCTAATGCAAGAAACAAAATTAAGATGTGGCATGTGCAAGTGTACATTTATATCTACATGACATTCAATATCATCAATGCAGTATATGAACAGTATGCGTGACGCACCCATGCAACTCTATGCCACACCCATGTCTCACTTTACGGACCTTCCCTGATGGCCTGCAAGTACCATAATATGTCTCGCTTCACAGTTTGGAACCCGTCAGGCATACGAGTACCTAATGGCCGATTTTGGGTTTTTCACCACAGGATCTACACCCTCATAATGCACAGCACCACGTGCTCAACCCACACTATGTCCATGGAATCACACTATGCCAATATGCTCTGATTCTATCATGCCACATTGTAATCTCAATAAGGCATCACATCCACACATGGAAGTATGCTTTAATTCACATATTTCATAATCTCAACAATTATCAAAGAATATAATATACACATTATACTAACATATGCGATATACACATAGTCATGGTCCACATTCATTCACCAAACTTTCAAAAAGAGAACAGGAAACACATAAGCATATAAGCAATCAAACAAATATGTGAATCATCAAGTCAGCATGGCAGTTACTCCTAAAATTAATTCTATTTCTTACTTAGCACAATATATCGCACCTGATGGGTTGTCTCAACCCTAAGAAATTCTACTCGCGGTGTAGCTGAACTAACAGTGAGAATATAGAAGGTCAGACTACCTTTTTCCTTGCCTTTCGGTGTCCCTAAAATCATAAAATGTAACTCAGTTCAATTGCTACTTGAATTATGCTATTCATCAAATTTTATGTCTTCATTTTACTGAGTTTCTATTTTGTCCAAATTAAACTCTACTATTGAGTCTGGAACGTCGAAGAAAGTTGGTTTGGGCTTTCGCAGAATTCAATTTGGATATCCGAGCTAAAAGGGCAAAACGGTCATTTTGCACTTTTACGGGTCCTTACATCCCAAGGCCTCTTTTTGTAAATTGGACTCCACGGTTGAGTCCGGAATGGTTGAGATAATAAAATTTCACTATTTGTTTACTTAAATCGGAGTTCATTTGACTTCATTTTATCTCAAGGACATTTTGGTAATTTTTAAGGTTCCTACGGGTCTTTTATTTTTCGGGACCTCGTCTCATGTCACGGACCTCACCGTTGGTCTCAGGAGGTCCAAGATAGTCAGAATACATATATAACTTGTCTAATTTGGGTTCCGGGCCATTTCGCGACATTTAATTTAATTAAATAAATTTAATTAATTAAATAGAGTAAGGTGTAATATATATACATATTTCATGCCAAATTGGGCACGGGATTGTCCTGTCCCAATTGGCTTACACGTGCCACTCCACACACGCAGTCCTTGGTTCGAATCTCCCCAACCCCTTTTTTTTTCTTTCTTTTCCTTTTCATTTCATTTAAACGATTGGGCCCAAAACCTCTTAAACCCAAAACAGGCCCAACTCTTCTAATCAAAACAAGCCCAAGCCCTCAGTCCTTCGTCCCCAACGCTCCACGACTTTTCGGCCGACCCTTCGGTCGTCTTCTCCGACCATATCGCCGGAGACTGAAATTTTTCCTTCCATTTTTCCCAAGCTTTTGACGTCTCATTTTCTATTTTTTTTTTTTTTCATGAAATCAATCCTAGGAGCTTCAGGACTTCACCGGGACTACTTTAAACCCCAAACACCACCATCCCCGACACGCCCAGTTCGATTATTCCGGCCAAAACCTAGATTCCGGCGACCTAGTTTTCTCGATTTTTCTGGCCTATTTTCTAACTGTTTTGGGACCATTTCTTTTTCTAAAAATTTTCTGCACCTCACCCAACAATCCCCCATCATTCCAACAAGGTTTTAACACCTAAAACACTAAGACCCGAGACCCAACCCTAGACCTGCAACTTGCTTTTTCTCTCTCGTTTCTCAATCATTTTTATTGATTCTTTTTGCATTTAAATCTATGTTTCATGTTCATTCATATCCTACCATTTAAAATAAAACATCACATATGGAATTTTAAGAAAGAAAAAAAAAAACAGAAATGGACAAGGTATACCTTTATCTCGGATTTCTTCACTTCCCCTCTCGATCTCCCACTTCCGTTCCAACTTCAGAATCCCAAAACCTCTCTCTGTTTCTTACTTGCTTCTCTCCCCTCTCTCCCCCTCTCTCTCTCTCTCTCTCTCTCTCTTTATCAACTTGCACAACTATCCATATACACATAGGTATGCATATATCCTCACGCAAACCCCCCTTGCAGTAGCCCATTTCTCTTTCTTCCCACTCCTCTTTCAGCTTTTCCTCAAGTCTGTATCAGCTTTGCATTAAATGCAAGGTTGACTTGTGTAGTTTACATATATATATATATATATATATATTATATTATATTATATTATATGTCTCACACCTACCCACACCCTCAACCGACCTTGCTGGCTCACACCTACACACGGTAGCACACATAGGCAAACCTGATGTGCCTTCACTAGTGAGATATAATATATATATATATATATATACATATTTAAATACTTACATATATATATATATATATATACAACATGTAAAATTTTGCATACACATACACATTTGAATTTAATAATAATAATAATAACAGTAATAATAATTAAAAAAAATTTCATTCCAAAAAAAAAATTTCCAAGTCTTTACATCATGTGTGTACACATGCATACTCATGTGTCTCTCATTTTCTCTCTCTAATCTCTCTTTCTTTCTTTCTATCATTTTAGTTGAAGAAGGCCAAATCTTATGATAGTCTATAATGCTACATTATAGAAATATATTTATATATATATATATATATTTGTGTGTGTGTATACACATTTCCTCACATCATTTTCTCTCTTTTTCCATCCCACCACCTATTGTCTCCCTTATTTCGCCGACCAACTAGTCCACAATATAACACACACACACACACATGTTTACGTACATTTGTGCACAAACACATTACTCACATACATTGTTGCAAACACACACACACACACACACATTATTATACATACATGTATCATATTTTTTTTTCAATTATTCACTTGTTCACACATCACTAATGCACATTAGCACAAGTATACACACTGAATAACAGTATGTATGAATATTGTTCACACACTATCATTGTTCATATATATGTTTGGTATTATTATTTGTTTATCGATGTGTTAGGCCATTTGGTCCTATTAACCATGGTTAGATTAAGTCTTCATGTGATTATATTATATTTCCAACTTTAGTTTATAATAGTGCTTGATAGCTTTAAAAAGCTCTTTCATTAATAATGCTTTTGACATATTATATAAATTCCCTATCAACGATAGGCCATTTGGTCCTATTAACCATGGTTAGATTAAGTCTTCATGTGATTATATTATATTTCCAACTTTAGTTTATAATAGTGCTTGATAGCTTTAAAAAGCTCTTTCATTAATAATGCTTTTGACATATTATATAAATTCCCTATCAACGACATTTTATTCTATTTATTGATAATATTCAGACATTAATGTTTAAATGCAATAACCTTTATTTTATTGGGTTCGGGTGTTACACCAATCATTAGCTACTTTCATGTATTCGGTTGCAAATGATATGGATTAAATGACAAAGATAACCTGAAAAATTTTGATACTAAATCCATTAAAGGAATTTTTCTAGAATATTCTGCTGTAAGCAAGACAAATGACTCTAACCTAAAAAGAATCTATACAAGTAGTATTTGATGAATCTTATTCTCACTCCTCAAAAATAATGTGGATAATGAGGATGTACAAAACGATTCAAATATAGATAAACTACTTTAAGATAACAATGATTTAAATGATCAAAGTCTTGAAAAAAGAAAAAAAGAAAAAGAAGATCAAATAGAAAATGAAAATGTAATTCAAAATGTTATATTGGATCATTCCAAAGAATGATAATTTGCCAAAGATCACTCTAAAGATCAAATCATAGGTGAACCAATTCAAAGAGTTGCTACTAGAGCTTCACTAAGAATGCGTGTAATAATTTAGCATTTCTATCTCAAATTGAACCTAAAAATACTCAAGAAACTGAAAATGATGAGTCTTGGATAGTAGCTATGCAAGAAGAGCTTAATTAATTTGAAAGAAATGATGTATGGATCTTAGTTTCCAAGCTTAGAGACCAAAGTGTAATTGGAACTAAATGAGTCTTTAGAAACAAAAAAATGAAGAAGGAAATATAATTAAAAACAAAGTTAAATTAGTAGCTCAAGGATACAACTAAGAAAAAGTCATTGACTATGAAGAAAATTTTGTCCCGATTGCTAGATTAGAAGTTATAAGAATGTTACTTGCTTTTGCATGCCTATAAAAATTTCAAGCTATATCAAATGGATGTAAAGAGTGTATTCTTGAATGGATTCATATCCGAGGAACTGTATGTTGAACAACCTCCCTGATTTGAAAACCATAAAAATCAAAACCTTGTATATAAATTAATAAATGTTCAAGAGCGTGGTATCAAAGATTTAGTGGATTACTCACAAAAAATAAGTTTGTAAAAACAAAAAGGAAAGAAGTGCTCATTGTATAAATATATGTTGATGATATTATATTTGACTCAACAAATAAAAATTTATGTAAAAACTTTGTCAAGTATATACAAGATGAATTTGAAATGAGCATGATGAAGAATTAAACTTCTTCCTAAGATTACAAATTAAGTAATTTAAAGACTGGACATTTATTAGTCAATCTAAATACATTAAAGAAGTTCTTAAAATGTTTGGCATAAAAGACACAAACCTATGAGTACTCCCATAAATGCTACTACCACACTTGGCCAGGAGCATGGTTGTCATTTTTGCATGAATGCAAAATCAATCCCACCCAATTTCAAACATAGGATAGTATTATGATATTCATTATGTGTAGGAGTCTTGACAATTCCAAAAGTAGGATGAGATTTTATTAAGTACTATTTTGTTTAGTATTCTATTCCTCTTAGGACGGAGCTAATGAAAGTTAAGGGAGTTAATTGTCGCCCTCACTTTTTGCTATTTAAATTTTTTTTTTTATATCTTTTAAAGATGTTTCAAATATATCCCTCTATTTTTTATTTTTGCCTCCCTTTTGTTCAAAACTATTTACAATTTGCCTTACTCAAGTTTTAATTTAAGCCCTCTTTGTTTATTACTTTTTAATAAATTCTCTTGAAAAGTATTCTATATATTTGATTAAACGCTCAAAACTTTTACTTGTATTATACAAACGGAGAAAAATAAAAATTTTCTACCTATCTATTAATGTCTCTTCCAATTTCTTTCACAAGACTTCCTTACTCGACTCATACATTAAGAGTTAAATTATAACCTGAACACTAATAATAAATCTTTGCCCCTCCAATAAATCCCCGAGTCCGTGCTTGATTCCTCTCACTATTTTACCTCAGATTTTAAGCAATCTGACTGATCCTTTCCTCGAAACAAACGATGCCAAGATGTAAAGAAAGTGACAGGCTATTGTTTAAAGAGAAGAGAGACTTGGATTTTTAAAGTCTAGGTTGCATCGTCCTGCGTGTTAGTTATCCCGTCATTGAGCTCCAACATTGACATTTTCTTATTGAAGGCATAGCTTATGAGTTGTATCAAGATGCATGTTTAAATATTCTCTCTTATCATAGTAATTTTAGTTAATTTTTTTATTTTAACTTTTTAACTTTACAGAATTCAGAAAAAAAAGTCTAATAGTACATTGACATGGTACTATTTTAAATTTTTATCTGAATGTAATTGAAAAAAAATAAACTAAGACAGTAGCATGATGATTTGAATATTATTATAAATATTACAATGAATCTTGCAAAAATAAGACCATCTCCAGCAGTTACTCAAACTTCAAACCCAAATTTTACTTAAAATTTGAGTAAAAGGTGAATTTGAGTTTGATCTTCTCCAGTAGTCACTTAAGTTTTTACTCTAATCTTTTTTAAAAATTCTCACCTTATCCCAAAAGCTACTTTATGTCATTTCCTCTCAGAAATTATTTTCCCTTTTCTTTTTCCTTCCAAACCTCTTTCACTCTTAATTTTCATTCCCTCCCAAATTTTCCTGCCAATTTTTTTTTCTATTATTTTAACTTCCCACCATTTTCTTCAAATTTCCCTCCAATTAATTTTGTCTAAATATTTTTTACTTCCCTCCAAAACATTCCCTTCTAAATTTTTTTCCCTCCAAATTTTTTTTTCTATTATTTTAATTTCCCGCCATTTTCTTCAAATTTCCCTCCAATTAATTTTGTCTAAATATTTGAAACTTCCCTCCAAAACATTCCCTCTCAAATTTTTTTCTATAAATAAGTATATTTCGTCATCTAAAACTCATCTTCAACATTCTCAATAGAATGAATTCCTTAAAAACTTTTTTGCTTAGTTCATTTTCATCATCATCTTCTTCTGATAATGATGAAGAAGAAGATGAAGAAATAGCATCACTTGTAGCTCTTAATCAAGTGATTACTGCTGAAATGTTAGAAATTCTAAAAGCAAAAGCAACACGGCCAAAAAAACATGGTGGTTCAATTGTAGGTCGTAAACACATTTTTCGCGAGAGACAAAAGAGTCATGATCGACTATTCGGTGATTATTTTGCAGAAGATCCAGTTTACCCACCTTCAATGTTTCGAAGACACTTTCGAATGACGCGTGAGGTATTTATGCGTATTCTTAATGCTATTGAAATACATAATCCTTATTTTGTTCAAAAAAGAAATGCAGCTAAAGTTCTTGGATTGTCTCCTCTTCAAAAGATGACGTCCGCTATTAGAATGTTAGCGTATGGAATGGCAGCGGATGCTAGTAGACGATTATGTACGAATTGGAGAAAGCACTGCAATAGAGAGTTTAAAACATTTTTGTCGATCTGTTATCGAAATTTTTGAAGATGAGTATCTCAGATCTCCAAGAGAAGACGATATTACTAGATTACTTGCTGTTGGGGAAGCTCGTGGGTTTTCAGGAATGTTAGGAAGCTTGGATTGCATGCACTAGGAGTGGAAGAACTGTCCAACAGCGTGGCAAGGTCAATATTGTGGTCATGTAAAAAAACCTACTATTATTCTAGAAGCTGTAGCTTCATATGACTTGTGGATTTGGCATGCTTTTTTTGGAATGCCAGGATCTCACAATGATCTTAATGTCTTGGATCGTACTCCTTTATTTTCTGAGATCACTGAAGGACGAGCCCCCCAGCTAATTACTCTATTAATGGACACACCTATAATATGGGATATTATCTCGCTGATGGACATATATCCTTAATGGGCAACATTGGTTCAAACAATTTCTTCTCCACAAGGAGCAAAGAAACAATATTTTGCTATGATGCAAGAGTCGGTGAGAAAGGATGTTGAACGAGCTTTTGGGGTTCTTCAATCTCGTTTTGCAATTGTAGGTGGACCAACACGATTTTGGGACCCCAACACACTAGGAGATATCATGAAGACGTGCATTATTTTGCACAATATGATAGTTGAAAATGAGCAAGACAGTTATACTATTTGTGATTATGAAACATCATCAGAACATAACACATCTGTAGTTATTTCGCCGACTTGTAATAATGACTTTGAATCGTTTTTGTCTCGTCATTTACAAATGAGAGATAAGAACGCCCATTACAGCCTTCGCAACGACTTAATTGAGCATTTATGGCAACGCCGTGGAGAGATGTAACTATTTTTCTGTGTTATTTTTTTTTTTTAGATGTAACTTTTATTGTGTGTCTTTTTTTTATTCAATGTAACTTTTTTTTAATGATATGTATTTTTTTTAAGATGTTTGTCTTTTTTTAATTCAATGTATTGAAAAAAATATTATATTAATTAAAAACAACATTGAAAATAAATTAACATTACATTAAAAAAAATATTGAATTAATTAAAAGTAATATTAAAAATAAAATAACATTACATTAAAAAAAATATTACATTAATTAAAAGTAACATTTAAAATAAAATAACATTGCATTGAAAAAAAAACATCACATTAATTAAAAGCAGCATTTAAAATAAAATGACATTGCATTGAACATTACATGGAGTTTCGAGCAATGATTTGTCTTTGGAGATCCTCATAATAAGACCTTTGCATGGGAGTTAAATTGGTCATATCCATTGACATTATTTTATGATCCTCAAATCTCTGTTCTCTCTCATTCATCATTGTCAATATCTGTAGTTGTGCTTCTCTACTTTCTGCCTTTCTCTGGCGATCTGCAGCCAACACGTCTTCTTTTTCAATACGACGAGAAGACATACTCGTCAGCACTTGAAATATATTATTTTGTGTGGATTCCAAAGAAGCATACTTAGCTTCATCGATATCTTTATTCTTCCTGTTATTTTTTTCCGGCCTTGATACCAATTGGACACTTTGATTTATCTCCTAAAAATTGTTGTTCCAAGTCAATATCAGAATCAATAGATATCGGAATTTGAGGACTAGAAGGACTTGAGGGACTCGAATAGGATGAAGTTTGGACTTTTTGTTTACTGCCTTCAGTATAAACTTCATCCCATTTGCAACTATGTCGTAGTATTTCCCAACAAGTATGAAATGTGAAATGTTTCTTTTGAATCACGTGAAACATGCGTTTGGCTTCACAAATCTGAAAATAAAATAGTTATAATTAATTAAACTTGTACCAAAATTATAATTATTTTAAAAGTTGAAGGATTGTAAAAAAAAAAAAAAAAATACCTTCTCTGCTTCTCCAGTTCCACTTTGTTGTTTCTTGCTTACTTGTTCATAAAACCTGGCAAATTTGTTGACGGAACTTCTGAATAGCCTGCCATCGATGATTCAGTGAAATACCAGTTCTATTTTGTTCAACATTTGGCTGCGAACAAAAAGAAGTGAGAACACGTTCCCAAAATACTTTCATTGATTGATTTTTACCAGCAATTGGATCTTGGGAGACGGCCAACCAAGCTCTACACAATGCTTCGTCTTCTATGATATTGAATGATTTGCCACGAACCCGACTTTGAATTTGTTCTTCAGAAATAATTTCTATTCCGTGACTTTCTTCTAAACTCAGAGACCCAGTATAATTATCTATTGAAATAAAAATATTACTATTATGAAACAAAAATACAAGTGATGTAATTTTACAAAATATAAAAAAAAAAAAATTGATAGTACACAATGATAAAATTTCATGAGAATTTATAGAAGAAAAAATTAAAATTTATTTTATTATTCTATTAAATCTTGTTTACCGTTCTGTATTTATTTTATTTTGTTTACCGTTCTGTATCTATTTCTATGTCTATCCATCACAGCCTATTTTCTTTACCGTTGTATGTCTATCCATCAATCCTATTTTCTTTACCGTTCTGTATCTCTTCCTATATTTTTTTACCGTTCTACCAAACCAATTCCATCAGCCCAGTATATTTTTTACTGTTCTGCCAAACCAATTCCATCAGCCGTCAAACCAATTCCATCAAGGGCTAACTGGTAGAGATATGGATGAACTTTGTATAGATCTTTACCCATAATTTAATAAAATAATATTTCTCGGTGAAAGAGGCAGATAGATAAAGACGGGAGAGAGACGAAGTCGGTGAAAAGGGGGAAGAGAAGATCAAAAAGGGTCCTACTAGGGAGATCGCCACAACTAGAAAGAGGCAGATTGTAACTATTTTTGTATTTGGATCTCAATGATCTCTTCGGCGCCGTCTTCATCCACTTATAGAAAATTAGTCCAAAATTTACAGAGCTTTGAGACTTGAGAGAGGCGGCCAAGAAAGAAAATTCTCAAGATTCGCAATCACAACCGCAACCGCCATGGAATTCCCTCCTTTCCTTCGCGAAATCGTTCAGATGATGTAACGACAACCAGGCATAGACAATTTGTTGCTGCCATGGAAAACCAATTCCATCAAGTTGCTTCTGCCGTTCTACTTCAGGTAGCTTCTTCTTCTTCTCTTAAGCAGTGGAGTTCATGGTTTCTTTCCGCCAAGGTACCATTTCCTTTTCCTTTTCCTTTCTTTTCCCTTTTCCATCTTTTTCATCTGTTGAAGGGTTTCCTAGGTAAATCCTAGTGACCGTTGGAGATTTGAGTCAATGAACAGTAACGCGCAAGTTTGGGTTTATGTTTGAGTTTGCACTGATTTGATATGGGTTTGATGCAACTGTTGGAGAGGGTTTTTTTAACATTTTGACTCAAATTTGAATTTGAGTCTGAAGTTGAGTAGCTGCTGGAGATGCTCTAACAAATCATGATTGAAATAACATTATTTTAGGACTAGTTTTTTATATAATTAATATGAATTTAATATATATATATATATATATATATATATAAAGTATATTAAATTTGAAAAAAAACATAAATCCTTGTTCAAAATTTGACTCTACACGTTATAGACTAATTTACCGCGTCTGCATACAACGAAAATAAAGAGAATAGGGGTTGCTGAAAGCCTGAAAAGTCGCAGGGAAGCCTCTCTTTCTGACAAGAGAGAGGGAGGAAGATCAGAACAATCTCTCTTCAATTTAGGTATATATATCGATATACACACGCATACACACACAAGAAAACCCAAATGGATCAGATATTGAACAAGGTGGGATCATATTGGTTCAGTCAGAAGGCCAACAAGGAGATCAACTCTGTCGGCGATGATCTAAATGTACGCTTTTCTCTCTCTCTGATCTCAGAAATCACATCTTTTAGCTTGGTCTTGTAACTCACAATGTTTAATTGCTTTTTATGTTGACCTGATCGTGAAATCTAGAGTTAAATTAGGGTTTCTTCGATTTGTTCTGGTTGACTTGGGGAATTGTTGAAAGACCCCCTTTTTGTCGAGTTGAAGATGTTATTTGCACAAGTAAAGTAATTATGATATTTGAAACAATCTTTAAAACTGACTACATGTAAATTACATAAATTTCAATAATAATATAATTTCCTAAATTACCTACCAAAAAAAATGTATGATTTCCTAAAGTAACCACTATTGAAATTGAGTAATTTTTCCACATATTTCTATATTGGCTTATCTAGCCGATGATTTTGAGAACTAATTTATTGCATCTAGCATACGAAGGAGAAGAAGGGTTTTTGTGTGTGGGTGGGGTGGGGGGGGGGGGGGGGGGATTGATGTTGAGATATATATAAGTCAATTTCAATTACTCTTTTGAACATGAACCAAAAAAAAAATTTGTACTTCAAATTATTTGCTTAAGAACCAAGTTATCACAATTGGTAAGTTTGCATTGTTGGATTAACCATGGTTCAATTGAGATTGCCATTATTGTTATTAGTATGATATTTTAACAAATTAGGGTGCAAGATTGAAACTTTACCGAAACATTTTGAAAGTATACAGAAGATCAAACAACATGATGGTGAATATCACTGAAAATAAGTTAATTTTAGTTATGAAACCACCTTTTTTTTATTTATCAAATCTGGAGGAGCAGAGCAAGGCTATATAATTTGAAGAGATTTGGGTTAAACTTGAGAGTTACAATGAGTACTGATTCACTGAACTTATACGATGCAATTGTATGTTGAACCATATCACAGGGATGTTTCTTCTCATGGGCATGATATAAAATGTTTTGATGATATATATTGAGATATTTTATAGTTTGAATGGTATCATCTTCACCTTCCAAAGAGGAAGTTGAGGGTTCAAATCTCAAATTGGGACATAATGGGTGTGTCTATAAGAAAAAGACAAATTGTATTGACCTCCCTGACGTAAGTTGAAATTACAAACTCATCTCTTATATTTTAAAAAATTACATTGACCTCTCTTAGAATTTTTCTAAAAATGAAATTAATGGAAATGTATAAATTACTTTACTACCTTTTAACTCTAAATACACTTATAGCCCGTTTGGATGGAAGGAGTCAAAAGGAAAGGGGAAGGAGGGGGAGTTTATCTCATGTTTGATTTAACAATTAGGAAAGAGAGGAGGGGATAGCTGAATACTTATTTTAACCATTTTACAATCTGTCCACAATTGGGAGTTGATGGAAGGAGAGGAGACAACACTTTAATGATTTTTTTTATAATACTAATAATACTCTTAAAATTGTAGAGTTAAAAATAAAATAGATAACTCTTTAATGAATTTAAAAATGGTATAGTAGTAAATTAATATAAATTTTTTTCCTTTGTTTTCTCTTCTCTCTCATTCCCTAAACAAGATGAGAGGATTACACTATCTTCTCCTCTCCTTTCTTTTCATTAGTTTTCTAAACATGAAGGGAGAATTACCCTCTCATCTCCTCTTTTTTCCCTCATATCTAATGCTCTTCTCTTCATCCCTCTCCCTTCAACTTATCCACACATAAAATGAAACACTGCCTCCACCATACTTCTCCGTCACCATCGATATTGGAGCAAAACCCACATTGCATGCCAATAAAATAATAATAATAATAAAATAATCAACATACCACTTGCCGGAAATCAGAATCTCCAAGTCGTCCTCATGATCAAAATTCTGAAGATTAGATCCGAGCCAATTAACAATATCGAATGCCACAAAGTTATCCCATTCATATTGAAGTACTAGAATATGCCAAACTAAACTAAAACATGATTTGTATCCTCACAAATGCAAATAGATTCTATCTCGCTCACCAAAAGAAATTCAAATGAATTCCAACAAAATACAATTTCACTGTTAATACATGTTAGAACATATATCCAAATGAATTATAGGAAAATACAATCCCACCATATATATATATAGATATAGATATAGATATATATATATAGATATAGATATAGATATATATATATATATAGATATAGCATAGTAGTTAAAATCTCATAACCAAATCTTATGATTTTACAATCTAAAAATATCAAATCGATCCCGATCCCATCAAAAAGCCTTGGAGGGTAGAATCCTTATGAAATCCGTGTAAGATCACTAGGATCCCGAGTTGACTCTCGATTCTACTAGATTTTATCGATCCTACAACATAGTCCTATAATATTATTTTCACACCTGTCTTTGATAAGTTACAATCCGAGACCATATTAATTTTATAAAACAAAGATTAAAATTTATTTAAATTTCTTAAATGAGCCAATCATGTCAAAATTTTCTTATCATTTTAATCTTTGAATAACTTTTTTAGTTTCCTTTAGAATAGTCAAGTGTTATAATAGTTAATTTTAAGTCATTTAACTTCTTATTATGACTAGCACGATTTGACATTGCCATTCAAAAAGAATTTCTTCAAAAATATTGTTTTAGGCTAATTAGCTCTCTCTCTCTCGCTTAGAAACAAATTCAATAAACTTGTTTTGAATTAATTGATCTGTAATTTTTTTTACTTGTTATGAAGCCTTTCATGAAAGTGTGGCCAGAATATTTTAAAATAAAAAATTTATTCTTGTGTAAATAAAATAATTAATTATTGATGTATGATGATTTATGAACTTTTTTTCTTTTTATAGTTTACACCTTATTTTAATGGCTTATCTTAGTTATGCTCATGTACTAAAAAAATATTAGTAGTAGCAAATGTTTGTGTTCTAAATTTTTATTATAATTTTTATATGAGTTTTAAGTTTGTTTATCATGTATTTTTAAGAGGAAAAATATTAGTTGCTATTAATTTTCTCATTTTGTAGAATCTTACATATCATTTTTCATATATGTATATATTTATATAATATATGATACATATATATACAGATTTAGATAGAACATATATACATATACCGTTGTTCACTGTTTCGGCCTCTACCAATGAACAACCAATGGATTAACACAACCAACCCACCATGGCCATCACCTGTTTACATCCACCAAAATTTTAGAGAGAGAATTAAATTAATATGCCCTCCAGAATTTGAGGGATAAAGAGAGTGAATTATAGTCCAACTAGACCCACAATGGCAACAACTCCATTGTGATGAAGTCCAATTTGATAGAGATGATCTACAACTAACCAATTATAGAGGAGGCAGTATCGGCAAGTTGAAGATGTTGGTTGATTTGCAATTGTTCGATTATGGAGGAGCTAGTGTCAACAAGTTGAAGGCGTTGGGTTGAATTGCTTCAGTGACCCAATTGTATCGTCCTCGTAAATGACTACACAAAAGAAGTTGATAGAGAAATTTTATAGTGAAAGATTTAGATAGAGGAACCACCAGTTGTTAGCTTGAGTGGTATCTCGTGCCACTCCCAAAGGAGGAGTGGGGTTCAAATCCTGGTTAGGACATGGGTACTTATCCAAAAAAAAAAAAAAAAGAAGGGGGGGGGGGGGGAGAAGATTGAGATAGAGAAGAAATTGAGACACAATAGTGGTACATGCCCTCTGCCTTTGGAGACTGGAGCTGCATTCTTTGGCTTGTGATAGCTTGGTATATAGATTGAGTTGTAAAGTTTCCATCTTCTATCAGCTAACCCTCAAATACAATTACTAGCTTTGCTTGGTTTAAGCAATATGGAATTACTAAAATCGATGGCAAGAATGGAAGGGTTCTTCCAATTAAAATCGAAGAAGAAAACATGTTTTTCGAAAACCCATTTATACACTCATGTATGGATGGAGACGAGAGATGGACAACTTTTAAGGAATCAAATTTGAACAGAGGCAAGAGAGATGCCTAAAGGAGATCAAATGTGTTTATATATACACACACAAAGCACACATACAGGTGTATATATGAGGAGAGAGAAAAATGAATTAAATACCTTTCAATATTTTTTTTTTTGTGTATAATGAGGGTAAAATTGTATTTATAAAAAAGTGTAAGCTGATGTTGGCCACAATTTTTTTTTAAAGTGATGCCAGCCACTATTTTTTTTAAAGTGATGTCATCCAATTCTATTATTTCAACCTACCAATAGAAAGGGGAAATTGTTATTGGAACATAAATTTCAAAGGTAGTCAGTGTAATTTACCCTAATAATAATAATAACAATAGTAATCTAATACATTTATTGAATAATGTTAAGTTATGAAGTATTAACATTCTATTTTGAGTCACATGTCTATATCGGACATCGATACTCTTGGACACTCTCCGAACACGTGTTAGATATGCGAAAAAAGAGTGTCCAACTTTTTTCTTTTCTCCTTCATTTATCCTATTCTCCTCGTTTTTTTTTTTTTTTTTTGTTTTATATGTATATATACACACACACACACACACATATGTTCTCTGTAGTAGTTAGTAAATTTATTTTGAAACTTGAATCATGAATGTTGATGATTAAATTAAGTTCTTAAATCTTTATTTAATGATTCTGTTATTTTAATAACTTAATAATATTTTTGCGATTTATGTCTTTGAAATAATAAAAGATTTTTATTATAAGGTCACAATATATATATATATATATATATATATTCAACATATTTCTGACGTGTTTGCTTTCTATTTTTTTTAGAAATGCTGTGTTCCCGTGTCCGTATTGTGTCGTATTTATGTGCCGTGTTCGTGCTTCTTAGATGTTAAGGAGTGAAAACTTCTGCTATAGGAGAAGAGCTTTCTATTGAAGGGCTATCATTAATTTGGCATGAGAGAGAGAATGTTTAACATTCATTAAGTCCTGTTTTTGTTTTCTTTATCTAACAAACCCAAACTACTTATCAAAAAAAATTTAATAATAATAGTCCGTAAGAGTAGCTTTAATTTATGTTATTCTATCTGATTGCCTTCGTGCATCACTTAAAATTCAAAATTAGCATCAATGTGCTCATAATCTGGCAGCAGGTGATCAGGTCCTATGCAGCAGAAATGGAGATGTGTAGTAATTGCATCCAGCCATTTGGAATAGATTGTGATTTGATCTTGTTTTGCAAAATATTTTGTTTTTCAAGTTTACTTAATGCTTGGAATTGCTAAATGAAATTAAATGGTTTAACTAATAGTGTTGAGGGACTTTAAGAGAATATGAAAAGAAATGTCAAATTCCAGCTCTCATCAACCTGGTTTCAGCTTGAATCTCTCTCTCTCTCTCACTCATGCAACCTCTTTTTTCCTGTTTCTCTTTGTAGCACTGTTTCTTTCTTGGAAGTATACCTTCATCCTAAGAAGCACGGATACGGACACGGGATACGGACACGGGACACGGATACGACACGACACGACACGGACACGTAGACACGTTATTTCTAAAAAAAGTAGGACACGGACACGTTAAGGACACGTTGAATATATATAAATTTTTTATATTTTTTATATAACCATATAATAAAAACCTAATATTATTTCAATTAAACTTGACATAAAAACACACAAATATAAAAAATATTATTAAGATATTAAAATAACAAAGTCATTAAATAAAAATTAAAGAACTTCTTTTAATCATCAACGTCCATGATTCAAGTGTCCGGACACGTGTCCGGGAAGTGTCTGAGAGTGTCGTTGTCCGACACGGACACACGAGCCAAAATAGAATGTCCGTGTTTCTTAGCCTTCATCCTACTTGTCAAAATAAGTTTTGCTCTATCAGTTATAGTTATTCCAAGTTTTTCTAGCTGTGTGGAGAAGAGTTCTAGATGCAGTGCAAATGCCATCCAATTTAATCTGCACTGGGACACGCTGATGTTTTTGGGCTTCTGTCGCCTTTTCTATTAGTTCTTAGAGTACAAATTTCCGTAAAAAGGTATTTTTTTTTTCCTTTTTCTTTCAAATTGATTTGTTATACTCAAAGAGTGGTCTATACTCTTTATTTTCTATTTTTCTCATGGTTGAGAAGGAACTCAAGATGCAGTGCAATACATACACAAAAAAGCTACACCAGGGGTCCAGGACATGCTGACATTATTTAGATTTCCATTTACAATCACACAAAGAAGCCAGTCATTACACAAATGATAGAAAAAGCTGAAACATTGTCATATCATGAAAATCTTAAAAATGATCTTGTGTATGAAATGTCATCACTTCACTTCAAACCTAATTGAAATTATATTGACTCATATCATTGCATGTGTGAAATACAATGTAATCAGTTAATTTCCTTGGGCAGCACACATGAGCCCCACAATTTATTCCGTGGTCTTTTTTAATCTAATGTTTGTGAACATGTGGTGATTCATTGATGTCCTACGGCAACTCTCTACCGTTCATTTTGTTTATTTATTTAACTTTTTTTTCGTTACTGACCTTTTTATTTTTTAATAAATAGTCATTGTCAAGCAGTATTGAAGGAGGAACCAAATGGTTGGTTAACAAAATCAAAGGTCAGCATGCTTTTCCATCATCTGTCATATATTTTCGTTTTAATATTTGCATTTCAAAGAGAAAATCTCATATGCTCTTAAAATTATTGCTTAAAAATTCATTCTAAGCCTGTACATGATAGTTTGTAGAAACTGCAGAAATGGTATTCCAGATGCTACTTAAATTTTAGTTGTTAAATAATTGGTGTTAAAAAGCTTTTTGGCATATTGTAACCTGTCTTGCACTTGAGAGTTTGTGAAGGCTGTCATTGGTGTTGTTCAATAGATAAGTAGAATACACGAAATATTTAGAAAATAACTATCATTCAGACTGCCCGTTTTGCCATACGAGGAGTGAGTAGTTGTGAAATGAAGGTCTAATCGGAGAATGGGTTAGCCAGAGAACACATTACAGTAGGAGTGTTTAAAATTGCGTTGTTTAATTGAAAACATGGTTTTTTCTGTTGATGGTCAGAGAGTTTGTCATCGTTAAATTCCTTAAATTGTCAGTTTCAGGCTTTCTGCATGTGCTAAACAGGTTGTTATTGTTATCCTAGTTCATATTCCTACCCACTTAAAATTTTGAAAGTGTTACATGGGTAGTAAAGTATCTTGAACTCTGTCGTCAATTTAATGTGTTGTCTTTACAGGAAAAATGCAGAAGCCGTTGCCAGAGCTGCTGAAGGAGTATGACATGGCAGTAGGTATCTTCCCTCGTGATGCGACCAACTATGAGTTCAATGAGGAGACAAGAAAGCTTACAGTTTTCATACCCTCAGTCTGTGAAGTGGGTTACAGGGACTCATCTGTCCTGCGTTTTGATACCATTGTAACTGGTTTTCTGGAGAAAGGGAAGCTAGCTGAGATAGAGGGAATTAAAACGAAAGTAATGATTTGGGTTAAAGTGAGTTCCATCTCTGCTGAAGGACCAAAGCTCCATTTTGCTGCAGGGATGAAGAAAACGAGAAATAGGGAGGTGTACGAAGTTCTTAGAGATGGAGTGAGCGTGGATAAGTTCTGAGATGGTTAGAATGATGATATTTTTATAAGCTATAGTACCTCTTTTTGAGGGCTTTGTTGCTTGATTCATCCATGTTCTGTTGATGTAACTATGATAGTTGTAGTTGAAAATTTGATGTTTCCATTTGGATCTTCAGAATGCTTTGAATGATTATATTTTTATAAGCTACTAGTTTATTGACACGTGGAGAATGTATCAAATTATTAAGATATATTTTTATGTAATTTAAGTATTATAAAATTTATAATAATTTAATAATAGTGCAAATTAAAAAAGAGAGCGAGAAATTAAAAATAAAACTATACAAAATAAGAATGAATTGAAATAAAATTTAAGTGAAGTTTTCTTAATCATGTTAAATAGGAAAAACAATAAAGCAATAAATAACTAAATAATGGATGAGAATATAGTAATATATTAAAATAAACTCAAAATATAATAAAAGTAATAAGATTAAGGTAGTTAATAAATTTCATATTAAACTTAAAAGGGAAAAAGTAATTTTGATTCATTTATTTTTATATTTTGTTGCTCCATCACTTTTTAAATATAAATGTGTGTATGCATACATATACAAATACAATATTCTATATATTTTATATCACATCACATCACAAAATTTTAAATTTATTTTATATGATTTTAGTATTTTAGAATTTTAAATTTAGAAAGAAAATCTTATATATTTTTTGATTCTACCATCTTATAAGTTACCCATTTCCTTTTTTTTTTTTATTGGCGTCAATTTTGTTTTTTCTTTTTTACAAACTTTTTAATTTTTGAAGAATCGAATTTTTTTTTTAAAAGTTATTTTTTCTAAATATTTACTTTTTACACACTTTTTTCTCTCTCTTAATAAACAGTTCTAACTTTTACATATATTTTTTAAATTTTTTTTTTTTTTTTTTCGTCCATTCAAACGAGCCCTAATGTTTCCACTTTCCATTCAGATGTTTTCAAGTTTGTGATAGTTGTAGTCCGAATTGCGTGTGTCCTGTGCTGGATAAGGCCTTGGGGAAGAAAAAAAATGCACCAGCCGGGAATCGAACCCGGGTCTGTACCGTGGCAGGGTACTATTCTACCACTAGACCACTGGTGCTAGTTGCCAGCTTTTTGAAATAAAATAAACATAAACTAACATTTTTAACGGTGCTGAAAACTGAAACTCACCCTCGGTAGTTGGATAGTTTTGGTCAGGTAATACCTCTCCTATATATTAGTTGAGCTATCCGTCAAGGTATCATTTACCGCCTCATGCTGGTATAACCTATAATCAAGGTATATATATATAATATATATTACCCAGAGACGGTGGGTGTGCAAATGAAAAGTCAGCAAATATCAATTCAATATACAATTTTTAACGTATTCACCCTCTTTTTGGCGGAATAGAATTGAAAATTATTGAAGATAGTAAGAATTTCATGAAATGTTATGTGACAAATTCTAGTAAGGAGAACTCTCCAACCGTTATTCTCAGAGACTGCCATACACTCCATGAGCAAGGCTGTGCTTACTAGAGACGAGCCCCGTGGATAAACTAAATCTTGATTGTTAGGCAAATTTAAGATGAGATCCCTCAATTCATCATCCACGACAATAATCACTTTCCAACTAACGGAAGTTGCATCAAACATGAGTTATTCAAGGAAGTCCATAAATCATGACAAAAAATTTAGGGACAACTCTTGTGTGATTTTCAATATCTGGCAAACACACGCTTATATTACAACTCTTCTATATATTATAGGTTATAATCGGAGCACTCCGAATCTTGTGACGTGATGGTTTAAGTTGAAAATTTTTCACATATTAAATAAAGAAGTACTTTTGTCTTTCGTGAGATTATGATATACATTAATAAGTGAGAAATCTACACCTATTCTTGTAATAGAAAAGGAACAACACGTGGCTTAGGAAAAACCTTTCTTGCCTAAATCCAGAAACTTAGCACATGCCCCTTTAACTATAAATAATACAGATTCCTAAGACAAAACAAGAAGCAATTAATGAGCTCCAATCCTCCTCCTTAAATAGGCCGTCATTAATATCCTATAGAAGATATTTTAAGTCTTTTTGTCGCCTGTTCGGATTCAATGCATCAAACTTGAAGAAAATCCAATGTTGTTCCTATCTCATCTTCTTTGATTAGCTCATACGTACCCTCTCACCAAAATCACTCCATCTTCCAATGTCATTAATAGTATGCTTATTACTCTCCAACTTATCCACGTAATTTCTTCACTGACATTGCGAATTCTCTCTTTGTATCCCAAACACTCACTCACATCATAGGTGGACCATCTCCACTCCACCGTCCTCACACTAATTTTTATCGAATTCCAATTCTAAGGTGCCAAAAACAGCTTTGAAGAATTAAAAAAATCAACAAAATTGTTATCCTTAATTATCTACATATCATCAAAATACCAGGTGTCCATTTTAAGTTTGAGTAAATGTAATCTATCAGGAATGGAATTTAAAGGTAACAATAAGCCTAATCAACTTTATATATTGATTGGTTTTATCATTAACATCATCCGATCTTGCATATTATACATGTAGGTACTGAGCCATTTGCATGGGCAAAGCAGCACCATTAAAATAAACAATGGCCAGTGTTGCTTACATGTTATTCAATTTCTTGCACATGGTCGACAAGTTTGAGGTGTCTATATCATTCATTCAATCAACTGGGCTGTTTCTTCCATTGAGCTCTTGAAAGAAGGTTTTTCCAGCTTCATAGGTAGACCAACAGATTGCAGCAGCAGGTGCATGGAAGAGCATCCTGGGGGCCCACCCCCTCATAAGCCCACCATATCCATCCTTTTTCACTATGCTTCCAATAACATCCCAAATTGACCCACTAGAAAATCGATCACATCCACACACTCCCTGTGAAAATTAAGGGGAGAGAACTTGAAAAACCATATTGTAAATTCTTTATTAAAATCTAAAATGAAAAACCCAAAATTTCTTTCCAGTGTTCACGCCAGTTTAACTTCAATTAACAGAAAAGAACTACTCCCACCAGCTATTATGAATTTATTTATTAATACATATAATAAAAACACCCATGTCCCGACTGAAACCTCCACCTTTGAGGGTGTTAGGAGATACCACCCAAGCTAACATCTAGCGGTGCCACCAATAATGATATATGATGCATTATGCAGCAAGACAATCCAGTAAATTAGGATCTGAGTGGACAATCAGGACTCAAACTACGCTAGCAGAATTGGCAAAACAAGATTTCACAAGAATATCATTTTTATATCGTAGGCTCCCCTAAAATAATGCTCAAAGTAATAAACAGATGCATAGCATATTAACAAGAAAAGAAGCAAATTACCTAGTGTAGTTAAGTAGTGTAGAATTAAATTCAATAAAGATGATCCCCAAACTGTGTGGTAAGCCATATTTGAGAATTGTAACAATTAGAAGGAACTCTCAGAAATAAAAGAAACATTTAATTTAACAATGGGCATATTCTCTGTAAGCAACTTTTGAATTTAAGAGTACCTTCAGATTCAAAAACATTTCTTTTGATTTTAAAAGTAACTTAATTTAATGGCCATCTCCCTGGTAAACACACATTAACCATTTGACCCCTGAGTGTACAATGCGACACATTCTTTTTGACATCCACAAAAAGAATTCAATTCCAAGTAGTCTTGGTAATTTGAGTCCTTATTTTTGTTTATTTTAAGTTAGCATGCATTGAAACAAATTTATTTATATTTCATTAAATTAGGAGTCAAATTTACAGTACATGGGTTCTAGTAGTAATCAGTGGGTTTTAATTTGGGTCAAATTATGTGTTTTTTTGCCTTTCTAAATGGTCTTTAGTAAGTCTGGAATGTATCTCAGCAATCTTTCAATTTAATGGACTTGGATTGTCAGAATTTGAGATTCTGCGATTTATGGTGAGAACTTAAAACTTAGAGGGCAAGTCCTAAGGAATTCTAGGTGAGATTCCTAAATTATTCTTTCTTCTACACTTCTACTTCTCTTTAAAAACTTATTGCAGTTATTATCCTAAGTCTCAAACTGCCTCTATTTAATTCACAAAACCCTACCATACCAAGCCTTTAAAACCCTAACCTTTCCATTGCATTTTGGCCTTTTAACATCTAAAACTCTAAGATAGTAACTGTCCAGTTTCCAACAACCAATTCTCTGCAATTCCAGCAATCAACCACCCTTCAAATCTTAACGAATTCCAACCCTTTTTAATCCCTAAAGCCTACTATCTTTCTTCCATCAACTTTAGAATACAGTCAACCTAAATGAAGACACTATTATTTTAAATCTTCAGTGTTGACATGCACCAAGGATGGACACAAATATATACAGATCAGATATACATGACCTAAAGATTGATGTTATTCGGTATCAGACATCAGATTCCCATTGTGCTGCTAATGGGACAAAGCACTTCCTGGTTGGGTTTGTTTGTATGCTACAAAAGTGATGGCACTATAAATAAAGGGTCTCTCGAGGTGACTTTAAGCATTAATATATATAGGGATTTGGTCAAATGCCTATGCTAGACGTCAACCTGATATAGAACTGCTACAAATTTATACATGCCTTTTTAGAAGTCCAATAGGGACCATTACTTGCTGAAGTGGTAAGATGTTTGGGTTATCAATTATGAGAATGTGAGTTCAAGTTTAAGAGAAACCATGTTGTGCAAAAATAATACCAGATGTTACGTCTATCTCCAGTTGGTCCCTCTCAACATCCTGCGTAAGTGAAACCAACACTAGGTAAATGACCTTTTATAGTTATCAAAGAAAGGAACTTTATTTAATATTGAAAATTTCTATGTTTAGATCCTCACATGGGAAAAGTTTTCATATTTCAGAACAAAGAAACCTAAGTATAATTATATACTGTTTCTAATATGTGGCTTTTCCTGAACCAAAGTCCATTCAAGACCTAAACATGGCTCCTAGCTACTTGGGCTGGCAACTCAAATTTATTTGCGACATTTTGCTTAGATAAGGAGATATGCACTATCAAGTCGTAGACGGCCACTATAGGCAGTGTGAAACTTGTATGGAGATAATTAGATTTGGGAAGGTAAAATTGTTGGGCCAGCAACTCTCACATCCATTATATAATGGGCCCAGGCAGGGATTTAAGCTAGATTTGAGCTTGGGCTGGAGCTTTGTCCTTCTATGTCAAGGCTAAGTTTAGTTTGGTTGTACATACAAAGGCCACCCTGACTCATCTTAGCCTGCCCAACTTGCACACTTCAAATTATTGTCATGCTCACTTTATAAATCATGTTTAATACTTCACTCTTAACATTCTATACCATATTCATGATCACCTTGCAGCTATTGTATTTTTCCTTTTTGATTTAATAGGTGTAAGTCAAGCTCACAACGCCTTAAATCTCTTCTCGAATCCATTCATCCAGCTTTTAATTCTATGGACACTATTCTCTTGCCGTCTTTGCTTCTTTAGGAGGCTTAATACAATCCAGCCAAAGAACAAAACGTCGTTATCGTTAGTCAAATGAATGGAAAATGAAAGTGAAACAAATAAAAAAGTATAATTAATAGCATGTTCTGATAGCATCCCCTAATTCTAGTGCTAACTTGTTGAAATTTGATAACATCATTGCGAAATTCAGATAAGCAAGAACTAAGCGAGTCAGCATGCATATAGTTAGTGGTGAGAGTGACATATAAGCAACTGTTGTTCAGCAAACAGGCAAAATTATCGTGGCTACAGAAGCTTAGGAATTGAGAAAAATCTTCTGAACCAGGTTGTTGGCGAACGATTGTCAGAGCTTGATAGCTCACTCAAGTGTGGGTGGTGTTAAATTACCAATTCATCTAAAAGCTTAAGCTATTAAAGAATGTGTAACTTTATTATTATATTCTCTAACACGCCCCCTTCACGTATAGCCAATTTGAGCATAAACGTGTTAATTTTTTGATACTCTGATACCATGTGAAACCACCAATTCATTTAAAAGCTTAAGCTATTAAAAATGATGTAACTTTATTATTATATTTTCTAACAGGTGGATCAACTTACTGGTTGAGTAGTCGGGTTTATTATCCTAATTAACGGAAATAAGTCAACTCTCATTTGGACTACTGAAGTGAATCAAAAGACCAGTGGTTGGCAAAATTCTTGACATAACAAAGTTCGGTCATCACATGAATGGGAGCAGACAATTCTCACCTTCTCCCTTTTTGGGGAATGGCTGCAATCACAAGCAAACAACATACTTCATTCCAAAGTGAAATAAGCCAAATTTAAAGAAGACGGTTGCTCAGCCTAAAGCATGGCCTGAATGGGAAACCTGGGACCTTGACTTCCTTTTTACTAGCCAAGAGGCAACTTTCGGCCCTGAGATCTAATCAAAGCCGCCCTAGCCCCCTATCTCTAAAGTCTCTTAGGAACGAGCGGAGTGCTTACGCCCCTTTAGGGGAGGGGACGAAAAAAAAACAAAGGGACTAGAACGAGACAAGATGGAATGGTTTGGAAGTCTGTAAATGCAAACAAGAAACCCAATTGAAATCCTTTACTGAACGTGCTATAAAATAACTTCATGCACAACTAAAGACACCATTCAAATCCTCACCTGGCACTGCAACTGAGTTTTGACAACATCAAGGGGAGTCGTCACAGCTGCAGCCAATGCCCCAGCAGCGGCACCAGCCGTGGCATGGACCACCAGCGTCTCATCATCACTTGCGCTATCCGGAGTACACCTCCATTAACCCCCTCTTGGCGGCCTCATAGGTCGCGAAATGGACAGCCGTGAATGGCGCGTTCATCACCACTGTGGTCCTATATGATGCATAGAAAGCTCCCATCCCCTCTTCCACCAACACCCTCCTCACACAGTCCCCCACACCTTTGTAAGGACTACTCTTCAATTGCAGCCTCTGCTTCACCATATCCATCGGCGTAATCACGGCGTCACTGGCCACTGTAGCGAACACACCCGAAGCCGCGTGGGCGGCAGAATTATTCGGATTTCCCGCCGATAAAACCTTCTTACAAGATTCATATACTGAAAAATACACAGCGTGGGCGGGTCCGGCGCCTAGACCCATTGCGGCAATCCCGCGGTAGAGCCCGGCGGGGCCCTCAAGCTTCAGAATGGAGCCGAGGGATTGCCGGAGATTGACGGATGAAGAAGGACAAGATGAGCCAATAGCCTGCATGCGGGTTTTGAGGGTATCGACGGGGAACATGGCCATGTGCTCGACGGAGCCGGCGATGGAGCCGGCGATCATAAACTTGCCAGAATTCAAGGCCATCATGGGACGACGACGGAGATATCAAAACTTCGGGGTGGAAGTCCCGGAATTCCGGGTTTTGGTGGAATTTTGGGGAGGCGTCAGTGGTGGCCATGGCAGTGATGGAAAAGGGTGGAATGAAGGAGAAGGTTTATGAGGCGGAGTGAATAATTGAGGTTCGGGGATCGCTATCGGATTGAAATGAACCGAGTTGTCGCCATACGCGTGAATTATTTTGAGTAGAAATTTAGAAAGAGAAAGAGAATTATAGTTACATTACATTTGAGAGAGAATATCAAGTTGGCAGTGAATGGAGCTTTCACTGTGTTTCCCTCTATTTTTGGGAAGAAGAAACCCTCAGAAGATAGGATTGGGACCGAAAAGGTAGTGACCGTTATTTTACTAGCACTGCAGAAAAACATAGGTGTATTTGTGGTGCACAGTTGCGCGTGCGTTAATAGTATTTTTTTTTGCAACGCACGCAACATGTGTCGCTAAAAAATAACAAAATAAAGATTCCTACGCGAAAAAAAAGGGGCAGCAAGATATTAGCGACGCCTTATTGTCCATTAGTGACACACTAATAGTTAAATCTTTTAGTGACGCACACTCGAGCGTCGCTGATAATTACTGTATATGACACGACCGACGCGCAGTTACTTATTAGTGATGCCTAGTGTGCGTTGTTAATAAGTCCTACTATAAAACGGTCGCTCCTTCTGTTCACCGCACGCTATTCTCTCTCTCTCTCTCTCTCTCTCTCTCACTCTCTCTCGCTGATCTGATTCTGTTTTTTGGAGTTGCCATGAAGATTTGATCGAACTCGAAGTCGATTCAGTTGATCTCTATTCTTGATCGAAAACAAGATTCGTTTGCTTTAAGTTTTTTGCATTTTTTTGTTTCGTCGATCGATTAATTATTTCGTTTGTGTAATTTTTTGTTGTTTTGAGCTTGAAAGATAATCGACATTTATTTATTTCTGAAATTTAAATTCATATACAATTATTCTGTGTTTTTATATGTCAGATTTTTTTTTTTTTAGGTTTTGTGTTATAGATCTGTTTGTGTTATGTAATGTCTTATGGAAATAACTTTTGGGTTTTTCTTGTTTTTTATTTGTTGGAAGAAGTATTTTTTGTTTTAATTTTCTGGTAATGGCTGACTTGTACATCCCCACAAGCAATGTTGTCATCCTCTTAGTGCCTGCTTGCATAGCTCCAGATGAATGCTCATATAAAATACTTAAATACCTCTAAATATAAGTAAATATCATTATTGGAGGCCTATTTTCATAAATTTCATATAATCTGCAAAAGTTTTAATAAAGAAAGTAATGAAAACTAGATACAGTTCAACTGTTTGTATTAAAATGACATAAAAAAAAAAAAGGAACTAGATACAGAACAGAAGCATGTGTCGTGCCCTGGATGGATTTGAATTGTTGAATTAGGAGAAAGATCTAGAACTGCTATCAATATCCATCACTGGCTGACATGATGTCCTTGTCATTTTTAGCCACCGAATTCTTTCCAAAACCTCGCTTGAAGCCCTTTCTTTGGCAGTAGAAATGGGTCATATTGCACCCCACTTTTGGAACCAATCACTTCCCACCTGCAACAAACATCATCAATAAGATAACCATATGAAATTTTTTAGGCTGTCTCGAGATCATGTAATATAAGTTATATAACTGTAGAGTAAAATCCATAGATACTTTCTTCTTCCCAAGTCAAAAACAATAGCTACTCTGTTAAGGGTATAAATTTTATTAAGTATAAATTTAAAAAAAATAGAATTGATTTGTTATTTGGGTGTTTTGGTAAAATTATGTAAAATGTTAAATTTTTTTTTTATCTTTTATATTATATATATTGAATAATGTGTGTGGTGAATTTAGGAGTAAAATTTTTTACAAAATTAAACAGATTTTCAAAATCTGATCTTTTAGCTTTTTTAAATCGTAATTTTACTTGTGAGTCTCGTTATAAAATTCTATTTTGAAAAATGTAGTCAAATAACAGTACCTCTTAATTAGCAGTAGCCTTGGTGGGTGTTTGGGTTTTTTTCCTAAGCAGTTCAAAATTATATTTTTGCAAATATACTTATGTGCATTTGAAAAGGGAAAAATAACACCAAAAAAATATTTGCAAATACAAATGTAGAAAAGAGATGTAAAAGTGTTCCAAAGCCTCTAATTATAGTAATTTAAGTTCTTAGTTTAGTTGTAAATTTATTTTGTATATATCTTTTTTATTATTTATTTATGACTTGGTAAAATTAAATTTTTCTTTATTGAGACAAATTAAAAAAAAAAAAAGAGAGAGAAAACTCACTTATGTTATCCTCTTGACCCTACCTCAAGGATTTTGAAGAAGCCTTCAGCTTCAATAAAATACCCTACGAGAAAGACTCTAATTCATACAAGGGATCGGCAAACAAGCAACTAATACCAATTTGTGATAGATTTATTCACCAAAATGATTGACTGATATAGAACGCGATTCATTTTTGGCTTACCTACAAGAGCTAATATTTCGTCTAAACCGATTTCACCCCAAATGAGAGGCTTCGGATCCCGCAATTCAGGCCGCTTTTTCTGTGAATGTAATTAGTATTGAATCTTTGATTCTATATCCATCTCTATGATTGTAGCCATCTATTGTATCAATGTTTATATAAATATAAGCTATATTATTGTTCTTTCTCATGTTAAGAAGAACACAAAATTTCGAGCAGCAAACTTTTCTTCTTTTTTCTTCACCAAGGTCTTATTTCATTAAAAATTTCTAAACCTTGGCAAGTTGCAACATAAATACGAAACAAGAACACACTAAACCTTGGCAAGTTTGTGAAATTCACTATTTCTTTTGTAAGGTTTTTGACATGTAACTCTCATAGCTAGTTAGTCTGACAACTCACACCTTATTTAGGTATTGGATCAGATGAGTTTTGGCTAGAAGAGTTGCCAATTCTCTTTTCTCTTATATTGCATGCTGATGCACCTTTTCAGCAGGTTTCATTCAGCCACCCAGAGAGCTGAGGCAGCTGAGAGACGGAATGCAGAGCTGGAGCAGAGGATGACAGAGTTCCTGGAGTGCCAGACCCAGCTAGTGGCTTTTATGCAGACGGTCCTCAGCCAACAGGGAGACTCTGTTCAGCCTTGGTAAGTTTTTAAAATTATTTACTTTGATGGATTTATTATTTATAGAAAATGTTACATAAAAAAAAAATGATTTCGACCTAATGGCCTATAAACCGCATAAAACACTTCACATATGAAAATATACTTGCACCAACTTATTTAATTTCATCAGTTCGAATGACCGTTAAAAACTTATGTAACTTTCCACTCCAAAAAGGCCCATTTTGGGGTTTTGAACGACCAGAATGCCGGATATCAGCCTACTGACCCTAAAATCCCATCACACACCTCTCAAATGATAAAATAGACTTGCACAAACTTACGGCACTCGGTTCGAATGCCCGGTCAGAAACTTTTGCAAGTTTCAGCTCCCAAAAGGCTCATTTTGGGGTTTTGACTGACCAAAATTCTAGATATTAGCCTACCAACTTCGAAACCTGATTAGACACCTCAAAAATGATAAAATAGACTTGCACAAACTTATGTCACTCGGTTCGGATGCCCAGTCAAAAACTTTTGCAAGTTTCAGCTCCAAAAAGGCTCATTTTGGGGTTTTGATAAACCAAAATGCCGGAATATCGGCCTACCGACCCCGAAAACCCATTACACACCTCCCAAATGATAAAATGGACTTGCACAAACTTACGACACTCGGTTCGGAATGCCCGGGTCAGAAACTTTTGCAAGTTTTAGCTCCAAAAAGGCTCATTTTGGAGTTTTGACAGACCAAAATGCCGAATATTCAGCCTACCGACCCCAAAACCTGATCACACAACTCAAAAATAATAAAATAAACTTGCACAAACATACGTCACTCGGTTCGGATGCCCAGTTTGAAACTTTTGCAAGTTTCAACTCCAAAAAGATCCATTTTGGGGTTTTGACCGACCTAAAATGCGGGATATCAGCCTTACCGACCCCGAAACCCCATCACACACCTCCAAAATGATAAAATATACTTTTAAAAACTTACTGGCACTCAGTTCGGATGCCCGGTTTGAAACTTATGTAAGTTTATACTCTAAAAAGGTCCATTTTGGGGTTTTGACAGACCAAAATGCCGAATATCATCCTACTGACCCCCTAAACCCCATCAAACACCTCAAAAATGATAAAATACACTTGCACAAACTTATGGCACTCGATTCGGATGCCCGGTCAGAAACTTTTGCAAGTTTCAGCTCTAAAAAGGCTCATTTTGGGGTTTTGACCGACCAAAATGCCAGATATCAACCTACCAACCCCAAAACCCCATCACATACCTCACAAATGATAAAATAGACTTGTAAAAACTTACGACACTCGGTTCGGATGCCCGGTTTGAAACTTTTGTAAGTTTCAGCTCCAAAAAGGCCCATTTTGGAGTTTTGACCGACCAAAATATTGGATATCGGCCTACCGACCTCAAAACCCCATCACACACCTCAAAAATGATAAAATAAACTTTTAAAAACTTATGGCATTGGGTTCAGATGCCCGGTTTGTAACTTATGCAACTTTATGCTCTAAAAAGGTCCATTTTGAGGTTTTGAGAGACCAAAATGCCGAATATTGGCCTACCGATCCTGAAACCCCATCACACAACTCAAAAATGATAAAATAGACTTAAAAAATCTTACGAAACTCGGTTTGGATGCTCTGTTTGAAACTTTTGCAAGTTTCAGCTATAAAAAGGCTCATTTTGGAGTTTTGAACCGACCAAAATGCCGAATATCGGCCTATTAACCCTGAAACCCCATCACACAATTCAAAAATGAGAAAATAGAGTTACAAAAACTTACAGAACTCGGTTCGGATGCCCAGTTTGACACTTATGCAAGTTTATGCTCCAAAAAGGCCCATTTTGGGGTTTTGACTAACCAAAATGCCGGATATCGGTCTACCGACCCCGAAACCTCATCACACACCTCAAAAATGATAAAATAGAATTTCACAAACTTACCAAACTTGGTTCGGATCACCGTTAAAAACTTATGTAACTTTTCACTCCAAAAGGCCCATTTTGGAGTTTTGACGGACCAAAATATCGGATATCGGTCTACTGACCCCGAAACCCTACACACACCTCACAAATGATTAAATAAACTTGCACAAACTTACGGCACTCGGTTCGGATCACCGGTTTGAAACTTTTACAAGTTTTGGCTCTAAAAACCCATTTTGGGGTTTTGATAGGCCAAAACACCGGATATCAACCTAACAAGCCCAAAACCCTATCACATACCTCAGAAATGATAAAATAGACTTGCACAAACTTACGACACTCGGTTCGGATCACCGATTTGAAACTTATGCAACTTTCTGCTCCAAAAAGGCCCAATTTCGGGTTTTGAGGGACCAAAACATCGGATATCAACCTAACTACCCCAAAACCCCGTCACATACCTCACAAATGATAAAATAGACTTGCATGAACTTACGACACTCTGTTCGGATCAACGGTTTGAAACTTACGCAAGTTTATGCTTCCAAAAAGGCGAGTTCTAGAGTTTTGACAGACCGAAATATCAGATATCCGCCTAACTATCTCGAAACCCCATCACACACCTCACAAATGACAAAATAGACTACCACAAACTTACGACAATCAGTTCAGATTAGTGGTTTGCAACTTATGTTACTTTATGTTTTTCTTACTATTTATGCATGAAAAAAAAAAAACAATATATTCACTTTCATTTATATTTAATAAGTGTTCTAATATATCATTTGATCTTTACTTTAGATTGATCGGGATTATTGCGCCGCCGTCTTTCTGTTTTACATTGAGACTTATTATTTTTATTTGTTTTTTTTTTTCTTTTCATGGATATCTGTAATTACATTTTCTGAGACAATTTTTTTTTTTGTATTTATTGTTAAATTGTACTTTTACAAATGTAAGTAATTAGTATATTATATATATATATATATGAATGTATTTTTCTTTTTATATATTGATTTCAGAATGTTTGGATTTTATTATATATCAGGATGATTGATACAGGTTTAAACAGAAATAAAACAAATAATTCAGGTCAAAATATGGGGAAAAAAAAAAAGAACTTTTAACGACACACACAAAAGCATCGCTAAAAGAAAAGCAACCAGTTTTAGCGATGCTTTACATTCGTCGCTAAATCAGACCAATAAACTATTAGTGACGCACAACGAGTGTCGTTAAAGGGCCCCATTAGTGACGCCCATTGCGTCCATGGTTAATATTAGCGACACTCATATCTGATTATTAGCGACAGTCTAAGAGCGTCGCTAATATGTATTTTAGCGACGCATACAAGGTTGGGTGTCACTAATAGTATTTGTGACACGTCTTTTAGCAACGCATGGGGCGACGTGCATGTGTATGTCATAAAAGAGCTTTAACAATGCTTTTTATACTATTAACGATGCTCGCGAACGTCGCTAATAGTGTTTTTTTTTTCTCTTTCTTCTGTAGTGTAGTATTTCAATGCTAATATGAACTAATGCGGGCTGCTCGTCCCTCACCTCATTCTAATTTCTTAATTTCCCTTGCCGCTGTAAATCAATAGAACCACCAACATCAGTTGCACTCTCTTCGTCTCCTTGAGAATTATTAAGTTTTAGGCTAAATTATAAAATAATTCTAAGGTTTACGACAATTATATTAAATTATTTTTAAATTTTTAAAATTATATTGACTTTTTTATTTTATCTAATAATATTTAGATACCTCTCTCTTGTTAATTTTTGTTCTTAGAAATGATGAAATTATTTATTTTATTATTTATTTTTACATTTTTCTAATTTTAATCAATTTTTTTAAAGATTTTATTTTTACTTTTTAAAATAAATTTAAGATAAATAACTTCTTTTTATTTTATATAAAAATAAATTTAAGATTTTATCAATATTTATTTAAAAAATAAAAAAATTGTCAAAATTTAAAAAATTGAAATAAATAAATATGAAATGAGTAGTTTTATTATTTTAAAGAAAAAAAATTAACTTGAGAAGACATCTGTATATTATTAGGTAAAATAAAAAAAGTTAGTGTAATTGTTATAAACTTAAAAAAAAATATAATATAATTTATCATAAATTTAAGTTAAAATTATTTATATTTTAAGTCATTCTCAAACAAATCTCTCAGGCTTAGTTGATTTTTTCAACGGTGGATAGTTGTCCAAAAAAATTAACTTCACACATTGTATTAATTCCCAAGGTCAAATGCCCAGAGGGCAAGACAAGACAAAACGCATTTTCACTATTTTAGCTTATGTAATGTGATTTACAAACTAATTTTAAAAGTCTTGACTAATCGATGGAAGAAAGTGTTTGGATCAAATTATAGCTAATTGTCAGAGTAAATATCCCTAGACGGCTCATTACAGATAATGTGTTAATCACATATAGGTTGAATCACTTTCTTAAAAATAAAAGAATGAAAAAGGAGGGGTACGTGGCTCTAGAATTGGATATGTGTGAGGTGTACGATAGACTAGAATGGATATATTTGAAGCATATTATATTAAAAATGGAGTTTGTGGAAAGGTGAGTACAAATCATTATGACTTGCATATCCATAGAGATGTACTAAGTCTATCGCCTAGGGATGCCTAGGCAATCTGAAAGTCAAGGCCCAAGTGATTCCTACATATGATACGTTGTGCTTCCAATTTCAAGATGACCTATTTTTAGATTTAATGATTTGCATTAAGAAAGTTTTAGTGGGGATGTAAAGATGAATCTAATAAGCTCAATTAGGTTAGGATCGGATGTGCATTGTTAAGAATAGAGGTGGTCTGGGCTTCCGAGATCTTAAAGCCTTCAATCTTGCATTACTAGCCAGGCAAGGTTGGAGGATTTTACAACATCATGATTCTCTCCTTTCTTGAATGCTAAAGGGGTGATATTTCCCCTTTGATAATTTTTTGGAATCTCTGATGGGATCTCACCCATCTTATAGTTTAAGTAATATTATAGAAGCATATGATTTACTTGTGGCTAGGCTATGTTGGAGAATGGGAAACGGTGTTTGAAGAAAAAAAAAACACAGAATTGAGAAATAAAGAGGGGCAGGAAAGAATTGAAGAATTGTATTCTATCTTGATAATTTTACAAAGACTCGAAGGGAGCTATTTATACAAGAAAAAGAATCAATTAATTGCTTGCAATCATGCAAAACAAACTTCGTAAGATCAGTCCGTGTTTGCTGTTCTTTCCTTCTCAAGTTTTACCGTTGTGTTGACCCCTGTCGCATTTGGAAGCATAGCGAGACACTCGAATCTCTGTTTGCTGTATTTTCTCAACACTCCCTCTCAAGTTGGAATGGACGTTAATGACACCCAACTTGCCAAGAAGGTAATTGAACTGTGTGGGACCAAGTGCCTTGGTAAAAAGCTCTGCAGGTTGTTGACTTGTGGGCAAGTAGTTTGTTTAAATTACTCCATTTTGAAGCTTCTCCCGAATTAGGTGGCAATCTATTTCTATATGCTTCATTCTCTGAAGAAACACTGGATTTGAAGCTATGTGAATAGTTGCCTTGTTGTCACAATATACCTTAATGGGTTGTGGGTGTGCTTCATTGAGATCTACCAACAACTGCTTTAGCCAAGTGATTTCACAACAAGTTGAAGTCATGGCTTTGTATTCTACTTCAGCCGAAAGATTGGGAGATTGTTGTCTGCTTCTTGGTCTTCTAGGAAATGGCTGATTTTTGTAGCAGAATGCAATATCGTGTGATAGAACGTCGAGTGTCTCTGCAACGGGCCTAATTGGCATCACAGAACGCATATAGTGCTGGAGGATGATAATAAAATCCCTTGTCCTGGTGATTGCTTGAGATACCGCAACACTTTGTGTGTTGCATCTAAGTGAGAAGTTCGCAGGTCTATCCATGAATTGGCTCAACACCTGGACTGCATATGCCAAATCTGGCCTGGTGATGGTCAAATGTATTAATTTCCCAACCAATCGCCGATATAAAGAGGGTTCTGAGATAAGTTCTCCATCAGATTCACTTAATGCCAGATTTTGCTCCATGGGTAAAGTTGTTGACTTAGCCTCAAGGAATCCTGTTTCTTCAAGAATCTCCAAGGCATGTTTTCTCTATGAGAGAAATATTCCATTCTTTGATTGAGCCACCTCAATCCCGAGAAAGTACTTCAAAGACCCAAGATCCTTGAGTCTGAAGCACCCACTCTTCCTTCGACACCCTTCCTTGCTCCCACTATTGCTCCTACAAACTGTTCCACCTCTCACCCTACACCCTCACACTGTGACACCATTTTTTGCTCTTTCGCTTACCCTTTCCTACCAACAATCGCTTCCTTGATCCAATGCACTCCCCCTTCAATCAACCCTTCCGACTTCGACCTGATCACCCTTCCACCAATAACCATTTCCTCCTACTACCCACACTCACCATTCGACCATCGCATACTACCTTGCTACCACTTGCTCACACTCCCACCCACTCTTGCTTGTCCTACCACCCTCATAAACACCTACGACACTGACCCACCTAGACACCTACCCACCTAGACGCCTACCCACCTAGACCTAGACCTACTGGGGGGGGTCTTCTTCGACTACCCACCCCCCTATATATGTCAAAGTACAATTTTTCAGTCTAACAGGAACAACCATAACCATTTGCAACAACAATGTAACCATGATTTTGCCAGCTCTGTCCAACCAAGCCACTAACATGCTGGGATTGCACCCATGTCATGCCAAGACCAACAATGTTCTCCCAAGTATTTCTTCAGCTCACATATCTGTTTAAGATTGTTTCCTACTAAGATGATATCATCAACGTACACCAACACAATTGTGAAGCCGTTCTTATGGGATCAGACGAACAAAGAGTAGTCTGCCTTAGATTGTCTATAGCCAACATTTATAAGAGTTGAGGAAAGCTTAGCATACCATTGCCTTGATGCTTTTTTGAGGCCAGTATAAAGATTTGTTCAACTTTCAGACTCGACGCTCCCCCTTTCAGTCCGAAACTAGGAGGAATGTGCATGTAAACATCTTCATCAAGATCACCATGAAGAAAAGCATTGTTGACATCGAGCTGGTGAAGATGCCAGTTGTGGAGAGTAGCAAGGGCTAAGACTGTGCGAACGGTGACCATTTTGGCAACAGGGGCAAAAGTCTCTGAATAGTCAATGCCCTCCTTTTAGTTGTAACCTTTGGCAACGAGACGAGCTTTATATCGTTCTATGAAACCATCTAGATTATATTTGATCTTGTACACCCACTTGCACCCAATGGGTTTCTTATGTGGAGGAAAAAATGCCAGAGTCCAGGTATGATTGGCTTACAAGTGCATCAATCTCAATTTTCATAGCATTACGCCATTTAGGGTCCTGTATGGCCTGCAAGAAAGACTGGGTTCTTTCATGAGGGATATAGTAGTAGTAATGTAACACCCCGACCCGAGATACCGGGTCATATGGCACATGTTATGAGGCAATGAAAATTTGTGTAAATATTTTTACACTTAAGAGAAAAGAATTAATTGATTACTTAAAAATTGATTAATTTAAACTACAAGAATACATTTAATTATGAAAATTTAAATGTAGATAACACAGATGTACACACATTTATTGTGTATTGTGTGTGTGTATTGGCAAGTGTATACCAGAGTATATATATATATATGTGTGTGTGTGTGTGTGTGTGTGTGTGTGTGTACATACGAAGTTATATATATGTATAAATATATATGCATAAAGGTGTGAATAGTGTGTGCAAGTGGGTATGTGTGTCGGCAGTGTGTGTTATATATATATATTATATACAAAATATCAAACAAAAGCCAAAGGAAATTAATGCAAACTGAAAAGGAGAAAAGCAGAAATTAAATGAGAGAGGAGAGAAATTGAATGAGGGCTAGGAATAGGCTTAAAACGTGTAGAAGGAGAAAGAGAAAATGGAAGAGAGAGAGAGAGGTCGGTTGGCTAATCTTTAAGAACAAAGCATGCAATTGCATGCTTGTTCTGTAAGAAGGAGATTAAGAAGCAAGAAGAAGTAAGGAAAATCAGAAGTGAAGGAGGGTTAAACTGCAACAAAAAGGTGAGAAAACTTGAAAGTTATCATTTTTCTCTCTCTAGGATTAAGCATGAATATGAATTGTTTTTGAGATATGTTATCGTATATATGATAGTTAGAATATGATTAAATGACAGTAGGCATGAAAATTCCCACGAAAAACAACTCAAAAACATCAAACCCAGAAGAACCGCCATTGAAGAGCCTTGCTTGAAGCAGGTCTGAACCGATTTCTTCTAAACCCCATTTGGCTTATTCAGACTTCAAGTAGATCTCACAAGCATCCCAAAAACACTTAGCCGTGATAAAAAAAATCACAAGAAATGAACCCCAAAAATAGAGTTGCAAGTTACGGGTTTAAAACCCAATCCTTTAAACTTAATGTTAAATCGATATTTATGAATGAAAAGTGAAACCTCATGAAGAGAGGATCACAATAGTACAAGTCTCATTGAATTTGGCTCAAAAATGAGCATGAACGGCCTGAATTATTGCTTTGAATTATTAAACCCAAAATCGAACTCAAGAAGCAGTTTTGAACTCCTAAAACGAATGTCAAACTCTTCTAAAATGTTTTAGGAGTGGATCGGGCTTGAAAACAGTGAATAAAATCCACGAAATTGAAGAAATTGGAACTGAAAAAAATTAGGGTTTTGTATGAACAGTGTCGGCTTCAATGGGGAAGATGACACTGTTCGGGTCGGGTCGGATTACGGGTCGGTTACGGGTTTCGGTCAAAACCGGATCCAACGGGTCACAGGTTATGTAAACGATGACGTTTTGTTTTTAATTTTTAAAACATTAGGGTTGACGTCATCATGACGTCAGCATTATGTCAAGAACCGACCAGACCGGTTGGTTTACAAGTGAACCGGACTGGTTCACTTAAAACTTGACCGAACCCACTTGCTTTCTAGTTTTAATTCAATTAAATAAACCAAACCTTTTGGTATTTACAGTTTGACCCCAACTATTTTACTGATTTGTACTATGGCCCAACTGGGAGAAAATTTATTCAATCTCACCCTTGAAAAATTAATTAAATAATTAATTTAATTATTTAATAAATCAAGTAAAATTGCTATTTTGCTCCTGAGCCATAAATGAGGCAAATGAAGTTCAAATTAAACATATGAAAAGTGAATTTTAACTATTTTGGATATTCTGAAGCCATTGGTAGGGTCCGTTTTACAAGATGGGACCCGAAAAATAAAGACTCGTAAAGGAGTAAATGACCAAAATACCCTTGTCCAAAACTAACAAGTTATTAGTATATTCTTACTATCTCGGACCTTCTAAGTCCAATGGTGAGGTCCACGGTACGAGATGAGATCCTAAAACATAACGACACGTAAGGGGATAAAATGACCAAATTACCCTTAGTATATTAAAAGCCAAATTAAAATCAGGGAAGGTCTAATCGACTTTCTTTGACATTCCGGACTCCATAATGGAGTCCAAATTATGAAATGAAGTACGGAAAAAGATGACACGTAAATAGGTAAAATGATCGTTTTATCCCCTTTTACATACAAAAGTCCGAATTAAATTCTAGGAAAGTCTAATCTGACTTTCTTCGATGTTTCGGACTCAATGGTAGAGTCTATTCAATCAAAAGAAGTGTCTAAAATAAAAAGACATAAAATTTGATGAATAGCATCAGTCATGTAGTTATAAATTTGAAACACTGTCGAAGTACTAAACTACGGCACGTACGTCAAAATGAAATACGGAAAGATACGACACATCGACATGTGAAGTAATTAAATTTAATGAAGCTACTAGAAGAGTATAAATTGAAATAAATTTAATTCCTAACACATTAAATTGTGTCATAAGGCTAAGAGTACGAGTTAAGTTAAGCGACATCAATAGATGATATTACAGTGGAAGTGAAGTTAATGAGGTTGTTTATGAATTGTTCTTAGGAACTACAAGGAAGTGGGAAAGCGCATTTTAGCACTAACCCTAAAAGACCGAGGTGAGTAATCCTGTGTTTGAAATGGAGATTTAACTGCCATATATTTGATGACGTTTTAAATTCAAGTTATATGAAGCATTTGAATATCAAATTCAGTTTACACAATTTCTGTTTTTAAAATATGCTATTGCGACATGCTGGTTAATGTTTTATATTTAATTTCTTTCTTGGAGATATTTAGCATATCTTGTTGAAATGTATTTTCTTTAAATATTCTGAATTTGATTGCTACAAGTATTTGAAGTCATATTGCAGAAGTCATATGTTTCATGGTTTAAATACTCGTGAAATGTATCTATTGACGTAGCCATGTGATAAATGTTTTATAAGATAACATAGTTGAAATCCTTCGAGATTCAACAATAAATGTCACATAGTCAAGGATTTTGGGTTACTTCGGAACCCAATTACTCTGTCGTGTGAAATGCCTGGTAGCAGGATCTAATCCCCTAGGCAAATATTATGGACAGTATTGGTAGTAAAATGGGAGTCTGGTTCGAAACAGATTCTACCTAATCGAAGAGAAAAGATGACAGAAAATGATTTTGGAAATGGAAGTAGGTTTTTACCCCCATTTTATCATACAAGTTTATACGCTTTTAAAAGTGCACATGTTATACTTGAAGAAATGTGTATTTAGCTTGAATACTTTAAATGTTTCAAAGCTATCTATTTTAAGAATGCATATATTCTGTGTTCTAAATTGTACAAGCTATTTGTTTTGAGAATGCATATACTCTGTGTTCTAAAATGTACGAGCAATTGGTAGTGAATATTTTTATAAACTCTCATGTGTTAAACCACTACTAGTTGAAAACCCCATGACGAATGCAGGAATTACTCACAAGCTTAGATTAGCTTACTCGGACTTCGTTCGGACCCCCCTTTCAGGTAAATGATAAAGGCAGTTTTGATTAGAAGACGATGATGAAGGATCTGCCATTTTGGGAAGTTGTGTTTACATAGTTTCCTTGTGAAATCATGTGAATTTTAAGTACGAGTTTCTGTATTAGTGAATAGTACAAGAATATGTATTAAGCCCTCGGGGCAGTGGACATGTAATATTATAAGTTCTATAAGTTTTTAGTTATGCTCTGATTGTATATTCATGTGTACTGCAATATGAAAAGCGGCAGTATCGGTTGGATGTGCAAATTTTAAAATGAGAAAAGAAAAGAAAAATTTTTCACGCTTCCTGCAACCACATGATGCACATCTATTCAATACCGCTGCAGATGCGAGCCTTGTCCTAAGGCCCTCGAGCCAAAGGGCGGACGGTCCCGATCCGGGATCCGCGCAGGGCAGGATTTCGGGTCCGTGACAAGTAAAGCATAATGATTGGGAGAAAGGCGATCATAGGAAAGAAAAGTGGGAAAGAGGATAAGGAGTACCTGAGGAATGAACCATTGCCGAGTCAGATATCGGAAGTGGGGCGAGACGGAAGGGCCTGTTCAACGTGGAAATCCCGCAAGTATGTAGGTGGCTGAGTCTGTTGTGTGGAACGCCGAACCTGATGATCAGGAGAGGGAAGGTGAGAATTATGATTATGTGGGTCATGATGTGTCGGAGGGGAGAGAAGGTCGGGAGAGTCAAAAAGGTGCGATAAAATAGGAGAAGGTGACTTGGAAGGAGAATGTTGAAATGAGAAGTGATCTTTATAGAAAATGACATCGCGAGAGGTAAATGTGTGGTAAGTATGAAGATCATAAAGATGGTAACCCTTCTAGCCATGTGGATACCTAAGGAAAATGCAAGGGGTTGCTCGAGGATTGAATTTGGAGACGGGTTTGAAATGAGTAGAAGCATAACGAGGCAACCAAAAACTCAGAGATGGGTGTATTGAGGAGGTGAATGGTATAGCTTCTCGTAGGGAGATTGCCCATCTAATAGAGGAGTAGGTGTCATATTGATCAAATAAGCTGCTGTAAGGACAGTTTTCCCCCAAAAATGTTTAGGTAAGTTTGCTTGAAAGAGTAAGGCACGGAAGACTAAGAGATGACGGTGTTTATGCTCAACGACCCCTATTTTATTAGGGGAGTAGAGATGCAACTGGTCTGATGAATAATACCTTTTTTTGAGTAATAAGAGGGCATGTCAAATTCTGCCCTATTATCACTACGTATGATTTTAACTGTAGCAGAAAATTATTTTTTAATCAGGTAAAGGAAATTCTGAAGTAGATGACGAGTATCAAATTTATGATGCATTAAGTATACCCAGGTGCATCTAGTAAAGTCATCTACAATAGTAAGAAAGTAATGGGCTCCAGATAGAGAAGCAATACGATAACCTCCCTAAATATCCATATGCAGTAATTCAAAATGTGCAACAATAGAAATAGAACTAGAAGGAAATTCAAGACGTGTCTGTTTAGCTAATGGGCAAATAAAACATGTATCTAATTTAGAACAAGAAATGTCAGACACATTATTAAAAAGTTGAGACAAGACTTTATTGGAGAGGTATCCGAGTCGACAATGCCAAACTTGAGAAGTAGCCACTTGACACCAAGAGGGCTTGGTTTTGGTGAAGTAGTACAGGCCATTCCGCTCAGTTCCCACCCCAATCATCTTCATCGAGCGTAGGTCCTAAATAATACAAGAATGGAAAAAAAAAAATTAGGCAGTTTAAAGTATCACAAAGTTTGTGGACAGAAATAAGATTAAAATGAAATGAGGAGACACATAAAACATTTGTTAAGATGAGAGAAGAAGAAAAAATAATGGATCCAATGTGGGAAACAACTGCTTGGGATCCATCGAGGAGTTGAACAGTATGATCATGGACTAGAACAGAATAAGTTAAAGCAGTCGGAGAACAAACAATGGTTAGTTGCTCCACTGTCAAAAATCCATAAAGTATTAGGAGAGGGATTGGAAGATATACCTGACAAAGAATTCTCGATGTTACCTATATGGTTGGCCATGGATGGGGACTGGGTGGCATTGTTAAGTAGGGCAAGTAGTTGTTAGCATTGATCAAGTGTGAAGGGAAGGCTGTTGGTGGGTGATTTGTTGTTAGCGGAAGAGACATGATGGCACTTGCTTTGTGGTTGGAACCAGTCTTGCGAAATCCAGGGCAAAAACCCATCAATGAAGTAACAACGATCAATAGTGCGACCATCCTTGTGGCAATGGGTGCATTTTAGATGCTTCTTTCGTGGAGGAGCTCTATTGTTGGGTGAAGGAAGGACTCCTTTGGCAGCCAAGGAAACTCCATTAATGGAGGGCAAGACTTGAATGTTGCGTTGACATTCCTCTTGAAAAATAAGGCCATAGATGCGATTAATCTGATGGAAATGGATCTATCAGGAGGATTTGTCCATGAATCGCAACATAAGAATCATTGAGTTGCATTAGAAACTTCATAGTACGTTGATACTGCTGATATGGGCCTACCCCTTCTTGAAGAAGATGGGATTGTAGAGACGAAAGCTCATCCCATAATGTTTTGAGTTTGGTGAAATACATACTTATAGAGGTAGTACCTTGAACAAGAGTATGGATTTCTTGTTCAAGTTGGAACATCCGAGGGCCGTTAACTTGTGAAAACCGCTCCTTCAATTCAACCCAGATATCTCGTGCAATATTACAATAAATAACACTTGCTGAAATTTTTTTAGAACTAGAATTAAGCAGCCAAGATTTTACTATATTGTTGCAGCGTGTCCATTGCAGTAGCTCGGCAGCGGAAGAAGTGGAAGGTTTTGCAATGGTGCCATCAATGAAACCCAATTTGTTCTTTGTGCTAAGAGCGATGAGCATGGATTGATGTCATGTGTTGTAAGTGGTCTCCGTCAATGGTTGTGAGACCAGTGTCACCCTAGGGTGATCAGAATTACTTAGATATAGGTAATGACTCGGATCATCAAAACTTTGAGAAGTTGTTGAGCTTTGGGAGACTTCAGTTTTACCTGCCATGGAAAAAAATTAAAGAAGTTTTTTTTTTTTTTTTTTTTAAACACGGGCCGGATCAGACCTAAAAAAAAATGGGACTAGGGTGTGGATCTGGTGCGGATGGTGCAGATCAAGCAGGTTGTGTAGAGTTGAATTGTACATGGTCTGGGCTGTGTAAGCAGGCCTGTGGGATGTGGGTTGTAAGTGATTTAGGCAGGTTTATGTTTGGGTCAAAATAGAGAAAGTGCTGGGTTGGTTTAAGATTGGGCTTGGTTTAAGAAATGCCCAGAAACACAAAAAAAAAAATCGAAGCACGGGCTGAGTAAAGGAGGCCACGTGATCTTTTTCTTCCTTTACAATTGTGAACAGTGAATACCCAAATGAGTTCCACTTGTTCGACAGAATGACGGAGAAGGAAAAAAATGAGCAAGGGTTTCAGGATGGTCCCTTTGCTTGGTAGAAAAGAAATCGATCTTCATGGAAAAAAAAAAAACCAAATGCCAATTAATGCGTAATAGTCACGTTGTTGAACAATCGATTCCAACAGGAATTCCGTATATGATCAAGAACATAGAGAGGATGAAAGAAGATTTTACCTTAATGAAATTTCATGTTCTGATACCACGTGAAATCACCAACTCATCTAAAAGCTTAAGCTGTTAGAGAGGGTGTAACTTTATTATTATATTCTCTAACACGCCCCCTCAACGTGTGGCTACTTTGAGCCTACACGTGTCAATTCAGCGTCGTGAGATCAGCCCGTGTCTACTATTCTTTCCTTCTCAAGTTTTACAATTGTGTTGACCTCGTCACATTTGGAAGCACAACGAGATACTCGAATCTCTGTTTGCATGTATTTTCTCAACAGTGGCGACTCCATTAGTGTTCAATGTGATAGCTGGTTAACTATTACCCATGATTTCTAAGTTATTTCTCTAGTATGTGTCCTTCATCCCAATGTTAGAGTTGTTTTTTCCCCATAGTTCTGCTCAGTGGAATGTGGGCTTGATTTAGTCTATTTTGCTTTCCTTTCGAAGTAAAGAATATTTTGTCAATCCCGCTTAGTATTCGTCATGTCCCAAACATGTTGATTTGGCATTACTCAACAAATGGTGTCTTCTCAATCAAAAGTGCAAATCATTTGGGGCTACAGTTAGGACTACATAAGAACTTTTCAAGTTCATCTGCATGATCTTGAGGTGGGTTATGGCATTAGAAAATCATTTGGAAAGCGAAGGTTGTGAATAAAATCAAAGTGTTTGCTTGAATGCTTTACGTTTGAAAATTAGTTTGATTTAGTATGGAATTCAAATGGATTTTCTTTTCAGCCTTTGTGGTTGTCTTAAGGAATCTACTATCTATGTTCTCAAGGAATGTTGGGTTGCCTAGGGCAAACTTGGGGAGTCTTTCCTGTTGGTATTGCGGGCTAATTTTCATTCATTTTCTTCTTGTTTTAATTGGTTTGTGAAGGTTCACAAGTCATTTGATTCAAACAACTTTGGGATTTTCCTAACCATAACCTAGGCCCTATGGAAAAATCAAAATAATACCATTCTGAGTAGTTCAGTCATAATCCTCTTGAGCTAGCTCATTTTGGGTTATCATATTTTCATGATTTTATAACTGAAAATTTTCTAGTTGTTGGTCTTTCTTAGGTGCAAGATCAAAATTGGGTACCTTCTAATGAGGGCATATACAAGATTAATTTTGATAATGTTTTTTTTTCTAGCCTTTGTATGGTTGGATTTGGATAGTGATGAAAATTTTGTTGAAAGATTTTCCCAAAATATTTTAGCAACAATGGAGGTGGAGTTGGTCGAATCCATGGCTTCTCTGTATGTGTAACAGTTTTCAATGGATATTGGTCTACGTGATGTAATATTTGAGGGGGATTCAATGGGGACCAATTCGCTCTTCTTCTTTGGATTTGTTTGTTCTTGGTATGATAAGGGATGATATCAAAGTCATTAGGGTATGTTTCAATCCTTTGATTGTACTTTTGTTAGAAGATCTGCTAAGGCGGTTACTCATTGTCTTACTCATTATGCAAAGAATGTGGAGTCTATGTTAGTATGGTTGGAGGATGCTCATTCTTTTCTTGTAAGCCTTCTTTAATATGACATTGTATCTTCTCCTAATTTTTAATATATTATCTTTCATTGCTGTTTATAAAAAAAAAAAAAAAAAAGCTGAGTTAATTTTGAGCCAAGTTCGATTGACTTGAAATTTCATAGAGTTAATTATTGAAAAGTTTCTCAAAATAAGTGTCTATAAGATTAGGTCTAAGATAAATAGTTTAACATTAAAAGTCCCTAACTTTTTATTTATTAGAGACTAAGTCCAAATTAGTTAACGTGGCACTAAGTTTTATTTTTTATTTTATTTTTCCCCTGAATGACTCTTCATGTCGTGCTCGTTCCTTCGTTCCCAATCCTTGCATCTCCATCATTCTCTCTTTTAACATGGATGAGGAGTAAAACTGTTGGTCTCTCTTCCATGGCTGGTGTCTTCAATATCTTGAAGATTCTTCTAACATTGTAGTTGCATATCACAAGAGGAAGAAATGATGTGCCTTATGAAGATTATTTAAGGTTAATCTAGTCTTGTGTATCTACAGACGTCCAACCATAGCCCAATATGGGTATAATGTTTTCTCTACAATCAAAAAACTTATTATGAGACATTAGCCATATGTTTCCAAGTGCTTATCACATCCAAAATTGTACTGAATCTAAACTATTTATATTGGGCAAAGATAGCTTTGGGAATCAGACCCTAAAACACTGACGAATTATAGCCTTCTAATCAAAGCTTTCACTTCATTATGGAAGGTTTTAACTATACCACCTATGAAGGCCTAGTCATCAACATTCCAAAATATAGCTTCGTTGGCTAGTTCTTTAGGAATGGAACTTCGTTGGCTAATTCTTTAGAAATGAAACACCAATTGATGACTCTATCTTCATGGTCGCTGTAATTGGAATGCTAGAGCTTGCACTTCATTATGGTGTGTGTTTATAATTATGCCTTTTTTTTTCTAGCATTTTGGTATAATTTCACTATTCAAAATTTTGATGTCTCTCTTTTGAAAATTTTCATAAACCTTTGGAGAATGAAATTTCTCTATCTTTTTAAACTTTTTGAAAAATAAGACTTTACTATCCAAAATCTTAAGATTGTCTTTTCTTGAAAGTTTCCATGAACTTCTAGACATTTGAAATTTCATTTTCTTAGACAACAAAATTTCGTTGTTCAAAATTAAAAAATTCATCTATTATATTAGGAAGCAAATAAAATTGTTTTATTGGATAGTGAAATTTCACTATTTCTTTATTATTCTTAATATATCAAAGTAAAAAATGAATTTAATTTTTTAGTTTCAAACCAAAGAAGCTCACTAATAAAAAAAAAAAAAATAGAGAAATTTCATTATTTTTCTATTTCAAAAATTATTTTTATAATTTTTATCCACATTTCATTATTCAAGAAATAAAAAAATTCTATATTTGTCTAATTGAAAATTTTCTCTATTTTTATTTTAGAATCTTTTCAAATTTCTTTATCAAAATTTCACTATTTGAAATTTATCTGTTTTAAAAATGACATTTCACTATTTTAAAATTTTTCCCTATGTAGGTAGTAAAATTATCTGTTCAAATAGTGAAATTTCTCTGTTGGGAAAACACTTTTTGACAAGGCATAAGTTTGTATTTAAAAATCAGCTTGAACACCATGAACACTCATTTTTATGTGTTTTTCAACATTTTTATGATGAATTGATAAATAAGTAACCTGGTGTGAGGGAGTTGGGAGAAAAGTAAAGTTAATGGGTAAAAACTTCAAAAAGTCATAACTTTGTGCTCGGTCCATTTTACACAAATTATATATGAATTTCATGTATTTTTTGAAAATCTAGCCAACTTAAATAGTCATAGGAGATTTGTGCCCTTAATTTTACCAAACAAAAAATCACTTCATCCTTAATTTAGTCTTTTTTTAGTTTAAGGTAAAATTGTGAAATTTTACTATTTAAACAACTCAATTTCACTATCAAAATATTGATTTTTTTTTTTTTTTCAAAATTTCATATGCAGTATGGATCTTATTTGATCGATCTCAATTTTTATAACCCAAATATATAAATTTTATTGAAAATAAATTCATATAAGTTATTAAATTTTGAAATATCAAAAAAGTGTAGATGACTTGTCGCGAAACTAGTTCTCAAGGTGAGGTTCTTATCATAGAGGTATTTTTGTCACAAAAATACAGAGGAATTTTTTTGGTTAATAAGACTTAGCTTAAAAATGAACATATTGAAGGACCTCTAACCAAAGGCCTTTTTTTAAAAAAAAATAAAATTAGAATACTTATTACTTTATTAAGCTAAGTTTGAACCGAGCTCAATAAGTTGACGACTTTCAAATTTTACAAATATAAACGCAAATGTGAGGGTGCAAAAATTCTCGCAAATAGGTCCTTAGTATAATTTTGATTTTTATCTTTTATTTTTAAAGAAAAATACTAATTTGGAAAAATTACTTCTTTATTTATTAAAAATACATTTTACAAAAAAAAAAAAGAAGCTTTATCAAACAATAGTTTAATAGGTGAAGTCTCTAAATGATTGTATTATAAACTTTGCATTCTCTTGGACTGAGGTCTATAACCTTCATCCTGATTGAGAGTCTATAAACAAGGAAGGTTACCCCATTGTAAGCCATGGAGTCGATTAATTTATCAATGTAGAAAGGTTAACAGTTGTATAGCCTCCGCCCGAGACACGGAGTGAAAAAAATCAGAAATAGGAATCAGTGTGTGTAATGTGTGATCAAAATAAAGACTAATCCAAGCTACCTAAATTGATTTTGGGCATCTTGAATTATGAGATAAACAAACCAAGCTGAATGGCAAATTTAAGTGGATCAAATTTTTTTCCCCTGCTCCAGCCTGGGAAAAACAGAGGGAGATGGAAATGAAATAAAATGACTTTGTTGTCATACTTTTGTGAGTGAACTTGTTTTGTTTCCTACTCTTCGTATTTTTCAGTTTCTTGTTTTGTTTTTCTTTGCAACAAGAGAGAGAGAGAGAGAGAGAGAGAGAGTCGTATTGTAGTTTCCTTCATGTTTTTGGTTTTCTCCTCACTCTATTTTTTAGCTTTCACAATGAAAGAAAGTGATAACAAGTCCAATTCTAGAAAGAAAGAAAAATTTAGAAAATTCCACAAAATCATATCAACATACTGAAAAGAAAGAAAACAAATATTTTATGTGGTGGAGGTAAGAGCTTACAGAGATATGTAGACACACAACCTTTTATATATATCCTCACATCACTAAAAAACAATCTGCTCATTGCGACACCACAAGAAGTATCTTCAAGTTTTTGTCCACCAAATTCAACTCATCATCTCCTTCAGAAGCTCTCAAATTGCGGACAATAAATCATTGAAGCGTGGTTGAGGGAAGTGTGTTATCCACAAGCCTTGTAGTGCATGTCGTTGTTATGTAGCAGTCTCATCTCGACTTCACCTTTCAATTTAATATAAAAGCAAGAATATCTGAGAGCTTAAGAGGAGAGGATGGGTGTGCCACATCATGTCATCGTTAAGGTGTGGCGTGCACAAGCCATCTTGCACCATGTCTACCTTCAAAAGCAGTAATCTCAACATCATAAGAGCCACAGCAAGTCACATTAGCAGTCATTGACAATGAGCTGTATGTCCTTACATGAAAATACGGGTCCCCCCTCTTGCACCCGACAAATGGAAGTCAAATTCACAATCTAACACTCTTTAGTGATAAGTAGATTCCTTGCGTAACTCGTAAAAGCAGTCGACTTGCTAATGGTCAAGGCCTGGCCTGGCCTCACCTCACCTGCATAGTGCGCGCAAGTCATTAGCCAGGTTCCATAAATATCTCATTAATACTTAAAAGAGTGTTGCAAAGAAAGGGGTTGCCAAGGCAACTTTGGCAGCCCAAACTGCCAAATGAAAATATGAAGGTGGGCTCTCATCAATATCGTCATTGTAATTCTTCTTGGCTAATGCCAACTGATCCCCAATTGGGCTTGATAGATCCATTATGGAGGCATTATATAATCAAAATAACAGCTGCCATCAAAATCATTCTTTCCCCTCCAATTACAAGAAATAGATGAATAAAGTTTTGGCAGACTAACGGCTGCATGAGGATAGGGGTTTAGAACCTATCAAATAAGTAACTAATCTCTTTCATCCCATCCAGTATGTTTGTTTAGAAGTCATTCAGGTCACAGGCCATGTGTGGATGACGTCAAAATATTGTGCTCAACTCGTTTTCAAATTTAGTATTTCTAATTCTCCCTTCGATTCCAGCAACAGGGGGCATTGGAGTTCAGTTAAATACTATAATGAACTGTACAAATACTCAAAAGGCCTGTAAATTTCATAGCATTCTTAGATAAGGCCTGTTAAAAGACATTTTGGCATCCTCAGATACCCACAAAATGTTTAATAAATAGCAACCTGGTTCATATGGAAGAAAGGAATGTAGCATTACTGGTTATACAAAATGTTTATGGAATCAATTTTCATGTCCATAAAAAGGGAAAAATTAATGATCCTGTGACAGTTTTACATGCTGAAAAGGAAACAGGTGGATTGAATTTGCACAAAAAAACTGAACTGGGTTGGGGACATATTAGAGAGCCTGCTATCTAGTAATTGAGAAGCAAAGAAAGAACTGAGTCTCCCCAAATACAGGCAAGGTTCCCGTTAGAATGAATTGCCTAAATAGTTGAAGCTCCATAATTATATGCAGAAGGCTGTTTCGAGGAACTTCCAACACCAGTGCATATAAGAAGTTGATCCGTGACGCAGAAAAACAAGAGCATGTCAGCAATTTGCAATAATTTCACAAAGAAAGCACCACAGGCCAGCCATGCCAATGGCGCAAACACAATAATACCAAGAAGAATAACAATATCTGTTATGGAGATCAAGTGGAAAAGGGGGGAAAATAAAATAGAGAAAGAAAGACTAAAAGGAGAAAGGAACAAATACACAAACACAGGTGCACACAAGCAGCACCTGAAAATGAGCCCCTGCACCCAATATCCAAATTGGTAGGTGAGAATATGTTTGGCTTACTTTGGATGTGGTGTGTACGAGGGCGTGCCAAAGCCTGGTCAGGCTCAAGTGTTAGGTTTTGCCAAACTATTCTCGTGGCAAGCTCAGTTTTACAAGCGATTGTTGGGAAGCAAGAATGACCCTCTCGTTTAGGTTCGCCCTACCTCAATTAAGAGATTTCCTAGGCTAGTTGCACGCAGTGTCATAAAAAAATTTGCCAAGCAAGGTGTTCCCAAAGTGCTTTGAATCTTTGAAAGGAAAACAATGATCCAGGAAAGCATATACTGAAGACTCAAAGTCATTTAAAAGTAACTCTTTGAACACTCTTTACGCCTCCAAAATGCTTTTTAGGATTAAATTTGTGACTCAAAGAAAAAAAAAAAAACAATTACAAACCCCTACCTCATTAAATTTAACACAAGAACCAGAGAAACCCCAAAAACATTTATTTTCTATTTTAATAAGCTTTTGTATCACTTCACATCAATAGAACCTCTCAACTGACAGGAATTTATCACCAACAATAATACTTGACCACTTTAATGGAGTTATAAAATTTGAAATCATAATTGAAATAAGTTTACATAAATAGTTATTCTCTCTTATGACTTTGACGTGATATTGGATCATTTTCTTCTCTAACAAACAAAGAAATAGGAAAGGAAGAAGGGAGAAAGTATGATAGAAGTGTTGTACCTTGAACTTTTGGATGGTAGAAATACTTCTAAATTAGTGCTTCTTAGAAAAAAAAAAAAAAAAGATTGGTCAAAATATATGATATTACTTAGAATTTTAATTTCTGAAACTATAACGATAGCCAAAAATTCAAAATAATAGAAATTCTCATTTTTTTTACTAATAATATGTATTTATATTTCATAAAAAAAATTTTAAGTCTCAAAAAACTTATGCACAATGTTATGTAGAAGGTAGATCATTATGGTACGTGAAATAAAAATAGAATGTAAATCGTTACTTAACATGGAATGCAATATGCTAAGGGTTGTCTTTTTCAGATCATTTTACTAGAACAAAATTTGTTAACTCGAAATGTGAAACGCTTTTGTGGATTGTATGTATAATAAAAGTTATTTATATTTTTATTGGAAACTTATTTATCCAAAAGAAAAAATTTAATAACAAATTCTAATATATATATATATATATATATATTGTCACGACCTAGAACCCGACCTATGCATATTAGGGGTTTGTGATTGGTCACCAAGGCCTCTCAATGATCATAACACCATTCTAATTACCGTTTAAGCAACGGAATAAATTTTTCTCTTTTCACATTCATAAAGTAAGCTACATAACCTGATCAATGAATTAAACATTGTTTTCTGAAGGATACAATTTCTACATCACCATACAGTTAAGTTGTATAATATTACACCATCTAGATTCAAAAAAATCAAAAAAACATCTAGTCTATTTTCGGTTGAGGACTCATCCAAAAGAATTTGCTTCATCACTTAAGCACTTATGTTGCATCACCTGAAAGTAAGTTTGTCTAGTTCTCACCTGAAAACATGGTAAATATCTATAATGAGCTCGACGGCTCAGTGAGTATTCCATAACATGCCAAGGGTTTCAATACTACTATGTAATACATTCTGAAATGTCTATACTTATATGAAATTAGAATACATCATCTCAAAGTACAACAAATCAGATAATAGTATCAAAATCATTTTCAATAAATCTTAGTTCAATCACAGTCGTAAATCAGAAATTGATAACATAGCATAATCATAATGATGATTCAATAACAGGGTTTGAGAATGATGGTCAATGTTGTAATTCAAACATGGTTCAAAGTCATTTTCAATAGCAATAGTCATAGTCAAATCAACATCATAGGTTCAATCATAGTTCATATAGATAGTTCAATAACAATTCCATAGTTGATAATCAAAATCGTAGTTCAATAGTTCTCAGTTCGATGATTCAAAGTTCAATCATAATTCACATTCGATATTCATAAAAGTTCAAATCATTAAAAATTCCTCTTCTATGACCAGCAAATTAGAACGTCACTTATTGAGATCAATATTCAATAATACCACCAATATACCCCGTGGTTAGGGTTCAATAAGGTCACAATCTATTCAATAATGACCAATTATAGAAGATTCTATGGCCAGCAAATTAGAACCTCGCTGACTGAGATCAATATTCAATAACGCCACTAATATACCCCGCGGGCAGGGTTTAATAAGGTCACAATCTACTCAATAATGACCAATCATAGAAGGGTGATGTATTCAAAAACGTCAAAATCATATCCAAAATCAATAACCTCAATAACAAACTCAATCATTCGAATAAGAGTTTCATATTTAGTCTTTAGTTAGAATAGTTCAAAAATCGGTAATAAAACTGTAGAGTGCCATGAGTATCTTACAAAACATTTTTCTAAATCAAGGGACGAAAATATAGATATCAATGGTTCGTTTAAAACATGCACTAGGCACAATGTACCTATTATCAAAGGCTATAAGGCAATATACATCGAATAATCATTCAAAACGATAGCAAATGAAGCATGTCTATTATCAAGGTCATAAAGAGTTCAATGTTTATATGTATAACAAAAATTCACCTCAATCATGACATAAAAGCACTCACAAGGAATCTATTATTAAAGTCATAAAAGAGTCAATATTTATATCTATAATGAAAACCCACCTCAACATGGTATGAAAAACTCACCTAAAGTCCCAATAGCTTAATCCAAAAATCCTTCCTTTAAACGAGGGTCCCTATAATCAAAATTCAAGGTCTTGTTACTTTCTTATTTAAAGCATCCCACAATTTGGCTGTTAACTTAGAACTCTTCCTATTCCAATTACCCTCATCCCGTAACTTCATTAAGTTTTAAGGATGCGTTGGTCATTTTTTAGTTTGTTATCGGGTCTTATTCTCCTTTAAAGGATGTTTCTGTTAAGTCCTAGAGTGTCGAAAAAATAATTGGTTTAGGCTTTTCTAGATTTAAATTTGAGTTCCTATAGGTTATTATAAGCATAGGGGTATTTTTATAATTTTATGTTTTTACGTGTCATATTTTTTAGTACATCATTTGCTAAAATGGACTCTACCGTTGAGTTTGAATTATCTAAAATAGTCAAAATAAACTACCTATTATTTTCAATTGGCCCTGGGTATCATTAGGGGTAAAATAATCATTTTTATATTTTACATATCTTAATTTTTGGGACTTAATCTCACAAATCATACTCCGCCGTTGAGTCCGGAATGTCCAAAAAACATTGGGTTGGACTATTTGTGCGTTTTAGTCGGCTTTCGTGTGGCCAATTTTTGGCTTAAAGGTATTATGGCAATTTTCCTAATTTAAAAAAGATTTAAAATTAATTTTTAATTAATTTTCTGGGTAACTTCATAATTAACCAAAAGTTGAGGGGTCAAAATGAAATTTTAGAAAAAGTTTTAGAAAAGTCGTCACGTTCAAGGGTTTAAGGACTTAACCGATTCAAAAAATTTAGAACCAACCAGTTTAGTTCGGTTCATTACGTCATGCTGATGTCACTATGACGTAAGCAGTCATTTATTAAAACAGCATCGTTTAGTTTATTTTTAGGATCCGTTTTAAATGGGTTAGGACCTGACCCAAATCCGACCCGATAACCAACCCATTACACTGTTCATCGTCTCCCTCAGCGTGAAGTTACTATTCATGCTGAAACCCTAGAATTTTTCGTTCTATTTTGTGAGTTTTAAGGCCTTATTTATTTATTTTATTTTTTCCTATTTTCAATTTGATTCTTATTTGGGGAGTTGAATTAAAGTTTTGGCTTTCAATTGGGGCATCAAAACAAGCTTAATTGCTTTGTTGAAGTTCGATAATGCTGAAGGTTTCATGTTCGGTTTAGGCTTGTTTCTCCACCAAAATTGATGATTTTTGTCTTGCCATGACCCTAGGGGTTTGTGGTTTCATAATCCAAAATTGATGATTTTTGTCTTGCCGTGACCCTAGGAGTTTGTGGTTTCATAATCCAATAATCATAGAGAACTTAGGGTTCAATTTGAGGGATTGGTTTTCGGGACTGTGACCTGCAAATCAGTTTTTGGGGTTGTTCTTTTTGGACATTTGGTCGCAGACCAACCTTTCTGTGATGCTCATAGGTTCTAGTTTAAGTCCCAACACAAAGAATGAGTTTCATGCAAGTTGGTTCAGACCGAGTCCTAAGGTCATCAATGGCGGTTGGTTCAGTTTCTAGTGTTTTGGGGCTCTTTCAACCCCTGTTCTTGTTCCTAAGTGTCTGAATATTTACACAGTAGTTCATAGATACACTCTAATTGAATAAGGCTGAGGCTAAAATTTTGAATTCTAGAGAGAAAATTTTACCTTCTCTCTTCAGTTCCTTTCTTTGTTATAGCCTTGTTCTTCTCCTCCTCTTTCTGCCCTTCTGATCTAGTTGCAGCATTTCTCGCGTCCATGCATGCAGAGATCAGCTCCCTTTTCTTCTTCTTCTTTCTTCCTTTTTTTTTTTCTCTCTCTCTCTCTCTCTACTTTCTCTCTCTAACTCACTCTCACTCTCTCACTAGCTGAGCATTCCAGAATTCTGATACACACTCACATCATCACATATATATATAAACATATATTTATATATTAAACTTATTGCCATGTAATGTGATTAGTCCATTTGAGCAGCCCAAGTGGCTTAATTTTTTTTTGGTTTAAGCTCCATCTTAGTTTTTGGGTGAAGGGTCAAAACCCATTGGCCTCAATTTTTGCTTATGTTTCATATTTTTTTCTTATGCCTCGTTTGGCAATTTAAATTATTTATTTTATTTTATTTTATTTTTATTTATATATATATATATATTTTAATATCCTGATTTAATTTCACGTAACTTTTTATTTGCCTACGTATATACTAAATTAGTGACTAATTTTTGAGTAAACAGGTCGGGACGTTACATATATATATATATATATATATATATATATATATTCAACCGATAACAAAATAAATATTGATAGTAAAATAGTGTTTTATTTATTTTTTAATACGTAAAGGAGTAATCTATTGACAACAAAGAGCCAACAAACATAGGATATTCTTTGTTCTCCCAAAACAAAAAAACAATTTCAAAAAATTGTCTTGAAATCTACAAAGTGACGTCTCAACCCCTCAAAAATCCTTTCCATCTCTTTTCTTTCAAATTCATTAAAGAATGTTTATTTGCAATATCTCATACATATTAATTTGGTTTCAACAGTGTATCTTCTTTTCTGCTTCTATTGTTCAACTAACCTTGTTTTTTTTTTTTTGTCTTCTCATCCTTGCTGATTAGTATGTCGAATTTTTAGCTCAGTAAACCCAAATAGATCAGTCCATACTCCATTTCGTGTTGTTGGGAGCAAAAACTGCATATGACGGCCAATCATTCCTTATTTTCATTATTAAAAAAATTCAAAAATATTTAAGGAAAAAGACAAAAAAACAATTATTGTAAACCCTTTTAAAGCAATTTATGGGTTCAATTGTAAACATATCATATTAGCATGCTATGCCTGTACTTGGATCAGCGTTTGGGCGTCTGTTTGGATGTTTGGGAATTCAAACCGCACTTGTTTAATGTATTAATGTTTGGATCAAACGGCTGGACTACACTTTTAGAATAGAGCAGAGCCCAAAACGGACGGTTGTAAACATGCAGTACACAGGCTTTTTAAAAAACGCTAGGCCTGTTTTAAAGATCAGAAATATAATTGCCATCCCTTTTTTCGTTTAATTCATTTATGCCATTGTAGATCTCACGGCTATTGGCTACTCCCACTATCATCATAAAACCCTAATCTGGCCACATGCCCCATACCTCCATGAATGAAAACTAACCATTGCTTGCCCTAAACCAATATCACACATTATGCTTTAATTGATTGGTATATAATATTGTATAGATTTAACATAATATTATGTTTAAGATTAAAGTAAATAATATAATGTTTATAATTAAATAAACTATTATTATTTTTAACATTAAACTAAATAATATTATATGTTTAATATTAAAACAAATAATATTATGTTTAATATAATAACAAATAATATTATGTTTAGTACTAAAATAAATAATATTATATATAATATTAAAACAAATAATATTATATCTAGTATTAAAATAAATAATTATTTACTTTATTATTATATATTCATTAATTATAAAAATAATCTAACTATAAAAATGTAATACAATATAAAACACTCATTTTAATATAGAAGGGCAAAAAAGACAATTGATACTAAAATTGTATTTTTCCACAGTTCATTCAAACACTGCAATATTATTTAAGCACTTATCAAATACATTCATCCAAACACCTAACAGCTTAACTCAAACTGCACTTTTTAACTGCTCATCCAAATGAGCACTATATAAGATTCGTGTATCTATCTATTAAAGAATGCAACAGAAATCACAAAAGTCAATGTCACGACCCGAGCCTCAAAGTGACATAAAATCACCATAAATATTTATAATTAAGTTTACTTGGTTAATCAAGTCAATTGGAGTCAACTCGACTTCCAAGCGCTAGGTTTGACCATAGCGTTGTTACGCTAAGGTATAGAAAATTCGATATTTGAAATATTTGGAATTGGTCTTGCAAAAGTCTTGGTAATTGATCATTAGATATTCAATAGTCTAAATAAATTTGTTGACAACGTATGCTATGTCTAAATAAGTAAAATTCATCACATACATTAGGCTACTAATTATTTGTGCATACTCTAGTTATGATTTTTTTTTGTAATTATTTTTGGATAAATAGTATATTTACATCTACAGGCGCTCTTGCAGGACTGCTATCATCTTGATTAGATTTCTTAAGTATTTTCTCAATGCAATGCAATTGAGATAATATCAATCCATCTAATGTTCTAAATATTTTTATCCCAAGTATAACATCAACAACACCTAAGTCCTTAATTTCAAACTTATTATTCAATTATTTTCTTAATAGCTTTAATTACTTCATTATTATAACCCATAATGAGCGTATCATCAACATAGAGACAGATAATAACATAGCAATTTCCTGTGTTCTTGACATATACATATTTTTCACACTTATTGATCTTGACCATTTGATATCATTACACATTCAAGTTCCCCTTGCCATTACTTCAGTGCTTATTTTAATCCATAAGGAGATTTAGTAAGTCGACATACTTTATTTTCTTGACCTGGAACAATAAACCCTTTGAGTTGTTTCATGTATATTTCTTCATCTAATTCACCATTTAAGAAATTTTTCTTAACATCCATTTGATGTATCTTAAGGTTGTATATAGCTGCAATAGCTATTTAAATGCGTATGAATGTTATCCTCATAACTAATGAATATGTGTTGAAATGGTCCAAACCTTCTTTTTGCTTGTATCATTTAACTACAAGCTTGGCCTTATACTTATTAATTGATCCATCTGTTTTCATTTTCTTCCTGAATATCCATTTATACCCAAGAGGTTACAACTTGATAAAAGATCCACTAGTTCCCATGTATGATTTTTTATAATAGATTCAACTTCACTGCTTATCGTTTCTTTCCAATATGGAGTTTCAGGACTTGACATTACTTCCATAAAGCTTTGAGGCTCATTTTCTAACAAATAAGTTAGAAATATGGACAAAAAGATTTTGATGTTCTATCCCTTTTACTGGGTCTAGGTTCATTATTATCTTGTTATGTCTCTTGGTCTTGACTACTGCTATTTGTAGTGTCACGAGTCCTTTTAAGAAAACTCATCTCTTGTGTAGATTTGCAAGGAAGTACATGTTCAAAGAATGATGCACTCCTTGACTCAATAATAGTATTAACATGTATTGGCCTTAAAGGTTTTCAACCATTCTCATAATTTTGATGATAATAAGGCATTGATGATGTTGACTAATGATTTACCTTAAGTGCCAAAGAAAATAGGTCGATGAACTCAAAGGATGGTTGACCAAGGCTTAACTAAATATGAAAAGGATCAACATCATGGAATCATGCTCACAAAATCAAACATCAAGTCAAACTCAAGAAAGCACTCATGCCCAAGGAATCAAGTGAAGACTTTTTATTTTTTATGTTAGGTGTCTGAGTGATCAATGATTGATTGATCAAAACATAATAATAAAGTATTTAAATGATCAACTAAAATCAATCAATAAAATGATTTTTCAAAAGCAAAAAAAATGTTAGAAACTAAGCTTTGAAAAATCAAGACACTTAAAAAAAACATTGAGCAAAATAGGCATTAAAGCTAAACTGTTGAATTCAATCGACTAAGTTCTTAATTCAGTCGACTGAATCATATTCACAAAAACATGCCTATTTTGACTCTGAAAGATTCAGTCAACGGGACCCAAGACTCAATCAACTAAACAAACATTTTGTTCATAAGGCCCCAACACACTGTCAAATTCACTTGACCAATTTGATGATTCGGTCGACTGAATAACTTAACCTTTTTTGTTAACAAAATCGCACTAGTCAGTCGACGAAATGAATTTTTACAAAGATCAACATTTACGCTCTACACAAATTAGTCAAGTGTTTTAATCAAAAAAATTATGATTTCGTCAACTGAATGGTGAACTCAGTTGACTGATTTTGTCGATCTGATATTTTCAAATTCAGATTTTAATTTTAAATAGATTTGAAGGGAGAAATGGATATTTTCAAATTCAAAAGTCTATATTCTTCTAATGTCAATAAATACTGGTTGTTAGAAGCATTTATTGCTTTCACTTTCAAATCTCTCTAATGACTTGAAATCTCATTTATTTTTATATCTAGATTTCAAATTTCTCTCAGCTCTTAAATACTCAAACATTTATTGATCCATCTTTAGAAAATAAACTCATATTGTATCATTCAGCTTTTAAAAGAGAATTTTTTGGTAAAAATATTTATATTATCTCATTGCGGTGAGAGTTGTGAGTAGGTTCTACCCAAGTGAGAAAAATGGTACATTTTGCTAGGAAAAATAGTGAATAGATATTGTTGTAAAGGTTTGACTTCCACCTGTAATGAGATCAAGATATTGAAAAAACTCAAGTGGGGATGTCACGACCCGGAATCCACCATATGCGGATCTAGCATCGCGACCCGATCCTTTTCTTTTTAACTTTAACTTAACATTCATATGTGAGTATTATTAACATACAATCAACAATCTAATAAACAGTGAAAGACTTAATAAAATTTTCATTTATAATACTAAAGTTCATTTAATTATACAGACCTAAAAATTTCAAATACAATTACCCCCAGGATGTGGGGTGATGAGAGAACATAGGACAAGTACTATACTTTACTACCAAAATAATTCTTGTAGTACATATATCTACAACAACCCTACACCTATTTGGGATTTTGATCCATACTTTTCAAACTATGGCGTCCTTACCTGAAATAGTCAAATTATCTGTACGAGTTATGGAAAACTCAATAAGTAATTCCTTTGCTCTGCCAGGGGCGAGTCAACATAAGAGGTTTATAGAACAAGATACACAAGGTTATAACAACATGATAACCAATCAAGAAAGTACGATATCAATAGTAGTAAGTCACATCATATCAAGCAACTTAACTAAACCCTTGGGTCTAAGGCATGTCTCATGATAACAACAACGATAAATATCTAATGATATCAAGTATATAAATCATCAACAGGTATCTAGTAAACGTAATGCCACAAATAGATAACTGCCTAATATTAGGGATGCTTCATACAACCATATGTTCATTTATTATAATATGCTTATCCAAATGAATGTAATAATGGATGTGATAATAACCATAGTTGATGTATAACAATAGGACTTGACCTACCCTTTCGCAATCAGATCCACCACTTAACTTGCTCATGTAGACCCTTCCCTAATAACGGTAGGACCCGGCCTACCTTTTTGCAATCAAATTCACCACCTGACTTGCTCATGTAGATCCTGCCCTAATAACAGTAGAACCCAGCTTACCCTTTCACAATCAGATCCACCATCTGACTTGATCATGTATACCTTGCCCTAATAACAGTAGGACCCAGCCTACCCTTTCGCAATCAGATCCACCACTTAACTTGCTCATGTAGACTCTGCCCTAATAACAATAGAACCCGGCCTACCCTTTCAGCAATCAGATCTACTACCTGACTTGCTCATATAAACCCTGTTCTACTCTTTTTAATGTAGTTGATAATAGCTGACCTTCGTCCTACCCTTTTGCAGTCAAATCCATCCATCTGACTTGTCATGACCTGAAATCCACCCTGTGCGGACCTCGTATCGCGACTGCCACCCTTCGGCCTGAGGGACTTAGGGCAAGGCTCACATAAGCAACAGTATCGGATGGCGGTGCAGCCTATGTTTGCGGAAGCGTAAAAAAACTTTTTTTTTTTCTTTTCTCATTTTAAATCTTTCGCATAACCGTCCGGTACTGCCGTTCTTCATAATGGTACACATGATTATACATTCAGAGCATAATTAAAACTTAAAGGCTTTATAATTAATATATGTTTAACTACCCCATGGGTTTAATACATAACAGTTCAATACTTCCTAATACAAAAGTTACTATTAAAAGTCCATAGCGTTCCACAAAATAAAATACTTAAACAGTCCCTCCAAAAGAAAGCGGCTAGGTTCATCATCATCGTCATTAATATTAAGACTAGTGTCGATCACCTGAAAGGGGGGCGGATAAAAATTCGGGTAAGCTAAACTAAGCTTGTGAGTAATTCCAACATTCGTCATGGGGTTTCAATTGGCAGTGGTTTAGCGCATGAGAGTTTATAAAATACGCACCACCAATTGCTCATATTCTTAAACACAAAATTTATGAATTCTTTAAAGCAGATAGCTTTGAAACATTTAGAGTATTCAAGCTAAACATGTACTTCTTCAAATAAAGTATATGAACTTTAAAACACGTAGATATGCATAAAAAATGAGAGTAAAACTTGCTTTCATTTTCACACGTATCATCTTATCACTTTCGTTAGTAGAATCCATTTCGAACCGGACTCCAGTCTTACGACAATGGAGATATCTCATGCCTGAGGGATTTGATCCTGCTACTTAGCATTTTATGTGTCATAGTTGAATTTCAAAGAAACTCAACGTCAGCATGTAGTGCTTATGCACAAGTTATCTTGCATTATCAGTGGCAACAAGAGGTATAAAACACTTACAAATAGATGCTATTTAAAAGCATTAAAACATGGCCTGCCCTATAGTTGCATTTTAAAACATATAACATATAACTTCTTCAATAGAACTTCAAATATTTGGAATAAGAAAATTCAGCACATCTAAAGAAATTGGCATTTTACTTAGACATGCTAAAATATTTTTAAGAAAAACTATAGTAGAAACCATTCACTGAACATGTCACAATAGAGTTTATAAGAACAGAATAATTTAAAACAGGAATCATGTAATACTGAATTTGATATTCAAAGCTTCAGATATTTTGAACTTAAAACTTCTTCAAATCCATGGAGTTAAATCTTTACTTCAAATGCAGGGTTACTCACCTTATACTTTTAAGTCGGCTCTACTGTGCTGCTTTTCTTTTCCCTTTCCCTTTTCTCAACCTAAAATAGTTTAGGAGAATCTCATAAACTTCATATAAATTCAAATCAACTTGTGGTTTAAATCTATCCTTAGACTGTGTAGGCCTAACTAAAGAAAATCAGCCTAATTATAATTGTACTACATATCTAGTTTCTTTATGTACTTTAATGATAAATAAATATTACCTCCGAAGCCATTCACTTAAGGTTTTAGTGTTTTCTTGTTCCTTAATTTTTGTTTCAGCAAATTGTGCCTTCGTTGGGGTTCTATACATGAATGGCCTAATTGAAACGATTTCACATGTCATAGCGATCCGAATTTTCCTGGCAATCACCTTTTGTTGCATAATAAATCTTCCATAAAAGCTTCTTGTGTTGTACCCATACTAATTACTTGAGCCTTAACCTATAACACAATTTAATGTGTTAGAAATTGACTTTCATTTAAACTATACTCTTCTAGTAGCTCCATAAATTTTAAGTTTAATTTACTTACTTCACATGTTCACGTGTCATGTCTTTTCGTATTTTATTTTAAATTACGAACCGTTCTTATCTAGTTTGGTACTTCGGGCAGCATTCTAATGTATAGTCACCTCACTTATGCTATTCATCAAATTTTATTTCTCTTTATTTTAGACACTTCTTTTGGTTGAATAGACTCTCCATTGAGTCTGGTACGTAGAAGAAAGTCAATTTAGGCTTTTCGCGGAACTCTGTTTGGGTTTGGTAGCAATAGGGGTATTTTGGTCATTTAGCATTTTTAAGGGTCTTTAATTTTTCGGGACCTTATCTCATGACGTGGATCTCACCATTGGACTCAGGAGGTCCGAGATAGTAAGAATACACTAATGACTTGTCAAGTTTGGACAACGCGCCATTTTGTCATTATTTAATTTAATTAATTAATTTAAGTTAATTCAATGTAATTCATACGTATTATATATATTTTTGTGAGAATAATTGGCACAGGATTGTCCTGTCAAATTGGTTCGCACGCTTCACAAGCTACCCCTTGGTCCACTGTTTGAATCCCCCTAGGTGCAGCGCACCTTTTATTTTCTGATTTTAATTTTATATATATATATATATATATATATATATATTTCATCCATTCATATACCACAGGACACGCGTGTCCAAGTGGATAGGGCTTGGGTTGGTTCGTGAGGTTTGGGGTTCAAGTCACTAGGGCTACAGCCCCTTTCATTTTTCTTGATTTAATTGGGCCAAACAACGGATAACGCCCTTAAATCGGGACAAGTTATCCCTGTCCATGTGTAGTTTATTAAATTGGGCCATATACGCTTAACCAAACATGATGGTTTAGAGTTTTATAACCCTAATTCAAAACGACGTCGTCTCACTTGTGCGGTGGCCCTACTCTCGTCTTAACACATGTCCGAGGCAACACGCTTAACTCGAATCGAGTTGGCGAGTTGACTCATTGTCTTCTTCATCGACATACCACTGTTGCCCTAAATCCCAAACTCCATTTCTTTCAATTTTCGTGAAGTTTGGCTCGATGGAACCCTACTGTTTTCAATCTAAAACATCTCTAAGGTATTAAGGACTGTTTTGGCATTCGTTTGAGGAACCAAATAGGTCTCATTAGCTCGGTTAAAGGTTTGATAATTAAACCTACACTTCGGTCGTATATGTTCATTTTTTAGCCAAATCCCATGAGCTTTGTTCTGTTGTGATTTATTTTTCATAGGGTTTCAGTTTTTCATTCACAAAAGTGGGTTTTATACTGAGTTTGAAAGGTTGGGTTTCAAACCCGAAACCTTGCAACTCGATGTTTGGAGGTCCTACCTTATGTTTCTTGGTCGCAGTCACTATGTTTTTGGGGTGCTTGTAGGGTCTAGTTAAGGTCTCAATACACCAAACATGATTTGGTTTCAATGGTTTCAGACCTGTTCTAAGCAAGGTCCTTCCACGGCTGCTCTTCAGTGGGTTTGATGTTTTAGGGCTGTTTTAAGACCAAATTTTCTTGCCTTATTCAACTTTTCATATTCTAGATATCATGCATGCTTAAGAAAACTCAAAACAGCTTATAAATATACAATTATCTTAGAGAGAGAAAATCTTGGGTTTTGATGTTTTTACCTAACAGGTCTGAGAACTCAGCTCTCTTCCTTCTCTATTACTCCCTTCTTTTTCTCAGAACTCTCTCCCTCTCTCTCTCTCTCTCTCTCTCTCTCTCTGTATGACTGAATGGTGTGTGGCGTGTGTATACAATATGTATATATGTATATAGATATATACATGATTATTACATTTCTGGTTGCCCCAACCACTAGGTTACCCCCTTTGCTTGCTGCAGCATCTCAAATGAGTGCTTCTCCTTACTGTTTTGGGGCAAGCCATCATTTGGCCGTGTGTGTGTGTGTATATGTCTATATATATATATATATATATGTATATATAATAAAGTAGGTTATAATTATTTTATTATTTTATTATATTTATTTTTCATATAATAATATTATTATTATTGCTTAATTTATTTACAAAATGTTCATGCCTAAATCTTATACTCATATGAAGGATCGGCGGTTGACGTGAAAACACATAATTACTACGGAACCAACAGGTTGGTGATTGCAACGAAAGTGATGTACAGTCGTCCTAGGTTTTCAAGACTTTTACTAAAAGTCCACGTGTTGGGGTTTGAAACCGACCTCTTTACTTAAGGTCTTGATCAGTAATTTATAATCCACGACTCAATGATCCCTAATTCAGATCAGGGTGTTACATGACTTGCTCATGTAGACCCTAATCTACTCCTCATTTTGTAGTTTGATTATAGTATTTGAATGGGTATTGTCACTATGCACCACTCAGGTATTTAATAATGTATGAAATGATCATGATTCTCACCCAGAGTATAAAATATGATTGTGCATTATTCAAGCATCATATATCAAAATGTATAATGACCACATGCTCAAAATATAGCATTTAATTCAATAATATTCACGAGCTAGAACAAGCATCAATGTAATTCAATAATATCTGAAGGGATAAATACAACATGGCAATAACAAGAAACACATGCATAACACAGCTAGAACTTTGCCACGTACAGAGATCAAATTTTTACTTACCTCTTAACTGTATCTCTATAACTCAGGTCACCTTTTCTCTTCTTTTCAAAATCCCTTTTCCCCTGCTATTTTTCCTCCTCTCTTTTATTTTTCCTCCTTCTAAATCTCAGACTTCAAGATTCTCACTCTCAGCTTCTCCTTTCTTTTCTGATTTTTCTTCCAAGACCCACATCTCTATATATACACAAACCAACAACCCTTATTTTCTCTTTCTTCCTCCTTTCCTCCTTCCTTTCTTGACTTTTTTTTTCTGTTTCTTCTTGCTTTTCTTGAATTTTCTTTTCTTTTAACCTCAAGCATTAAATTGCTTCTTGATATTTTATATGATATACGTATATACTATTCAAAACACATACTACTCACTTTCAGCAACACACAGTGCTACCAACACTATTTTCCTTCCCCCCTTGGATGCAAACATGCATGTATATATACATTATTTAGATTATATATATATGTACTTATATTTTGTATATAATGTATACATGTATTTATTATATATATACACACACCAATACACACATTGATTCACACATATATATATATACATATTGATATATGTGTATATATATGTGCCTATATATATATATATGTCTACTATCTACTATATACATACATATATATATATGTATGTATACCCATATATACACATACATATAGATATACTCCCACTTTGTCCATGTCTATGGACGCGTTTTTTCGTGCAACCTAGTTTGTCGTACGGATAGTCCCAAGGCACTTGGGATTACATAAAACGGCTAGTCAGGTACTTGACAGTATTCGTATTCTTAAAGCTGTACATCTATTACACTACATGTTTGGGTTACAAGTCAGTTTTCACACCAGTTGACCCAGCCTTCCTCGATTCTAGTGTTATATTTCGGGTTGGGGTGTTACAGGGGATGCTTGAGTCGAAAATGTAGGAAATTTTTTCAAACCTCGTAAATCATTGTGTGTATTTTCTCTCTACTCTCTACTTACTTGTGCATCTTTAACATTTATATTTAAAGTTTATAAAAGTAGCCAATATTTGTAAAATACCCTATTCACCCCCCTAAGGTAAATACTTGGGCAACAATGTGCATATCTGGTATCTCAAACTTAGGAATAAGAAATCGTTATGCACTATTATTATTAGCATACTCAATGAATATACAATCAACTATTTTGGGTCATATCTTAACCCTTTTGGGAGTAGAAATTGTCACTTTAGCCACACACCTCCATACTTTTAAGTATTTGTAGGAAGATCTTTGACCTTTCCACAATTTATAAAGGTCTTATTGGTTTTCTTTTGAGATATTTGGTTGAGAGTATAATTCGTGAAGAGTATTTCTTCCCCCTACAAATTCTGAAATGATCCAAAACTTATCAATACTGCATTCATTTTTTTTTTTTAAAGTTCTACTTTTTTGTTCAGTGACACCATTTTCTGAGGTGAATAAGGTGCAATTCATTGGTAAATAATACCATGTTGTGAACAGAACTCACTGAAAGGTAACTCATATTCACCACCTATATCACTTTTTATCCCCTTGATCTTCTTATTAAGTTAATTCTCAACTCCCATTCTTGTAATGTATAAACATTTCTAAGATCTCATCTTTACTTCTCAATAAGTAAACATAACAGTAACTTATACAATCATCAATAAAAGTAAAAAAAAAAAATATTTCTTACCACCTTTAATTTGAACAAATTTCAAATCACAAATGTCAAAGTAAATTAACTCTAGAGCTTTAATACTTCTTTCAATGGATTGAAAAGAAGTTCTCATAAACTTTGCTTCCACACAAGTTTCACATTTATGATTTAGATCAATTTCGAATTTAAGTAAACATTCCATATTAACTAATCTATGCAAAATATCATAATTAACATGTCTTAATCTACCTTGCCACACACTATAAGACTCGAGCACATAAGCAGAAGATGTGATTCTTATTATTAATAGAACTAGTTGGTATAATAACCACTACATTTATTTTGAATAGTCCATTGCTTATATTCTCCTTGCCCACATGCATTTCATTTTTGGTAAGGACAAACTTCTCAAATACAAAGACCAATTTGAATCATTTCTTACTCAACAGCGATCTAGATACTAAATTCTTTCGAATATCTGACACATGTAACACATCATTGAGGGTAAGTTCTTTTCTTGAAGTCATCTTCATTACCACCTTTCCTTGTCCTTCAACCTTAAAAGAAAAGGAGTTTCCAATGAAGAGTTGTCATTATCTATGCTATGATATAATGAGAACATCTTCTTATTTGAGCAAACATGGTGAGTAGCTACAGTGTCCACCCATCATTCCTTAGTATTACTACCAATTAGATTCACTTTGGAAACCAATGCCAAAAGGTTCATTTCAGAAACATCATTTGAAAGATTTTTTACTTCGATCACATTAGCCTAAGCATGTCTTGCTCGAATTCCATTGATCCTTGCATTTGCGACAATCCTTCGCAATATGACCTGGTTTGTTGCACACAAAGCATTTTTCCTTGAACCGCTTATTGTCACTACCTTTGGGACCCTATTTAGTATCATTGACAGAGTGCTTATTCTTCTTGTTATTGGATTGGTGCACTTGTTCAACCACATTGACCTTTGATTCCAAGAAAGCTTTTTATGCTTTCTTTTCAGATGCATGGTTGTCTTCCTTTGTCCTCAATCTAACGATCAAATCTTCCAATTTCATCTCCTTACGCTTGTGCTTCAAGTAATTTTTTAATTCATTTCAAGATGGTGATATTCTTTTAATAATTGCAGTCACTTGAAAAGACTCACTCAAAGATATTCCTTCTGCATTGAATTTTATGTAGGATTACTTGGAAGTCTTGGACTTGATTTATCACCATTTTGGAATCTACCATCTTGTAGTCTAGGAATTTACCGACAACTAATTTCTTCATTCCAGCATCTTCTTTCTTGTACTTCTTGTTAAGTAAATCCCATAGTTCCTTTGCAGTCTTGATAGTACAATACACATTATACAATGTGTCATCCAATCCATTGAGGATGCAATTCTTACATAGGAAATATGCATCTTTTATGCCTCCATAGCAATCACAACTTGCCTATTAGATTCATTGGCAATTCAATACAGGAGCATTCTCATGGAGAAATAGAGCCAAATTCAGTGTTGTGAGATAAAATAGCATTTTCTACTGCCATTTCTTAAAATAAATTTTTCTGGCTTTTTGCCATGATTTCTCCCAACTGATGCTATCACAGGAGCAGGCTCCATAAAAGTAGGGATATTTGTTTCAGTAACCATGTATACTGAAAACCTAAGATAGAACATATTTAATAAATTGATTTGAAAAACAGTAAATGAATTACTGAACAAAATTTTGCAGTAATATAACTTAAGAATAAAATACTGCAAAACCAAAAACTTGATAATAAAAAATTGTATAAATAAAATTGATAAAAAATAATTTGTCTTAAGGACATACAATAGTCTTGATCACCTCTGTATTTTGATTCTACACACTTTAAGTCTTCTACATTACTGTAAGTCAAAATTTATTGCTTTTGACTTTGTTTTCATCTATAAGTTCAATTCTATATTGTCTTTAATTAATATTGTTTTGATAAAATAGTTTTCTGTTCCCAATTTAATTATTTCTGGTTTTAACAAAACGGTTTTTGCTTCCGTTTCTAACATACATACATTCATATATATACATATATATAAATTATATAAACACACAAAGTCAATACTATATTGAACTTTGTTTTAAAGCAATGATATTCAAATTAAGATTGAAATAGAGCAGAAACATAAAATATTTAAAACAAAGTTCAAAATAGTATTGACTTTGTGTGTTTATATGATATATATATATATATATATATATCATTGCAAATCTGACATGTTTCAAGTTGATTTCAAATTGGAACTTGAAATTGATTATATATAATTGGGATTTTTGTCGACATTTTTTTTTGTTCATCATTTGTGCTAAAATTGATTAAACTTCATGATTTGTTTATCTGTTTTTGCCTTTCAGACATTTCCATATGAAAACGCACAGTAAAAGAGAGAGACTATATATTAACTTAACTATATTTTTTGTATTTGTAATTTTAGTTCTTGTTTGAAGGTCCCAGGAGTAGAAATCATCTCCAGGAAGTGGTTTGAAGATTTGTCTTGAGTGCTTAGAGAGAGAAAGAGGAAAGTAAAGAGAGAAGCTCACTAAAAATTGTTTTTGAGTTCAGATCCATGTATGGGTAATGGAAACCAATGTTACAGATTCTAGCGGTAATAAATGTCTTGTGGCATTGAATCAGATTAGCCGGACACAAGCTGGGTGATTGAGTTTGGCCACAATAGTGGAGACTAATAGACCAGTTTCACTTGGTTTTGGTGGCAACAGGGTCTGATGGTAAACCAAGTTTTATTTGTACGAGTATCTTTATTTGTCAAAATCAGGGGAAGAAAATTGGCATTCCCTGTTCACAAAAGTTATTTTCACATACACACAAACACACACTAGCAGGTTATTTGAAAGAGAAGGGTTAACGAGCACAAGCCAGGGTTTTATCTGAGTGTGGATACTGATTTTTAGACCACAAATTGTAGATACATAATGCATTTGATTGTCTACTGTACTAATTTAGATTACTAAATGTAACCTTATAGTAGATGTTTGTAATTGTTAGAAATCTTAGGGAGGTGAGTGTAATTTACCCTTTTATATATTATGTAATTAGTTCTGATTGTATATGGTATCTTGTCCATGGAGAAGTTAACACACGAAAAACTTCTGACCTTGCACTGTGTAAAACTGTAAATCATCTTTACCCTTTATATATTTTCTTCTTCTTTTGAAAAGGTTGGGTCAATAAACACATGGTGTATTGAGTTAAAAACCTGTGTAGAATGTTACGTGATCTCACAGGTGGCTGATCGCATCAATGATCCTCAGATGGCAAAGTTTCTTCTGTCTTGGTTAAATGCTCACAAACCAGTTCTTAGTTTGAAAATAGGGTATTTGAAGAGCAAAGTAAGATATTTTTTTGAAAGATACTTTGTGATATCAAAATGCATTGAAAAACCTGCAGCTTGGATTCTTGTCATTTGTCTAAAAACCACAGATTTATCTATCTATTGTTTATTACATTTTCAAGTAAACAATTATAGGGAAGACATGAAATTTTTCAATAAGTGAGCAGGGGCTAGGGGTAACAGACAACATATGAAACAAGCACATGAATTGGAAATCATTGTCATCCTCAAACATACAACTTTTTCAAACACGACACATATGAGATCAACAATTTCAATTTCACAACCATAATGTCAATAAGTAAAGCATATCATGAATGAAAAAGACAACTTTTGTGGCTTTCAAATGTTGCTAATTTCTTTTTTTCTCCAAGGATAGTGATTGAAACAAATAATTCATGGTTACCTTGTTTTCTGTAACATGTACATTTTTTACTTTTCATGAATATTAGAAACATCCAAGGAGGAAGAGTGAAACTACATTCTATACTGTTACTTTGTTCCTTTGTTTCAATGCTTCAAAAGTAGTTGCAGATTACTGCATTACTTATTTTTACAACATTCGTACTTATGCTTGCATTTATAGTAACTTGTTATGGTGCAAGGTGTGTTATTCCACCAATGTAGTCATTGCCTTGAGTTGTATCTATCTCTTGTCACATATTGCTTCAGATTGTCATAGGCTGCTTTGATTTTAAACATTGAATTTTATTACCTATTGTGTAATTAGCTCTGATTGTCTGTGGTTTCTTGATTCAGCAATGGAATCTGGCACTGTCCTTGGAGAAGTTAACAAATGAGAACCTTCTGACCTTGCGCACTGTGAATTATCTTTACCCTTTATATCTTGTTTTCTTCTTTTGAATTACTTCTCTGAAATTGAAAACCTCGGAGTCCATTAACACATGGTGTATGAGTTAATTGTCACGTGGTTGTCATGAATTCACCTAGATTCTTGATGACCCAATGCCAAACCAAAAAATGGATAATGTGTGGATTTACCCCACCATTGGCCCCCCGGATAATTTTTGACCCGTTTTGTTTAGGTATTTCTAACCCGCTTCGTTTCTTATTTTGTAACCTGCATATATATAAGCGGTGTTTTTAGGGTTCCTTCTTATGGGAAGAGAACTGACTTTGTGTGAGCCATTGTTGGGTGTAAACAATTTGTCGAATCACTGTGTCTTCTCTGTTTTGTTTAAAATCGATTTATTATTTGTTTTTATTACTTCCGCACAACATTATCAAGTGTCCGGGTGAACAGCAGGTGGCTGATCGCAACAATGATTCTCAGATGGCAGAGTTTCTTGAGAGTGAATTTTTAACTGAGCGGCTGAATTAGAAACATCATGTTTTCTTCTGTCTTGGTTAAATGCCCACACCAGTTCTTAGTCTGAAATAAGGGTTTTGGAAGAGCCAAGTAAGATAATTTTTTATGGCCCATTGAAAGAGACTTTGTGATAACAAAATGCATTGAAAAGCATGCTGCTTGGCTTCTTGCCATTGTCTAAACTTTTTGTAACTAAAACAAATTCAATAAAAACCACAGATTTATTCTTCTATCTATTGTTTATTACATTTTCGAGTTAACAATTATAGGGGAAACATGAAATTCATCAATAAGTGACTAGGGCCTAGGGTTAATGACAACATACGAAACATACACATGAAATGAAAATCATTGTCATCCTCAAGCAAACAACTTTTTCGAACACAACACGTATGAAATCAATAATTTCACAACCATATGTCAATAAGCAAAAGCATATCCTAAATGAAAAGGACAACCTTTTGTGGCTTCAAATGTTGCTTTTTTTTTTCTTTGCTAGGTTGAAGCCATTAAGAAAATTGCAGATTTTGTCACACAATTGAGGATGGTTGGAAAGGGACATGGTATAAATCAAATTTCAATGTCACTCTTTGGCATCATTGTTTCCTAAAATCTTATTATGGCTATGCCACTGCTACTGCCCTCTTTTCATAAAATTTACCAAAAAAAATGCGTGTCTGTCCATATATTCTTCGTATTTTCCGGGGCACCAGGATGAGTTGTTTGTTGCATGTGCAGGGGTGTGGCACTTTGATCAGATGCTCCTACATGAGGTTGATGGTGCATTATGAAGACTTCCAGTCTTGTTTTCTTTGTTTACTAGAGTCTGTTCTTTGTGGCAGAAGATCAAGGGTGTCGTTACCCAGAAAATAATGTATTTTAATGTTTAGAAGAAGGCATAAATGGAGTTGAACCCAGAAAGAATAAGTACTGTTATTTTGGAAAACATAATAATGTAATAACAGATGTAGCTGTCACTGTTAGCCACATTATTTTTATGGATTATAGGTAACCTTTGGCCAATACTTTTATTTGCAAGCTCAATGAGCTTAGCCTTTCTTGTGACAGTTTAGGGGGAGAGATTTCATTATATAAGCATCTGGGATGATTGTTGAAACTTGCATCTTGATCACCCATTCCATTGAGTTTTTGACCTTCAGAATAAATTTGCTCAGATAATTTTACTTTGTGACACGGAAACCCTCCTTAAAACAGAAATTACTTAATGAACAATGATTATGTTGGAAAAAAATTGATATAGATAAATTTATAGTCTATATACTCTGCCATTGATATACATGATAATGTTGCTGGAGTTCTCTCTGCCATTTTCCTTCCTATACAAGCGAAGTACTCGTCTAATTGAAGCCAAAAGATTGACGAAAAAAGATGTGTATCAAAACCATCCAAAACCAATCTTTTGAGTAGGAAAGAGAAAATTCAAGTTGGCCTAAAACAGAGTATTCGGTGGGAAGTCCTGTTGCTGCTTCTAGTGTTGTGATCATTGGGAGGGCATGAAGAATGAATCATCTCCCACATCACTTGTATATCTTCATATCCTTCGCAAGCTTCCATGTCCTTGTAAAGACTCACCAACCCCTGCCTATTCTCTGCCATTACCACCACACGTGAGAGAGAGAGAGAGAGAGAGAGTGAAGTGGGAAGGTGCTTGCAGACGTTTAAAAAGTTCATTTTGAATTCAGTAAGTTGAGTTCAAATCATTTGGTGAAAGTGTTGCTTTTCCATGTTTTCTCAATTGTGTTTGTGAGAGAGATAGAATAGAGGTAGTAGTTTTTGTGAATTAATCTTACCTTTGGCCTTGTGTCTCAGGCGTGAAGCAACCTTAACAATTATGCCCTTTGTTGGGAAGAAAAATGAGCTCTTGAAGTTCAAACACAACCAGCTCTTCCACCTCTCCATCTTGACATGGCTTACTACAACCATCCCTTCTATTTATATTTTCCTCATTCACTTAGGCCCCCAACTTCCCCTCAGAAATAAACTAATGCTGCAAATGCTAAACAACAAAAAGCATCCAATGTAGCAGAAAGAAACATCCATCGAGAAGGAAAGCCTTCATGTACTGATTGCTCAATGACAGCATTAACCCTTTGGTTCTAAAGCAATGGCACTAATGTCCTCTCAAAATAAGATATCAAAGATGTTGATATAAAGGGTCAAAAAAGACAGGTCAAATCCAATCAAGATCTGTTTCTTATCAATTTAATATGCACATGAGGTAAGTTGATGACATATTATAGTTACTTGGTTAAAGCCTAGGCTTAAACTAGTCTATTAGATTAACTTGCCTGCAGGAGGACAAAATTTTCCTAAGAAAAATAGTGGGTACACTCGAATTATATAATAGAGACTAAGAAACAATGACAGTGATTAAAATTTGAGAGAGAGGGAAGTGTGGAGGAGCTTATTGGGAAGAAATGGACACTGAGCAGGCAGAGTTGCTTTGGACTTTGCCTTTTTCACTTATTCCTCATACCAAAGATTCTCATTTCTATTGTAATCAAGGAAGGTTGGGATGGGCCCTCTGGTCAAACGGTTGGTTGGTTTTTCTTTCAGTGCCTTTGTGTTTGTGTCTATACCAATCTCTCTCTCTCACACACACACACATACACGCAGAGTCAATTAATGATATGAAATGAAGTAATTTATATTAGCTTAGGGCCGTTGGGCATAAGATAAACAATAATAACAGAAGGAATGATGCTCAGCATTAATTAAATCCCATCAAAGAAAGAATTATTATGAGAGATTTCTTGAGATTACTTTCAGTGTCTGCTTAATTAATCTCCTTATCCAAACACTACTGGTAGTAGTAGGAAGTAGGAAGTAGGAAATAGGTAGTGGGTGGTTGTCATGAATTCACTTAGATTCTTGATGACTCATTGTTTACCCGCTTTTGTTTTTAGGCCAATTTTTCTCTTATGTTGTAACTCACTTATATAAGAATATTATCTCTTAGGATTTTGATGGAAAGAGATGAGAGCCGTCGTTTGGAAATAAGGAGTTTCGGATTTTTGGAGTTTTTGCTTATTGTAATCTCTTTGATACATAGTGAACTGATCATCACTGTCCGTGGACATATGCATCTTGCTGAACCACATAAAACGTCTTTTCTATTCGTTTTGTTTTATTTTTGCTCGTTTGAGATTGATTTATTATTTATTTGATCGTTTTCGCATAACAATAAAAAAGTTGAAGCATGTGCTCTGTAACCATGTTTTGGTGTTGTGGTCACCTACTGCTTCACTTGATAATATATCTCACTCGTTGTTTATCCGCTTTTGTTTTTGGGCCAATTTTTCTCTTATGTTGTAACCCACTTATATAAGGATATTATCTCTTAAGATTTTGATGGAGAAAGATGAGAGCCATCGTTGGGAGTTTTTGCTTATTGTAATATCTTTGATACATAATGAACTGATCATCGCTGTCCGTAGACGTATGCATATTTCCGAACCACATAAATCATCTTTTCTATTCGTTTGTTTTGTTTTTGCTCGTTTGAAATTAATTTATTATTTATTTAATTGTTTTCGCATAACAATAGAAAAGTTGAAACATGTGCTCTGTAACCATGTTTTGGTGTTGTGGTCACCTACTGCTTCACTTGATAATATATCTCAACAACTCCCACTTTTCAACATGAACTGCTCGTTATTTGGGGTTTTACACTGAGAAGAGCACTTTCAAAATTTTGATAGTTCTATACTAATTGGTGTTAAAGAGGATTAAATTCTTTACATCACTATTGATGTTACTTTGTTCATAGGTCATGAATGGATGTTTCAAGCGTCCCCTATTAAATTAACGGCGCTTTTGGTAGGAAGGCATTGTTTCAGAATAGACATTTGTCTTTTTCCTTTGAAAAAATGAAGCATAACCATCATATACAATCATCTACATATAGCAGCAACTTATTAATTGTGAAAGTTTTTGATCTTGCATTGAAATTCATTGTTCATCTTGGGGCTTACGGGAGTGACACAGTGAATTCAACTTCTAGTCCACTGGCATACAAAACGACCAAACAGAAGAATTAGAATTGGGTCATCCCATTCCGTTTTCACATCTCCTGTTGGACGCAATCAAACACAACAAAAATGTCACTTTTAGTTCCAGCAATAGCCCTTTGATTTTTAAAATTTAGAGGAGGATAGTTGTTATTTTTTGAGCTGCCGCCTAGTTTGCTTAAGTATCATGACAACTGAATAATCATGTAAAGTCTTATTTAGGTTAGACGTTTCGGAATTCACATGCCTTGTATCTAGACAGCCATGGACGGGCACAAGCACAGTTTCTGGAGTTCTTTGGCATCAACCAAGGATCTGTCAATGTAGTGATCTCATGGGGGAAAATTTTTCAGTCAGATCACCCTAGCTCTTATCCTTCCTCTCTCCTTGGTCTTCTTAGCCGGCATTCTAATTTCCAAATTGATCTACGGGAAGATGTTCAACACTGAAAACAGGTTGCTTCACACCCAAAAGGGGCACCCCTAGATACAGACAGCCACCAAGCTGTCTGACATCATCACTTCTGAATACCCCGCCTTGTACATCTTACCAGTGTCTATTATATCCCCCTCCTCAGCCTCAGCTTCAGCCTCAGCCTCTTCCTCTTTTTGATATCGGCAGTTGTTTATACCATAGCAGGTATTTACACTGACAAAAGAACTGATCTTTGAAAAGGTCATGATGAGTATATCACCAACGGTTTGGAGGAGATTCGTGGTGACTTCATAGAAAAGGTGATGAGTGTGTCACAAACTAGTTTGGAGGAGAATCGTGGTGACTTATAGATCATCTCCAAATTGAGTAGAAAATATAAGACAGCAAATGCATCCTTTAGTACTCTACACATAAATTTTGCTATCTCAATTTGTACACTCCAATCAAAGTAGCTAATTTATTATTTTATTTTTATTATTATTATTATTATTATTATTTTGCCGTTCAACTATTATTATAAAAAGTTGGTAAGGTGGATACAATTTTGAGGTAAATGAAAAGCTGCCAATCCCACATTATTTAGTAGAAAGAAATGAATTGCTACCTTGTGCGTTTTAGAGATTTAGCAAATTTTGCTTCAAAGCTTTGTTGTGTCCATTGGAGTTTTTTATATGACAGTGGCATGCCAAACTAAGTTAGATACTCGAGTTGTAGATGGTCGTACAACTTTATTGATCTGCTTCTTGTTTGCCTCTGGGCTATCCTGCCTGTTAATATTGGAGGGTCTACCTCTTTGGTTTCCTCGACCTTATACTTGTTGAGGCTTTATTTATAAAAGCACTGTTTGGCACTTGGCAAATCGTCACTTCAGTATTGGAAGATCTTCATGGACTTCAACTCATGATCAAGAGCAAGAGATTGTTCGAGTATAAGACAATGTTAGCTGTAACCATCTTTTATTGAATCTGTCATTTATCATAATTCAGCTGGTAGTTAATAAAAAAGGGTTATGAATTTCTTGGCGAACTTATCACTACCCCTTTGCTTTTGCAGTAGGAGAGAGTCAACACAAAATTAGTGAATCTCCCATCCACAATCCAAGGTCAAAAATTATTCTATCATGATCCATTCTATATTTTTGACCATGTCCCTCGACAAGATCCACATTCAACGAGCTCAACTGGACACAATTGTGAGGTCAGAGGGACACAAGTCGGAGAGGTTTTTGGTTTAAATCTCATGTACTAAGTATAGGTAACGTTATATATAAACTAATCTTATAGCAAGAATGTGAAGCAAGTCTGCCGTGCCGGATTGAACTCAAATCACATGCAGGTAACCGGCCTGTTGAAATTCTACTCAAAATCTGAATAACACCTTCTAAGCTGAAAGGCTATAATGAATTCTACAGAACGAATAGTCTGATAATAGAAGGTATGAGAAACATTATCTGCAGTTTTTCCAAAATCACCCGCATAACATTTAACCAAATTTCAGCAACAAGATTTAGTTCAAAATTGCACCAAGAAATGAAAACAAAGCATCCATTCTCTAGCATAAGTTCTTAAATAGCTAAATGATAAAACCAACCTGCACATTAAGTTCAGCAGGTAAACTCCTATAAGCAATCCCCGCAAGAAATTTTGAATCACAAAATTTATGCAGTGGCAGCACCTTGTGCAGCAAGCCTCTTCCTGGCCTCCTCAATGATGGACAACTTGATACCCTTGCCCTTAGGAAGAGAGACCCATGGCTTTGTACCTTTTCCAATGGTAAAAACATTGCCAAGGCGGGTAGCAAACTCATGACCAGTGGCATCCTGGATGTGGACAGTCTCAAAGCTACCTTTGTGCTTCTCCCTGTTTTTGATGACTCCAACACGCCCCCTGTTCCTTCCCCCGGTCACCATAACAACATTCCCAACATCAAACTTGATGAATTCAGTGATCTTGTTGGTCTCTAGGTCAAGTTTGATGGTGTCATTGGCCTTGATTAATGGATCTGGGTAGCGGATGGTCCGCCCATCATAAGTGTTTATGTATGGGATGCCTTTCTGCCCAAATTGGACTGAGCGGACTTTGCAAAGCTTTAACTGTGAACAAGAAAAATCCAACCCATCAGATGACTCAGGCAAATGTAAATGATGAACAGTAGAGAACCGTAAGACCTTCTGATCAGCTAATTGGTTTCATTAAGAAGTTTTTAAAGATAGAAAGAATAGATAAATAAGACATCAAAAAATATATCCAACATCATGCTAGACATCCAAGAAAGAAGGAATTCTATAAAATTTGTGAAATTTGTTCAACTCTGCACAATATGCCAACACAAAAGCCTAGAAATCAGATAACAGTATGCCAACATCCTGCTATGTGCAGCACCTGCTTAGCGGTAAATTTAACTTATAAAGACGGAATTTCAGCATTAAATTTAACAGACTAGCTTAAGTCAAAGAATCAGTATAGACATTTCGTAAAAGAACAAACCTTAGCCTCTTCATCCCTGATAGAGTGGAGTCGGAATCGGCCCTTTGTGTCATAAAGAAGGCGGAAGTTCTCGTTTGTCTTGGGGATTGATACAACATCTGGTGATATGGAGAAATCAGATCTTAAGAAAGGAAATTCACATAAGCTCGGTAATGAGAAGAAAAGCTGCCCTCATCACAATGGTTAGTAGAAGTGTGCATACCCATGAAACCGGCAGGGTATGTCTTATCCGTCCTAACCTTCCCATCAACAAGAACATGGCGTTGCATCAAGATGGCAATGACCTCACGGTATGTGAGAGCATACTTAAGCCTGTTTCGCAGGATAAGAATCAAGGGCAAGCACTCCCTTGATTTATGGGGTCCCGATGATGGCTTGGGAGCCTGCATACAATAACATTGAAAAGAAAAATCACAGCAAATCGAATTTGACAATGAAGAGAACATCAAAGGAAACCAGTCAAAACAATATACAACTCAACAAAACAAAACAAAACAAAGCTTTATTCCAACTATTTGGAATCAGCTATATGAATCTAGAAAACCAAAAACAGAAGAGGAAAAAGAACCCCACAAGGTTCGAGATAACTACTTACAAATGCACCACCAAGCTTGTCAAGCATCCAATGCTTCGGGGCATTGAGCCTCTTCAAATGCTTCTTCAATCCTCTAGCCTGAAATGCATCAAAACAACAGTGGTTCAGCAACATGTTTTAAAAAAAATATAGAGTTTGAATGAAAATTATATTTTTTGATAGAGTAAATATTTATTAAGTAATGCCCGAGGGAAGTGGACCCATATACAAAACGAGACAATAATATTATTCTTTAGGGGTAAATATCACCAAAAAAATTGCAAATATAATCAAAAGCCAATATACCACATGGTAACACTTTTTTCAAATACTTTTTTTCTTTAAGCAAAAAGTGAAAGTAGAATTTGATTTATGCTAAAAAAAAAATACTTTTAGTTTTATGTACTTATAAATTTTTAAGCAAAAATGTAAAAGTATCATTTAATTTATGCCAAAAAAGTACTTTTACTTTTATGTACTTATAAATCCCTTTTATCTGCACCTACACATATTTATATATTAATAAACATGTTCCTATATGATATTTACACGTGCAAATATCTAAATGTGTCTATACTCCATATATGCACACACACACACACACACACACACACAAATATATATATATATAATATATATATTGTGTGTGCATAAGAGTACATATGTGTATGTATATATATACACGTGTCTATACACACACATACGCATATACATTTATACATACTTGTATCTATTTTATCTTTAATGAAGGACTTTAATAGACTTATCAAAAAAACAATCGAAATTAGAATTACTTTTAAGAGAGTCATCAAATGCATTTTTGTTTTGTACCTTCAGCTTTCAAGCAGAAAAAAAAAATTTGAAAAAATGTTTCACTTATTAGATGAACTTTAAAAAGTTTCATCAAATTTGAAGAACTTGATACTATGACACATCAAACTTGTTAGATGTCTCCATTTCCAAATTCAATTTAACAGAATAAGCTGATAAAGTCTAACAATACAAAAATGGATAACTATAAAAGCAACCCTAAATAATGTAAGTTCAAGAACCTAGTGGAAGCATTATTATGCTATAAAACACATTTTCCTTATAACAACTAACAGTTCATTTTTAAAGATAGTGGGAAAAAATGCAATTGTACCGAGCATATAAAACAAATGCTCCATGCAACTCACTTCAAATTCATGCAGCATCAAACAACCCAAATGACTTCTCAGTATGATGAGCAAAACAACTTCAGATACACCACTTCTCAGTATGATAAGCAAAACAACTTCAGATACACCACTTCCATAAAGAGAAGATGGGCATATTATCCTCTCAATGAAAAGGCCAATCCCCAATGTTCTAAAGATTGTTCTTACCACATTAATGCTCATACCTTAGAAAGCTGATACCATCTACCCTAGCATATTAATGTTCATATACCCTTTAAACTGTATAGTACAATCTACCCTACCATTATTTCCAAAACATGGTACAGGAACAACCAGTAATGTAAGTTAGCAGTTAGCACTTCAAAGGATCTCATTTTAAACACATGTTATCGTGAGAAAATGAGGGTATTACTTCCATTTTTTTATCAGTGACGAGGGTTATTAATTCCAATGTGAAAGTTCAATCAACGAAAGGCGTGAACTTTCAATTTTACATTCAACAACAGATATTAACCTGCAGTTGAATGTTACACCCACTCTCTTTTTTTCCTTGTTTCATCTTATCAAAGATAGATCTTAACAACTTGAGATAAATTGGTATCAGGAAAAAAACAATGTGGAAACTGCCTAATGCTTAGTTAAACATGTTGAGAAAAAAAAAAAGATAAAGTAAGAAATAGATTACAAAACACATATTCTAATATCATCATTTTGGGTTTTAAAAATATTCATTGAAGATTTAGCTCCCCAATATCCAACACATTATTGCGCTATATTAATCTTCCATTACAATTGTGAACATCAGACTCTGTTAACAAGGATTTCCTTTTGGGATAAGTAAATTACACGCCCACTTCGTCCCATTTGGGATCAAACACTCAAGCTCCTCATTTGATTACAAATGAACATTCCAAATCGACGGAACTACAGCAAATATTGAAGATCATAACAGGAAACTAGAAATTAACGACTAGATTCAATATATATCTACACAGCTAATATATATATATATATATATATATATATATCATGAGAGAGAGAACCATTTTAGCTTCCTTTGCTCGCAGATCAGTCCCCTCGAGACTTCCGGTAAGTTGCGCCTCTACTGCGCTCCTTTATTCAGCTTGTGAGGAAATAGGAGGCGGCCAAACCCTAGCGTATTGAATATATACGGCCAAATGGACACACCTAAGGGCACTCTAGGATATTCACTCATTGGTTCGGGTCTTGCAGTGATTTTTGGTTTGTTTCCATCAGGTGACCCGTTTTGTTTTGGGTTTTTTTTTTTTGGGTATAGACATGTTTTGAAGATATTCTCTCTTTCTTCTTCTTTTTTTGATAAATTATATTAATTTTTCTTAAAGTTTTGAATAATTATAGTAATTTTTTTATTAATAAATTACAAGTACTCTCTTTCAGATTAATTTTTTGAAAATGACAAAAGTACCCTTAATTTAATTTTATTTTTACTTTTTTTCATTTTTGACTAATTTTTCATAAATAATTTATTTTCATTTTATACAAAAATAAATTTAAGATTTTCATAAATGTTTATTTGAAAATAAAAATAAAAAGTAAGAAAAATTGGTCAAATTTAAAAAAAAAAATAAAAGGAACAATTTTATCATTTTGAAAAAAATTTGACTAAAAGGAATTATTTGTAATTTGTTAGTAAAAATAAGAAAATTAGGTATAATTTAAAATTTTCAGAAAAAGTTAATATAATTGTTAAAAATTTTAAAATGCTAGTAGACTTTGATACAATAGTAAAATTATTTTATTATAACTAATTTATACATTTAAGTCGTAAAAATAGTCTTTCTTGTGTACTTGAATTACCTTTTTATCAAAATGAACCCTAGAGAAACTAAATTTTTTGAGAAAAAAAAAAGGGGGGGAATAAGAAGAAGAAAATAAACGCAAACTAGACTTTATTAATAAAAAATGAAATTAGTAATTGACATAACTCATTTGCTTTATGTCAATTGATGATATTTACAATGAAATAAGTAGTCTATTAGTGTTGATGGCAATGTGAAAATATTTTAGTTCTCAAAATTTCTAAATTTTAAAATTATTTGAGGCTAAATCCAATGTTACTAAGGGGGCAATGTGAAATTCTTTTTAATAACCAAACAACCCCCCGTTTACTCATCAAAATTATCGTCTAAATCTCTCGACATCTCTCACTGCTTCATTCCATACCGTCTTATTTTTGTATCAATGGCTGAGCACCAGTCGCAGTTCTACCAGGTGGTGAAGGCGACCACTTTAGGTGGGTTTCGAGCTTCGGGAGTGTTGTTTGGTGTGGCAACGGTGATTGTGTTGTCATGGATCTACAGGCACATGATGGGGAGACACCCACCTGGTGCATGTGAACCAGCTTGACCAAGCAGTAGTTGATTTTTATATGGAGGGTTCTTGAGTTGCGTCTCTACGCATGCACCTTGATCTCTGCCTCCCGTCTTTTCGTGATGCAAGAAAAGCATCAATGGCACCTCCTCTATAAGTTGACCTGTCTACGCTTTCCTCACAAAGACCAGACTCTCAAATGATACAGTTTATAGATTCCATCTCATGCCTCAATTATAATACAATTAAATAAATTCTTATCCTTCTATTTTATTTACAACATAACCATAAATAAGTTATCTTTTGCTAATCCTTGAGGATAGTTGATTTAGTCCCTCTGCTTGAAACTTTTGAAATTACACTGCTAAATTTGAGAATGGTATCCTCTCCTCTTTTATTAAATGAACACTAAAGACTACGTTTGGTATGCTGGAATGAAATAGTATCAGGATTGGAATGGGAATAATTATTTCATTCTTTTGTTTGACTAAATATCTAGTAATGGAATGATAATTTAATTCCTGTGTTTGGTTTGAACCATCAAATTGTTAGAATGGAATGAGAATAATTAATTCCATTCTTTTGTTTGGAAACCCAGTAATGAAAAAAGCGTTCAATCTATATTTTTTTTATTGTAAAAAAAAAAATTATTGGAAAAAAAAATCAACCTGCATTTGTTTTATTAGCCAAAAAAACAGAAGTTAATTCAACTTGCATTTGTTTTATTAGCAAAAAAGAAAAAAAAACTTATATAGTCATCCTGGTTTCACGTACAAGTTAACTTCTTATAATTAATATTTAATAAATTAATAATATTTATAAATTAATAAATTTTTAAGAAATATAATTAGTTTTATGATAAATAATTAATAATTATATTACTTAATAATTAAAATTTTTTAAAAATACATATTTTATAATATTAATTATTAAAAAATTAAAATAATTATACATATATTTATCTATATCCTATTTATGATATTTTTGGCAAATATATTTGTAATTTTATTTAAATTAGAGTTAAATATATTATAATTCATCTACATGTATAAAATATTTTTTTATTAATAAAAGTATTAAGAAAATTTATAATTATTAATTCTAATAATTAATAAATTTTTCATCTATCAAGTTTATTAATTATAAGAAAGTTAACTATACTTGTGGTCGTGGGCTGTAGAGATGGATGGTCATTCCGTTAGGAAAGGAATCGGGCATTCCTTAAGTTTTGTCAATGAATGCTTATTCCTGTGCTAAGTAGAATAGCCATTCCGAACGGAATAGGCATTTCATTATGTTTAAGCATACTAAACGCGAGAATAGAATGGAGGCAGGATTGCTCATTCCATTCCTACCTCCATTCCTAGATACCAAACGGGCCTTAAGTGTTTTACCTCATGCCAAGTACCCATAGTTACTGGTCACATTTTTCACTCTACCGCCCATTTTATATTCTTTATAGCTTTTAATCTTGTAACCACATAGATTGTAACTTTGCAAACACCTAAATCAAAATCGGCAGCCATAAAAAAAAAAAAATACAAACCTAACTTTGAGCCCCTCTTTGTTTATGAAAATTGGAGGAAAATATTGGATTAATGTTTGTGTTTTTGGTAGTAAGAATACTTCACTCTATACAATCTGTGTTTGTATTTTTTAATACAAGTATACTTCGCAAAAAAATTCTTTATTTAAACTGGAGAGAAAGCTTTTGGACAAGAGAATTATCAGATAGAGAATTTCTGAACAAAGAAATTTCAAATAGTGATGTGCAAAATGAAATTTCTCTATTAAAAAAACACGAATTTTCTTAACAAAATTCCATATGTAATATGAATCTTGTTTGATAGATCTTGATTTTTACAGTTCAAATATATAATTTTTATAAAAAAAAAAAAGATTTATATATTACAAGTTATTTAATTTTAAAGTTTCAAAAAGAAAAAGTGATGGTATGGCAATCGGTTGGGCATAGGAAAGGCGTAACAAGACTATTTCTTTGTGTTTTCACATGGATGGATATTTTTGTTAACAAAATATTGAAGGGATTTTTAAGTTAGAATATTTTGGATTGAACCTTATGCTAATTAAAAACTTTATGAGAGAACTGTTGCTAAATCTCCTGTAACTTAAGAGTTTATATTTACAATTAGGACTGAAGTTCTATGCAAGTGGTATAAATACACTCTCTACATAATTGGTGTGAATTTTATTCTTCCTTTTCACATTATTGTATGTATAAAAAAAAAAATTACATTTACAATTGTACAACTATAATCTTTATGGAAATCAAATATTGATAGAATTTGTTCGTTGTTGGCCATATAAGAAAACATATCTCCACTTACGAAGCCCATACCTCTACAGAAAAAAAAAAATTAAAGAGCGTTATAGGGTTGATCCCAACAAAATATCTTAATATTTTAGAAGGTTAATGTTAGTCTTAAAGGTTTCAACTCATGGCCCAATGTGTATTTTGATAATAACAAGACATTGACTATTTATATTAATGGTCTACTTCTAAATTTCTATTCAAATAGGTTCATAAAGTTTTAAAGAATATTTATCAATCCTTAAAATGTTCAAGAGAATGGTAGAAAATATGCAAAGTTGATTCGACCTATGCAATGTTCAAGATTTGGATGGACTTTGTTAGCCTAAAGGTTTCAACTAAGAGTATTTTCGTAATTTTGATGATAATAAAGCATCAATTATATAAACTAATGATTTATTTTAAGTGACAATGTAAATAGGTAAATAAACTCAAAGAGTGATTGACTAAATTTTAACCAATGATGAAAAAGATCAAACTCACAATGATATTCTCACAAAATCAAGCATCAAGTCGAATATAAAACAAATGAAAGCACTTAAGTCTAAGGAATCAAGTGAAGACTTTATTTTCAATCGGGTAAATTACATTGACTTCTCTTGAAATTTTTGACAATTACACTAACTTTTTTCGAAGTTTCTGAAATTATACTGACCTCCCTACTTTACTTGGTAATATACAAATACGTCCTTCAAACAATTTTTTTTAATTCAAAATGACAAAATTGCCTCTATATTTACTTATTTTTGCGATTTTCAAAATTGACCATTTTTTAAAAGACTTTTTATTATTTTATTTTAAAATAAATTTAAGGTAAATAACTTATTTTTATTTTATATAAAAATAAATTTAAGGCTTTTTAAATATTTATTTAAAAAATGAAAAAATAAATTGGTCAAAATTTTAAAAATTTAAAAAAGAAAAAAAACATAAGAGAAATAGTTTGTCATTCTAAAGAAAAAATTTGACTGAATGAAGATATTTGTTTATTATCATGTAAAGCAAGAGAGTCTAGTGTAATTTCAAAAAACTTAGGAAGGTTAATGTAATTGTCAGAAATCTCAATAGAGGTCGGTGTAATTTATCATTTTATATTATTTTAAAATTTTGAGTAAACTATGATTGATTGATCAAATGTATAATACTTAAGTAATTAATTGATCAACTAAAATCAATCAACAAAATGATTTTTCAAAATCATAATATTAATAAACTCTAAGCTTTAAAAAGTCAATATATTTGAAAAAGAAAACATTAACAAAATATGCAATATTGCAAAACTGTCAAATTCAATCGACTAAGTTATCAATTCAGTCAATTGAATCATATTCATAAAACATGTCTATTTCATCTCTATTAAATTCTGTTGAATGGACCAAAGACTCAATTGATTGAATGTGTTTTTGTTCACAAGACCTTAACACACTATCCAATTAAGTCAACCAAAGTGAACATTCAGTCGACTAAATTATATAAGTCATTTTGCGTACAAATTGGCATTGGAAGATTTGGTCAACTGAATCCACGAACCAGTCGACTAAATGACTTTGAATAAGAATTAACTTCTATCCTCTAAACAAATCAGTTGAGTTCTTCAGTCAACTGAATGATGAACTCAATTGACTAATTTTGTCAATCTAGCACTTTCAAATTCAAATTTTAAACAGATAAAAAATGAGAGAACGACTAGTTTTTGAATCAAATGACTATATTCTTCAAAGGCTTATAAATAAAAATTGTTGAAAACATTTATTGTTAACTCTTACCAACATTTACTTTCTCTTACATTCAAAATGACTTGAGATCTCATTAATTTCAAATCTAATTTTTACAAGGAAATTTAAGTAATTAATTAATAACTATGATATTAATACATAATTTTTGGTAATTATTTAACTTAAACGGACTACAAAATCGAACTCAAAACATCAAAATATAAAAGAATATACTTTTTTATAATTTTCATGACTTATTTAGGACACATTAATTACGAATAGTTATAAAAATATATTTTCAGAATTTAATTCATATAAACAGACTTTATTTTTTATTCTATAACCCTAAAAAAATCAGACTATGCTTTTTCAAAATTTTTGAAACATATTTCATAGCTAAATAAAGCAAGTGGGTATTTACATAAGTTACTAAAATATGTGTTGTAATTTTAAGGTCTAAATTAGTCCAAATGAACACTACATTTGAGTTTGGGATGTAAAAAAATATCTTTTCCTACAATTTAATTGAACATTAGTAGCACAATATAGGGTAAAAGATTAACTTAATACCTTTGTTTCTAATGATATAATACATTTATGTTGAAATTATTTTACAAGAGTCATTAGTGGTTTAGTGGCTACGTGATATGTAACTGATACACCAAAAATATACTCCCAATTAAGACCTGACACGTGTCCAGCTTGAATTATATAAACTTGTCAAAATAAGTATAAAGAGGTTATTTCATTCCGATACACTCAACAATAGCCTAGGTTGTTTCTTAAGGCTACTGAAGTCACTACCAAAGTATATCGGAATACCGATGTCGTGATAGGACAACCATTTACAAAAATTATTATGACGAGTGTCGTCATGATGAATTCTGTGCCGCCTGACAGACGGCAGAGTCTAGCTCTGACCAAAGACGAAATAAGTCTTAGCCCTGCATCGTTGTAAAATCAATAATGGACAGTGACATAAAGATATCATTGCATCCACCGCTTAGCACAAAAAACAAAACTCCATTAACCTATAAATACACTGGAAAAGATATGTATATAGGATCTGATTTTTTTTCTTAAGTAACAAGAAGAAGATATTATTTACATCAAATAATTTTTCTCTACTTGATCTCATTGAACCATCGGAGCGGCTACCCACCGGAGCCATTCCCGGTGGATTTTCATCTTATTTCTTTGTAGGTTCACTCGCAGTGACGGTCGTATCCTTGACGAGCCAAAAATAGCTGCATCAGCTTGGCGCCGTCTGTGGGAAAGTTTATCATTCTTCTTTATATCATTTTCTTCGTTTAAAGTTTTTGGTAGTCATGGCTTCCAACCATTGCTCTGCACCAATATCAAATCAACCTTTGGCTCAGGATGAAGAGGTTGCAACCTTCGATCCTGTACAGCAACAACTTGATCAGATTCGAGCTCAGATGTAGAAACAATCTGATCAGACTCAAGCTCAGCTTTTAGCCATATCCCAAGTCTTGGCTTCTTTAACTCAAAATCCATCAGTTTTTCCTCCCCTAGGAGTGCCCGAAAGTGGACATCTAATATTTCATCCCACTGGTGGGAGGCAATATGAAGAAGGTGGTCCTAGTGCTCGTCCCTTTTATCCATCGGGTGCAGCTCTAGTACGAGATGACGTTCTGGGGGGGCATTCCAAATGTTCATCCTAATTCCATTAACTATAGCAGGGGCTGTGTTGTTAGCCCCGCGAATTCAGGAGCTAATTTGGTACAATCCGGACCACCGCTTCAGCCGGCTCCCGCTTCCTTTCAAAGACAATTCGAACATGCTATTCCTAGTCAAAATAACCCTCAACCCACTGGAATTGAGGTCGGTATTCCAGGACTTCAGCATTCTATTCCATCTAGAATACCGATGAGATCGGAGGAAGTGGCGGATTCCATGGGACAAGCAGCTCCTGCTCGAGAGGGAAATCAACCTCCCCAACAGGATGAAATAACAAGACTTCTCGGTAGGTTTACTACTCCTTTTACGACAGCTATTTTAACCGAGGAACGTCCTCGCAAATTCATTGTTCCAAAGTTCACGCCTTATGAAGGGTTAGATGATCCTGGCAATCATCTTTCCAATTATCAACATACGATGGCCCTTCATGGCGCCACCGACACGTTTCTGTGTCGAACGTTCGTCACAAGTCTTAAAGGTGCAGCCCTGCGATGGTTCCACAACCTCCCTCCTAACTCAGTCCCCAACTTCTATAAGCTCAGTAGGCGTTTCCTCGATCACTTTTTAACTAGCAGGAGACTCAGAAAGGGGCCAGAATTTCTCTTATCTATCAAGCAATGGAAGGGAGAATCGCTCAGGGATTATATTGCTCGATTTAATTTCGAGCTGACTGAGATTACTGACTGCGGTACAGCCTTTTTGGTGGCCGCCTTACATGCGAGACTTTGGCCAGGGCGTTTTCACGACTCCCTGACGAAGAACCCCCCTGTAGATATGGCGTCACTTATGGAGCAGGCGAGAAAGCATATTAATCCGGAAGATACCAGGACATCTCTTCGTCTTGCCAAGGAACAAGCTCAAATGGAGGGCAAGTCCCAAACACAGAATGCTGGCAATACCAACAAAAGACCGAGGAGTCCCGATACAAGAACAACATCCCGAGGTCAAAACCAGCCAACCTCGGGACGATTCAAATCATATGCACCTCTGAATGTGCCATTACCCCCCTTGACTGCTTCCATTGCTCAGATCTATCACCAGGTCCGGGCATATGAAAATTTCAAGCGTCTAGAACCATTATATAGTGATCCGGATACCCGAGATCGTAGTAAGTATTGCGAGTTTCCACCGAGATCACGGACATACTACAGAATTTTGCCGGCATCTCCAACAAGAAATTGATCAATTGATTCGGAGGGGTCGGCTGAAAGAGTTCGTGCAATGAGAGGCTGGACAAAATACTCAAAATCAGAAACCCCAACAACCTCGGCAGGACCCTAGGCCTCAGCCACAATGACAAGATCAGGGGTCCACTCCGGGGACAAGTCAAAGCCAACCGCCCCAACCAAATAATCACATTATCCTCATCCTCCATGCTACCAATTCCATCTCTGGAATATCAAATCGGGCAAGGAAACGATATGCTCGAGAAGCTAAGGTAGCACCAATCCCCATTCAAGTCATGACTCTTGAAAAGCGGTTGAAACCCTCACCACAAATCTAGTTCTCCGAGTTGGATCTGGCTGGCATACATTGTCCACATACTGATGCACTTGTCATCACTCTCCGAGTCGCAAATTTTGACATTTCTAGAGTACTAGTGGATAGGGGCAGTTCGGCTAATATTTTATTTTATGAGCCTTTCCAAAAGATGAAGCTCAACGTGTCTAACCTCAAAGGCACCACAGCAATGATGGCTGGTTTTGATGGACACCTAAGCTCTCCCATGGGCAGTATTAACTTCCCAACTACCATAGGAGTCGACGAGGCACAAAAAACTCTGATATCTGAATATGTGATTGTAGACTCCCGATCTCCATACAATATAATCATGGGAAGACCATGGCTCCATTCAACTGGGGGCAGTCACCTCCACTCTTCATCAATGCCTCAAATATGTACATAACGATCGTGTTTGCACTACCCGTGGCTCTCAGTTCTCATCTCAGGAGTGCCACGTCGTCGCCTTAAAAGGTCAAACCCAACAATAGCAATTACAGGTACCTCGAAGGCTCATCATTCCCGATATTGCTCACCAAAGTATCGATTTGGAATGCCCTTCCAAAATCGATGAGCCTTTGAGCCCCCGAGGTGTAGAAAACATCGTTGTTCCAGTCCAAGAGCCGTTGAAGGTATCAGTGGGTTCTGATGAAGAAGCGCATTACTCGCAGATCGGTGCAGATTTATCTCCATCAGAACAGGAAGTGATGATAACATTTCTGAAAGCCCACTTTATCACTATTTGCATGGGAAACTAAAGACATGGAGGGTATTGACCCGTCCTGCATTTGCCATAAGCTAACGACAGATCCTGACTGCCACCCCGTACGGCAAAAGAGAAGAACATTCGCTCCAGAGAGACATAAGATAATCAACGACGAAGTTTAGAGGTTGTTGACTGCAAAGTTAATCAGAGAGGTCTTTTACCCGGAATGGCTCGCTAACACCGTCCTTATTAAAAAGAAGAATAGTAAATGGAGAGTCTGCGTGGATTACACCGATCTTAACAAAGCTTGCCCAAAAGATAGCTTCCCTATCCCGAGAATTGATCAACTCGTTGACGCAACTGCTGGTTACGAGTTAATGAGCTTCATGGATGCATACTCCGGATATAACCAGATTCAAATGTATCCTCCCAACCAAGAAAAAACCTCCTTCATCTCTGAACGAGGTTTGTACTGTTACAAGGCAATGCCTTTCGGCCTCAAAAACGCAGGAGCAACATATCAACGTTTGGTCAATAAAATGTTTGAACCTCTGCTCGGCGACACGATGGAGATTTACATTGATGACATGCTGGTCAAGAGCCAGCAGAAGGAGGACCACATTGAACATTTGAAAAAGACTTTCGACATTTTAAACAAGCACAAGATGAAGTTAAACCCATCCAAATGTACCTTTGGGGTCAGCCGTGGGAAGTTTCTAGGTTTTCTTGTCTCCCATCGAGGCATCGAAGCCGACCCATCCCAGATTTAAGCTTTGACAGAACTCGAGCCCCTGAAGTCCCGAAAGGATATACAGACGTTAAATGGTAGGATTGCGGCATTGAATCGCTTCATATCCAAGTCCACGGACCGCTGTCTTCCATTCTTCAAAGCCTTGAGGGGGAATAAGGTCTTGGAATGGACTTCTGAATGCAACAAAGCTTTTACGGAACTTAAACAGTATATGGCATCTCCAGAGCTATTATCCAAACCCAGGAAAGGAGAAAAATTTTTCTTATATCTTGCGGTCTCTGAGAATGCAGTAAGCTCTGCGCTACTTCGAGAAGAGAAAGGGATGCAAAAACCCATATTCTACGTGAGTAAAGCACTTCTTGATTCAGAAAAAAGATATCCAGAGGTGGAGAAGTTAGCCTTTGCACTAATTATATCCGCCAAAAAACTCAGGCCTTATTTTCAAGCCCATTCCATTATAGTTCCAACCTCATACCCATTAAAAGCCGTATTGCACAAACCTGAAACTTCGGGTCGTCTCATGAAATGGTCAATAGAACTGGGAGAATTCGACATAGTATACGTACCTCGGACTGCCATTAAAGCTCAGGCTTTGGCAGATTTTATTGCCGAATTCACCCCAGCTCTGAAAAAGAAATTAGATGCTAACCCAACTATGGCAATATGGAAACTATATGTGGATGGTTCTTCAACTGATAAAGGTTCCGGAGTCGGTATTGTCCTCTGATCTCCTGATGGTATCACAGCAGAGAAGGCGGTTACTTTGGGTTTCAAAGCTTCGAACAATGAAGCCGAGTATGAAGCCTTAATCCTTGGCATGTAACTAGCCATAGAACATGAGGCTCACGACCTCGAAGCTTTCTCTGATTCACAATTAGTGGTGGGTTAAGTACTGGGTGAATTTGCAGTAAAAGACGAGAGAATGATCAAATATGTTGAACTGATCAACTCTCTAAAACAATCATTTGTCACTTTCTGTATTCACAAAATAGAAAGACGACAGAAGACGCGAGCTGATGCTTTAGCAAATATGGCCTCTCACTTCAGTGCCGAAGGAGATTCAGAATTGTCTATCTCCTCCTGAGATCGTCCCAGTATTGATGAGGTTCAAGTCGTTTACATCTCGGGACATAGTCAGGACTGGAGAGCTCTAATCTCAGATACTTAAAATAAGGGCAACTCCCTGACGATAGGAACCAAGCTCGAAAATTACGGATCAGATCAGCTCAATATTTAATTTTAAATGAGCAACTTTACCAGTAGGTCCTACACCCAACCCCTACTGAGGTGCCTATCTCCAAAAGAGTCTGAGTATGTATTAGCCGAGATCCATGAAGGGGTATGTGGTAATCATAATGGTGGAAGGTCCATCTCACATCGAGCTTTAACCCATGGTTATTTCTGGCCTAGGTATGCTAAATCAAGCTAGAGAATACGTGAAGAAATGTGACAAATGTCAACGTTTCGCTTCATATCAACATCTACCACAACAGGAGCTTACGCCCATTGTGAGTCCCTAGGCCTTTTGCCCAATGGGGAATGGACATAGTAGGACCTCTGCCAAAAGCCCCTCAAAACAGGAAATACTTGTTGATCGCTATTGATTATTTCTCCAAATGGGCAGAACCAGAACCAGAACCATTGACTCATAATTACAGAGGTAGATATAAAGAATTTTACATGGAAAAATATCGTTTGCAGGTTTGGAGTACCGCAAATTATCATTTCAGACAATGGCACCCAGTTTACTGGAAAACTCTTCAAAAAGTTCTGTGAAGATCTCCATATTAGTCATCATTTCTCCTCACTCCGGACATCCACAAGGCGAATGGGCAGGCCGAGGTGACGAATCGAACAATATTAAATGCCATCAAAAAGAGGTTAGAAGAAGCAAAAGGAAAATGGATAGAAGAGCTTCCCGGTGTACTTTGGGCTTACCATACAACAAGAAGAAGTGCCACCCTAGGAAACGCCATTCTCACTTACATATGGTTCCGAGGCGGTCATTCCTGTAGAAATTGGCATGCCCACATTGAGAACGGAAACCTTCAATCAGGAAGCTAATCATCTTCAACTAACCGAAAACCTCGACTTACTAGAAGGAAAAAGAGAACACGCTGCACTCAGAATGGAAGAATGTCGTCGAAGGATGGCCAAAAGTTTTAATCAGAATGTAAAGCTTAAAACGTTCCAGTTAGGTGATTTGGTTCTACGAAGGATCTTCCCTAACACCAAGGAACCTACGATGGGAAAGCTATCCCCAAATTGGGAAGGACCTTACAAGGTTATGCAAATAATTAGGCCTACAACTTATTGGTTAGAAGATATGGCGGGAAAACCGGTTCCTAGACCCTGGAATATTGAACACCTAAGAAAGTACTATCAATGAAAGGCTCCTATCTTTCAGGAAATATATCTTGGCAACACAAGGTGTCTACCGACTTGATCAAATGGCCCCTACAAGCAAGATTGCTGTAGGAATGGTCCCAATTCATTGCTCAGGTCTACTGACCTGATCCATCTCAAATGGCCCCTACAAGCAAGATTGCTGTAGGAATGGTCCCAATTTGATGCTCAGGTCTTTTGACCTGGTTCATCTCAAATGGCCCCTCCAAGCAAGAATGTTGTAGGAATGGTCCCAATTCGATACTCAGGTCTACTGATCTGATCTATCTCAAATGACCCCTACTAGCCATAGTGCTATAAGAATGGTCCCAAGTCAATATTCAGGTATACCGACCTCATCCATCTCAAAATGGCCTCAATACCCGTAAGTGCTATGGGTTTAATCCCTGTTCCGGAAAAATAACCCCCCAGATCTCTAGGCGTATGAAGGCTATATTATAAAACAAAAACTTTTATATGACTTCGTGTTTTAGCTTTTACAAGTTTTACACCTCAGGACCTTAGGGACATGTTCATCACATTGGATTGCAAATTATTAACCTCCACTTGTGGAATACCGGGCTAACCTTGGTAAGTTCGTTACTTAAACATTTTGGTTTTCTTTCAGAAAACTTGCGAAGGTTGGAAAAGTTAAACAAATATATATAGTTGCCACTAAGTTTTACTTATATACCGAATCAACATGAATAGAGAGCAAATTTTATATATAAGCCGAGGTATACTAAAGAAATTGTAAAAATTACAAAAAATATTATCTACTTTGGCTTAGGGGGAATAGAGGAGATAGGAGGGATAACTTCAACAAAACTCTCTACATCTGGAGGGTTGGGGGAACTCGATAACAACTCTACTTCTACATCATCCAGGCGAGAAATATCCAAGTTTGGATACAACTTCTAGATTCTCCTCCTGCAAAGGATGTAGCCGGAGTCTACAAGCTCTCTTCTCATTGAGTTCACCACCTCCATCATCCTAGTTTTTGTTTCCTCCTTGGTAGCTTCCTTGACCTCTTCAAGTCTTTTAGCCATTGCTACCTCGGCATCTTGAAATTTCTTCTTTTGCTCATCCATCCTCTGGCGAAATAGATCTCGTTGATCGATCATAACTCCCAGCTTCTGGCTCAAACTTATATTTTTCGCTTGGAACGCCTCACATTTGGTCTCCAGAGATGAGACGCTGGCCTGAGCCACTCCAAGTTCGGCATCAGCTACCTTTAGCTTGGATTGAGCATGATTCAGGTCCGATTGAGTAACCAGCAGCTCAGATTGAGTTTTCTTGATTTCGGACTGAGCTGCCTTTAGATCAACTTGCACCTTCTTTAGTTTATCTTGAAGGCCCGACGCCTTCTCAAGCCTCAGCAAACCTATCCATCAGTAAACCGGTTGCCCCGATGCCCTACAAACAACATCGAAACGTGTAAAAAAAAAACACAAGGGGAAAAGTATTACCCTTACATAGCCCGACATCAATTCTCCTATAATCTGCCTCGTCCCTTTTTTGTTAAAACCAGAAGGCAGCCCCATCTTCAATGCCACCTTTATGGCCTCTGAACCAATAGGTGCTTCGGCTAGGATTCAGGAGTGCCGAACTCGATCCCCCTTGAGCACCAGTCGGGCCTGAGGGCGTTGTCCTTAGGGCGGCTGAGGCAGCTTCAGTTGGTTGCCCTTGAGCCTCGGCAGAAGGTAGCATTCGAGCCTCGGTAGGCTGAGCTGGTCCCGACTGATTCGTCTTATCAGCCTCTTGTGCAGCAGCTTCGGCAGCCTCCCGAGCAGCCCTCGAAATTACCCTCCTCTTCTTTTGGGCTAGCCGAGGTACTTCTGACGACGTCGGCACCTCGACTTGTTCAGGTATAGATGAGGTAGAACCCCCGGCTTTAGCCTTGCTGGATGGGACATATCCGGCCAAAATAAACTTCTTTACTTTGGCACCATCTGCCTTAGTCAAACCTGCCGCCATTAGATTTTTTGATGATAAAATTTACAGATGATGACGGAAAGCAGGCTGAAGAAGTTGTTCGTATCTTTTCTCAATCTCGGGAGTGAAAGCCAACCTTTTCCACTTCCCTTTATCTGTAACAAGACCAAGAAAGCATACTTATCACATGTACCAAAAAGAGAAACAGATACATAAAAACACTATTATATACCAAACTGAGATCTAACAAGACTCACCAATGGGGCCGGTATGCCGAGGAAAAAGACTCAGGTCGCCTTCATAGTCTTCTCGCTCCCAACCTCCCCCGACGAAAAAATACCATTTCTTCCATGTTTTGTTGGAAGATGGTACCGAAGTCAGAGGTCGGTACCTCTGATCAAAACAGATATAATAAAGTCCCTCATGTGAAAAGGAACTTCATGTCCATTTTACTGCGAATGAGGTCCAGATCTACTTGGACCTTATTCAAATGACCTAAGACTAAAAAACCTAAAAGCTGCCTCCAGCTATTAACATTTAGATCGGCAGGACAGATGTTAAAATAAGTAAAAAATTCCCTAAAAAGAGGATGAAAAGGGAGGCGTACGCCTAACTCAAACCATTCGAAATAAACACAGATCTCCCCCCGTTTAATGTCGGAAGGACGATCTAAAGGCTTAGGGACTTTACAGGATACATTCCTTGGAAACTGGTATTGCTTCCTAAGGGTTGACAACATCCCCTTCGTCATATGACTCTCACCCTCTTCCCTATGGGATGTGCTAGCCTCCCTATCACTCGACTCTAGGGCAAACTCAGAAGAAGAGAACGAAGAAGTAGAGGATGAAGACGGCGGATCGTCTTCACCTCCAATTTCTGGCTCAACCCTAACTTCTCCCATTTTTGAACCAGACATGATCAACACACAAAGAAATTTCGAGAAACCAGAAAGAAGAATAACAAAGATGAAACCGAAAACAGAGCCAGAACGAAGAATAAAACGACGAAGAGAAAAACAGCACTAGAAATAAGGAAGTTATCGGTCACACGTTTCAAATGTCAGATCACCGTCGCCAGAAATCGTCCTGAGTTCACCGGAGGTTACGCTCGAAAAATATGTTGAAACTGTTTAAAGAAGTGTAAATAGTTCTCGTAACAAAGATCGTCAGGATTTCTAAAACAAACGTGTCATTTTTATGATTTCACGAAACCGGGAACCGAAACATTTCAAATATCTTGAGAAAATCAAAATAAACGGTTGGCGTAATGAATAGCTTCGATTCTCGAAACGACAGGTCTGTGCATTAAATCTGCCATGACGGCTCATGCCTCCTCGAAATACCGAAAAAATCGCTTATTAATGCGCGTGCACGTGATTTTTTAAAGACAATAAAATACACAAACCCTAACCTCAGTCCTGCACGCATGATTCAGAACTCAAGCTTGGGGGGAAGTAGTTGATACACCAAAAATATACTCCCAATTAGGACCTGACACGTGTCCAGCTTGAATTATATAAACTTGTCAAAATAAGTATAAAGAGGTTATTTCATTCCGATACACTCAACAATAGCCTAGGTTGTTTCTTAAGGATACCGAAGTCACTACCAGAGTATCTCAGAATACCGATGTCGTGATAGGACAACCATTTACAAAAATTATTATGACGAGTGCCGTCATGATGAATTCTGTGCCGCTTGACAGACGGCAAAGTCTAGCTCTGACCAAAGACGAAATAAGTCTTAGCCCTGCATCGTTGTAAAATCAATAATGGATAGTGACATAAAGATATCATTGCATCCACCGCTTAGCACAAAAAACAAAACTCCATTAACCTATAAATACACTGGAAAAGGTATGTATATAGGATCTGATTTTTTATCTTAAGTAACAAGAAGAAGATATTATTTACATCAAGTAATTTTTTTCTACTTGATCTCATTGAACCATCGGAGCGGCTACCCACCGGAGCCATTCCCGGTGGCTTTTCATCTTATTTCTTTGCAGATTCACTTGCATTGACGGTCGTATCCTTGACGAGCCAAAAATAGCTGCATCAGTAACATATCACAAAAGTCTTGGGTTTGAACCTCACTTTCCCATGCAAGTGACACAATTTTTTTTTTAATTTTTTTAAACCTAATTGTGTGTATGTGTGTGTGTGTATATATATATATGTATATGTATATCCATACAATGGCCAATTATGTGGTCAACCATTGTGACTTAACATTTTTCTACTTTTGGCGGGCTCTATTCACTTGTACTCTGGTTTTTTTATTCATCTTATTCTCCTTTTTTTCTTTCTTATTCTTCTTCTTCTAACTAGCATTTCTAGTTTTGTAACATATTTTGGGTTCTCGGGTTTGAACCTCACTTTTCCCATGCAAGTGACACAATTTTTTTTTATTTTTTAAACTTAATTGTGTGAGTATATATATATATATAGACTAAGGCCAACGTGGCCAATTATGGGGTCAACCATTGTGACTAAACATTTTTGTCTCTTTCTTTTCCCCGCCACCTTTGGCGGGCTCTATTCCTTGGGTCCTCTGTTTTTTATTTTTTTCTTCTGTATTTTGCCCTTTTTATCGTATTCTCCTTTTTTTTTCTTTCTTATTCTTCTTCTTCTAACTAGCATTTCTGGTTTTCGACACCGAACTAGTGGCTTCACCCACATTTTGAATTCCATTTTCTTTCACTTTTCTCACCTTTTCTTTTCAATTCAAAACATTTTGTAATACTCATGTATACATTTTAAAATAAGTTTTGAGAATTAAAACACATTAAAATTATCAAAAATTTACATGAACTGTGACTGCACGATTCACCTTCAACTGATGATATCTTTTTCATTTCTCCATTGTTTTACTGTATTTCTGTTCCTATGATTTCGTTTTCTCGTGTACTTTAAGACTCAAGTGCGAAATCAAGTTCCATTAACAATTTTTTTGACACCCATTTACACACCCGTTTTCTCTTTCTAAACTTTATATATATATATATGTGTGTGTGTGTGTGTGTGTGTGTGTGAGTATAAAGATGTGTATGTACGAGTGTAGATGTAATTATATGTATAAAAAAGCTTACCTTGAACTTTTTCGTTGATGATGATAGTGGCCTTTCCCATTCTCCCCATCTCTTTGTATTAGATTGTCTCCAACTCTCTCTCTTTCTCCCTGTCGCTCTTTTTTTCTTGGGTGTATGTTGTCACATATCTGTGTTCATATGAACATATATATATATATATATATAGGCTGATAGTTTTAGTTATCAAATCCTTTCGCAGCTTATTTTCAATATTTGCAAGCGTGAATTAGTCCGTCTTTCATCAAAAGTTAGCCATTGTACCGACACCTAACTTTTTGAATTCTCTCACTGTGTTAATCTGTACTCATATGACTTCAACACATATTACGAAGCCTAGATATTTGAATTCTCTCTCACTGTATTAATCTGTACTCATATGACTTCAACACATTGTACCGACACCTAGATATTTGTGTCTATATCCTCTGTATACTAAGAATAGTGGTTATTGTAATATATATGTCAAATTTCAGATGAATTAGGGCTTTAGTTTGTGAAAAGGGATCTTGGAGACGAAAGCAGAGGAGGAGAAGTGGAAATTCTTTCATGAATTGAATAGAATTTGAATTACAGAGTACTAGAACTATATTATACAAGGCAAATAAGAAATAACAGAAAGTAACCAACTAACTAACTCTTCACAACGGACTAACTCTTCTTCTCCTCTGCCAGTTTAACGCGTGTAACTTTAGATTTTAACTTCATTTGTTCAATTTGTGAGGCTATATTCCAACAATATACAATACATCGTAGTTAAATATTGAAATAAAGTTGAAGGTACTAATGCTTTCTAGGAGCTCTGTACAACCTTAACATCGTAAATCTCCACTAACTCATGTTTATCATATTTTGTTAAGTTTTAATTATTATCCATCAAGTTGTTACAACACCTAATTTGTATACATGAATTCCTAAATGGAATAAATTATTTTTCAATTTTTCAACAGTTTAGTATCACTATTTAAAGGAGGGAGCCATCTGGGTTGTGTTGATAATAAACGGTTGAAGGATATAACACCATTCAACACGATGTATTATCTTTAAGACTATAAAATGAACCTAAGTTATTCGAGTTTTACTCATGATTGACTCAATCAGAGACTCATATCAAAAACAACTCATGAGATAAAACAAGATAAATTTAAAACTCGTTAATTTACTAAGTTTGATTCGAACTCGACTTAATAAACCACAAAACCAAGTTCCTCGAACTTCAGTTTGTAATCAACTCAATTAAAAACTCGTTTGTCATCAATTTGAGACTTGAACAAGTCGAGCTTGATTATGATTCGAAGCTTGTTATTCTAGCCAAATTGAAATAACTTGTTGCTCCACTCAAGTCATTTATAGCCTTATCAACAATAATTATAATTAAAAATGTTAAAAACAAAACAAAAATTAACGCTATACATTAGTATTTTTTATTCCACTTTCTCACACTTAAACACAAAGTGGTAAAACTCATTATAACAAATGCATGTGTAAGTCCTATCATCTTGTGTAAAAAAGAGAAAAAATCGTGTTCCATAATCAGTTATGTTTAGCATCTTCCTAAATTAAAAAATAACACAATTAGTACCATCCTTGATTAATTAGGCAATGGAGAACAAAAACAGGAAAGTACATCAAAAAGCAGAATCTTGAAGATTAATCATACTGATACAGATCATTCATCTTAGTCATGGACAATAGCATGAATCAAAAGAGAGGCCTCCTCGGTTGCCGGAGCTGCGTCATCTGGTTATGAAAACAAATAAAATCAACTCATGCTCCAACATTCTGGAATCACACTACCAAAGAGATTTCAGTAACACTTATACGAGTCGTGTGTCAATGAATCCAGCTCAAGATCATAACCAATATCATTTGTTAGATTACGATTGTTAAGCTATTAGAAAAACGAGCCAACAACGTATATTAAACTAACGATTCCCAAACCCAAGTCAGACGTACATATTCTTTTGCTAACCATCAAATGTTGAATCTCATATGTATATGATATCGATGCCATATTAAGTTAATATCTATACACTTGTATAAAAAACTGTCTTGAGTATGTGTGTGTGTGTGTGTGTGTGTGTATATATATATATATGCATTTTTATACAAGAGTGTGAATCTTATTTTAGCTTCAAATTGATGATGTATATATCTTAATAGTAACAAAAAGTTTGGTGGAAGGGCTAATATGGAACAGATTAGGAGAGTGGTAATGAGATGAAAGTAAAAGAGGTTGCTGTAGTGACAATGGTAATTTTGTGACATGGAAACCTAAATCAAATCTAATAATTCACAAAAGTTGAAAATGTTAAATTTATTAATAAATAAAATTATTAAATATACCTCATTTCAGTTGAGGACCTCTGTTCAAAAGTAAAAAGTAATAAAATATATCATACTAACATTTAAAAATTAATTAATTATTGACTTAAGAGAGAGAGAGAGAGAGAGAGAGAGAGAGAGAGAGAGAATTTTTTATATTAGGAATAAACAGAGAACAATATATATATATATATATATATTTTAAAAAAAGGACAAATTATTTACTTAAATTGTTCATCCAAATTTAATGATATAGTTCATATAATTTTAAAAATTTTAAGTCCTTCAGTAATTAGGGCCTTTATTAAGGGTTTTTATTTATATGCTATCAAATTAAAAAAAAAAATCCTAATAAATTACCATGACAGTTGGCATTTTGGGCTCAATAAATTTTAATCTGAAATTAGAACATACTTTTGTTCAACAAATACAATCATAAAGGACATATATATGTATATATATATATATATATATCTTTCAAATTCTAATATAAAATAAAAAATAAAAAATACAAATGCAAATATTGAAAGAAGATGAAAGAAATTTTTTTCATCAGACAGCTGTAGCATGTGGAGGGTCCCAAGTAGTGAGCTAAATATATCTTTAAAGAGTTAAAATTGAAAGGGAATGAATGGATACATACATGCAAGAGGTGTAGGGAAGCGAGACACAATATTATCAATGACACCTCCGCCACCACCCTCCTCCTCTCTCTTCACTTGCTCCTTTCTTTCAACCACCTCTTCATTGTCCTCCTTTTCTCCTCCTCCACCTTCACCGTGAGGAAATATGTTAGAAATCAGATGGCTGACGATCCCTCCGCCGCCCAAATCTTCCTTCGACCCAAAATTGCTTTTTCCTTCATCTTTAACTTCCAAATCTTCAGCTTGCCCTTCATTAATACCTTCTGTGGGTTTGGAGCCCAAAGGAGATGAGATTATTTAGAAGCCCAGCTTCCTTTTCTTCCTCTTTTCCTCCTCTGTGCATAGCACTCTTTTCTTGATCATGTTCTTCATCTTCTCTCCCTCCAGAGACCAAGTTGGAGATTATGTGCTTTATAAGCCCACTTGCTGCCCTACCTTGTTCTCCTCCTCCTCCTTTAGACTCCTCATCTCTGTCTTGTCCTTGGTCTCTTTCTTCTTCATCTCCTCTTCCTGAACTAGTGTTATTCATAGGGAAAACTAAGCTCTCATTTTCTGTCACGCCATCTTCCATCTTTTTTCTTCACTTGGGTTTCTTCATAAAGTTCTCCCTTCATTATATATCCATCCCAATTATACATAAATACATTATATATATAGTGGTGGCATTATAGGTATTAAAAGAAGATGGGACAAAGGTCCTCGTTTAGAGAGTTGTTTGGTAAATGTAGCGACAGGTTCAGTCCACGTACTTGGTACCTGTCCTCAACCAGAAGCGTGCATGTGGCAGCTCCTTGGATGCTCTCTCATTCCAATAAGTCGGTTGGATAAATGTTTAGCTTGATAATAAGACAAGTTCACTGCAAAACACTCACCAACAGGTGGTGTCCTTTCCGATCGGATGTCAACAATGACCCACTCCACATCCGATTGGTTTACAGACCCCCCAAATGTCGCAACAGAGACCCAATATACCTCACTATATATACACACACAAATTATATGTGCACTCGCGTGCATATATATTTATATATATATTGAGTATGAATAATAGTTTATATCCCACTACTTTTATTTCACTTCCATTTTACCTCTCTCACAAAGAATAAGACCCACTACTATAGGACCAACCAGTGAGTTGCATCTCTTGTGAGAGATGTGAGATGGAGGTGGTTCATAAAACATTGAAGTAATGTTTGGGTACTAAAACATAACTGGGTTGGGTACTAATAAGAACTCCATTAACGAGGGAGGAAACACAAAAGATTGTCAGCATTTTGGCTTCCTGTTTAACTTTTCTGGTCCACCAAAAGTTAAAAAGATTGTCCTACTAGAAATATGATTACACAAAAATCCAAAACTAGCTAAGGTAGAACAAAAAGAGAGCTTGGTTCGTATTGATTTGGACGGACGAGGAATCGGCTGGCTGGCCATTCAAGAACAAAAAGGATGCTTGTAGCTATACCCTTACCTTACATGTCTTCCTTGTCATTCCAAACTTCTTCCTGCACATACAAGTATATGCATGTTACTGGTATCTGCATCACTGCAACATACATGTACAAGGATAAGTACTGCTCTAAGTTACAAATTCAATGACAGCCAGTGGAGATAAAACATGACCATTTTAAAAGAACCAAAAATTACTTCTTGTTAGAAAAATGGACAATAAAAAGTGGTATTTCATGCACAAAAGTGACCCGAGACTTGAGAGGCCATGGATTCAGGGCAGTACTGGTTAAACTAAGAAATACGGCTACGGATCATTTCGAACATGACCAAATAGTGCAATCTCCTCCTCAGCCCTCTTCTGTGCATTCCTCCTCTCCTTCCGTTTGGCATCCCTCATGGCAGCATCAGTGTGGACTTTATCCATTACTTTACTGAAACCCGGAATTGTTCTATCCAATTTGTTGTAAACTTGGGAACTGAGGTTATAGAAAATCTCAAACATTCTCTGCACACAAGGAAAGTGAAGAAACTCATGTTAGGTTCCAAATAAGGGACGTGCACTAGGCTCGCAGTAAACCAAATGAGACACCTGCAGAACAATATTGCAATATGTGATAAATCCCTATTGACGACTCAGCTGACAGGGCATCTCGATATAATGTAGTTAAGCAGCCTACCAAAGCAGCCTACCAAAGCAGACTTAATGTAGTAAACTACAGATTGCCGAGATCAGTATCTTTCTGAGTTTGAGTCAAAACACGTGACACGTACTAGCAAGTAAATTAATTTTTTTTTTTATATATATTGTTGTTGAAACACGCAAGTTTATCAATTAGTATTGTTAACTTGAAAATAACAATAAAGCATTAGAAGTAGAAAGTGAAATGCAGAAACCGTTGGCAAGAATGTACCAAAACATCCTTATTCCAATGCTGGATGTATGGAGGACCAGTTGTGTATGAACCAAGAGGTTCACGGTACCACTCGCCATTATATGTTATCTGGTCCATAGCTTGTTCAATGCTTAAAACCTCCCACGGCCTCAGTCCAGGAATTGCCTTAGCCAATTGAAGCCTGTCTCAAAGAAAACAAAAAATTTGAATGATTACTGTTAGTGTTGAGAGCACAAGCAATATTGTTTCAAAGGGTAATATGAAATACTAAGGTTGAGTAGATGTCAAGAAGTACAAACCAAGAAGAATCTCAGAATCTCATAGAAAAAGCAAGATGTTGATTATCGACCATTAGAGGCATTGTAAACCAAAATTACAATTATAATAAATTCTGCATCCCCAACCGTACTTCCATTTTACTGATTGAAAGGGGCAACATTTCAAAGGGGAAGTACGAGGAAAAGTAATTGATACACCAATTCTTATATACCTTGAAGTGTCATGGTTCTTCCACCAATTAATTGTAAAAGATACTGAAAAAGAAAATGTAATGGTGATTTTACATTGAAAGTTAGCAATATACAACATGGACAATGTTTGTGTGTGTATAGACAATGAGGTCTAAATTTGTTCCATACAGTAACAATATGTAGGTAAATTGACTAAAATACTTTGTTGTATTTGCTTCTTATAGCCCAACATAAAAATATTTGCAGCTTTTCTCATATTAGCAAAATTAATGCCTCATAACCCCTAGGTTGAAAGTTAAAGTATTTAGTTTTGATCATATCAAAAATCTGCCAACAATTTTGAGCTGTGCAGCATAAGGCTGATGTTGAGTATTTTATTCAAAATCTCCTAAGATCAACATGACATATGCATCCAATGTCACATTGACCTGAAAAAAAGATACTATTATTATCATAAGATATGAAAGTCAAGGTGCAAAAACAAGCAAGTGCATAATTATTTCCCTACAAACTAGCGTGAGGAGAATTGTACAAGGTTGAAAGATGATGGACAGTGGGGAAAAAATAAGCATTCAACACAGCAAAAATATTTGATGTTATGAGAGCTATAACAACGTACTTCAGCACAGGCATCAGATTGTGAAACTAATTGGATTATATCATGCTTAAAAAGAATGGATTCTCAGTACCTTTTTTTTTTTTATTGGTAATAGTGTATGTCCCCCCCCCCCCCCCCCCCCCCAAACACAATGAAAAAAAATTCAATATAAGAATCTAGATACAAGGGCCTAGCTTCTTTACACCAAAAGAAAAACAACTTTACTATAATGTCCTTGAGTCTCCAAAGGAGTGTTTCCACCCCTTCAAAAATCCTTGAGTTTCTCTTTTTCCAAAGACTCCACAAAATGTACATAGGAGCCTTTCTCCACGCTAACCTTATCTCTTCCCTCACACCATCACATCTCCGCCCCAAAAGAATCTCCTTTATAGTAACCAACATCGCCCAACTACATCCAAAAAACGAAAGAAATAGGCTCCACACCCTCCCAAGCCATAAGGGAATGAACAAGAAGATGATTCACCGACTCCTCCGCACTCTTACACAAATAACACCAACTGGAAGGTGGTATCCCTTGTTGCGAAGATTGACCGTAGTTAAAGTAGACCCCTAAACCGTCATCCAAGCAAAACAAGCCACTTCGTTAGGAACCCATTACTTCCAAATGATCTTCCATGAGAAGTTTTCCTCCCCTCTACCAACCAAATTCTTATAAAAAGGGCAAACTGTGAACTTACTATTTTTATTCACCTTCCAGACCAACCTATCTCACCAACTCCACTTATCTTTTGAGATTGCATCACCTCCATGAAGACCATCACCTCCTCCATCTCCAAATCAAAGAAATCTCTTCAAAAATGAAGATTCCACACTATGTTGTCCCCCACCCTATACATATAATCCGCTATCATAGCTTCTTTATTCAATGCAATGTTAAACAAAGTAGGAAATCTCCGCTTGAGATGAAAATCACAACACCACCCATCCTCCCAAAACCTAACCCTTGTAACAACCCCTACTTGAAACCGCACAAATTTGAAAAAAATCTACCACTCCCTTTTGAACAACCTTCCATACCCATCGGCCTCTACCACCTCACTAGGAAACCACCCCCAATCTTCACACCCAGGGGCGGATGCAAGTGCCCCCCATTGAAATTTTTTAAAAAATTGGATTTAATTTAATATTTTTTAAATTTTCAAAAATATTTTAAATTTGTCCCCACTCAATAAATGTTTTCAAGCCTGCTCCCACTATATTTGTTTTGACAAATTTTCTAATTAATCATGTTTGTAGACGCACACTAGAAAATACAAAGTGTTAAAATATTAAATAATTACATCTTTTCTATTAGTTTAAGCTTTCTGAAAGTTAATGGTTTAAAATGAAATGATATAGAGTGAACAGAGGGGTCTTAAACTCAAATCTCACTGTTGCCCTATAATTTATTGATGTACATGGTGTTTATGGTTCATTGCTCAGTTTTCAGGATCACTTTCACATCGCTCAACTTTGCCATGAATTTTTGATAATGAAATAGTAAGCAATCTAGCTATATGGGAAGGGACCTATTAAAAGATTAAATAATTTAAATACACATTTTTCATTAACCTAAGTTCGCAGATGACTTGTTGGTTTTAATACGTAGACAAAGTGAAAGTTGTTGCTTCATTTTTAATATGCTACTTCAATTACTTATTCTTGATATACTATCATTCCACACACAAATTACATCTTAATTTAAAATTTAAACACTAATTTTTTTCATTGTTTTCCTTTAACTTTACTTATTCAATATATTTAAGATTAGACCTTAACGAAAGAATTAATGATTTTTTTTCTTCAGGGTGTCATTCAAAGGTTTATTCAAAAACCTTTTTTAGAGACTTAAATTCTTATAATTTGACATTCAAAAGAGGACGAAGAAAATATATCTACTAATAAACATATGAATATATATTTCTTTATTTTTCATTTAAAATTCTCAATTGAAGGACACATAATAGAAGGGTTCTTAATGTTTTTTTCTTTTCAATATTTGTTTGACAGGTAATATATATATATATATATATATATATATATAGAGAGAGAGAGAGAGAGAGAGAGAGAACGTCTTAAGAATTCTTGGAATTGACTGAAAAATTGAGTAAAAATACCCTCAAAGGGTCTTAGTAAATATTTAGATATCAATTAAACAGTTATAACTAGGTTATGCTCCATGACTAATTCAAATATAAAACTCTCAAGTTATTAATATGGCTACTCTATGAGGAATTAAAAATTTTAAAATAAAAGGGTGAGAGAAAAAATCATCAAAATGAATAGAGCGATATGTGTTTACTGAACAAGAGAACACTTATCGCAAACAATAAGAATTTTGTATAAGAAGTATGGATTAGGACTAATATTTTTATGGTAGTAATGTCAAAATCATATGCAAATATTTTTCAATATATAAAATGCACCCAAATTAGGCGAATTTCATGGGTAACATGTACGAAGATTATAAATTTTCTAATTATAATGAAAAAAGTATAGGTGTTGGATTCAATTTATTCTTACTTTTTGTTAATATTATGATTAATTTGTTATTTACCAAAAAAAAAAAAAACTTACCAAATTTTTGCTCGTTGTAATTATTCAAAATACATTTAGTAATAGTTTATTTTATAGCTTTTTGGAATTAAAATTTAATTTTTTTTAGTGAGTTTTAGATTGCCCCCATTGATACGAAATTCTGGCTCCACCCCTGTTCACACCCATATTTATTAATAATAAGGTCCCTCAATGCTTGATTCTCCACTACAAATCTCCAAATCCACTTTCCAAGTAAAACTTTGTTGAAAAGCTTCAGAACTTTCACCCCTAATCCGACCTTAACGAGAAGCTTAGCCTTATCCTAGCTAACAAGATGTATCTTCCTCTCATACCCTTTGTTGGCCCATAGGAATTCCCTCTGAATTTTTTCTAACTTCTTCTCCACTTTCACCCACATTTGAAATATTGACACATAAATATAATAAGGCCGCCCCGGGGGGGGGTTGTTTGCTAGTGTGCTCTTAATTAGGGTGATTTTCCCTCCTTTAGAAAGTTAAAGACCCTTCCACCTTGCCAATCTCCTCTAAAAGTGCTCCGCAATAGGATCCCAAATTGCCACAATTTCGAGAGAAGCTCCCAATGATAAACTCAAATATGTAGTAAGGTAAGGAACCAACGTTGCATCCAAATCCCCAAGCTAACTCCTTCATATCCCAAACTTCCCCAACTGGAATGAATTCACTTTTGTTCAAGTTAATCCTCAGCCTGGGAACTGCTTCAAAGCAAATAAGCCACATTTCAAAAACCGCAACTATCTCTCTTTTGTCTCACAAAAAATAATAGTATCACTTGCAAACAATTAATGGGATATCTCCACCCTATTCCCTTTCCATCCTCTGCACCGAACCCCTTTATCAAACCACCCGACATTGCCCAACTCAACATTCAACTAAGAGCCTCCATCACCATTACAAAAAAGAAATGGGATTGTGGGTCTTGCTCAAACCCCAAGATGAATGAAAGAAACTCAACGCGGAACCATTTATCAAAACTAAGAAAGAAACTAAAGATATACAAGCCCACATCCATCTCCTTCATGGGTCTCCAAAACCCAGATTATTCATCATGAACATTAGAAAACCCCAATTAACGTGCTTGTACGCCCTCTTAATGTTCAACTTGCACACAATCCTTGGATCCTTCTTCTTAAGTCTCCCATCAAGACACTCATTGGCTCTCAACATAGCATCAAAATTTTCCAGCTACCAACAAAAGCGTTCTGGCTTCTCGAGACAATGTTTTCCATCACTTCCTGCAATCTCAAAGATTACACCTTTGCCATCAATTTGTAAAAACTGCCCACTGAGTTGATAGGTCTGAAATCCCTTATCTTCTTCACCTCCTCTTTTCTTCAAAATTAAAGCTATAAACGTAGCATTCAAGCTCCTTTCAAAGAATCCACTTCCATGCAATTGCCCTGAATACTGCCATCACATCATCTGCAGGAATCAAAATTTCATTTTGTAGTGTTGTTTCGGTCACTCAAAAAATAAAAACGTTTTAGAAAATAGTGTAAACGATGAAAAAAAAATGTATAAAAATACTTAAAAATATAAAATAAAATATATGAATGTGTGAAGATAAATATTATAATTAATTAATTAAAAATGTTTAAGGTTACACGTCTGTCCACATAAAAAGATATTAAGGCAAAATTAAAAAATAAAAGTAAATATAACTTGGTCATTAATACCAAATAATTCTTTTACAAATAAAAACAAGTAAAAAAATTAGAGTTAATTTTTTAACTTTTTATCCAATATGAAATTATTATATATTTCTTATATAACATGTGAAATTATTATAATTAAATATAATATTATAATATAATAGATATATATTGTCTTCTTTATTTTTGGGTGCAAGAATACGATTTATTATATCAAGATTCTTTTGTAAAGTTTTTGGAGAAATTAGGCTCAAGAATTAAAATTTTATTTCATAGTGTTGTTTCAGTCATCCTAAAAAGGGAAAGGTTTAGGAGACATAATAGAAACGATGAAAAAAATTAAAATATGTAGAAATACTTAGAAACATAAACTAAAATATATGAATGTGTGAAGATAAATATTATAATTAATTAAGTGAAAATATTTTTAGATACAAGTCCATCTACGTAAGAATATACTAGGATGAAATTGAAAAAAACAAATATATATATATATAGATGTAAATTAGTCATTAAGACTAAATAACTCTTTACTAATTGAAAAATGGATAAAAAAAAATTTAGAACTATTTTTATATAATATGAAATTATTATATATTTGTTCTAAAATATGCAAAATTATTTTAATTAAATACAATACCATAACTTAATAGATATATACCGTATAATATCAACGGATTAGAGAATTTGACACAAGTTACATATAAAATAATAAGTAAAACAAATAACAATTTAAACCTATTGTAATTAATAACTAAGTATTAAAATAAATTGTTTATCAACATTTTATTTCCACTACTACTTTTTCTTGTCTGCTATTTTTGAAAAATAAAATAAAATATCTTCTTATAATTTTGAATTTTAATATTTCAATCCCCTCCTTCATTCGAAAAACAAATGAATGTTATCTTTTACTAACTTCTAAAATTATTGTTGATACAAAAAAAATGTTTCCACTAGTTTCGATACGTTTCCATGGAAACATGTAAATTTTGGTATTCCACTAGTATTTCATTTCGATTTACTAAGAAAATGAACATTTCGGACCACTTCAATGAAAAAGAAACAAAATATTAATCCTTGATCATCTCTAATTAGCTCCTAATAGTGCAGGTAGAAAGCCATCATGAAGTCATCTGGACCTAAAACCTTATCTCCATCACACGTTATTAAGGCCCTCCACACTTCATCTTCTTTGAACGTTCACTCCAGATTGGCAGCCTCCTCCCCACTAATAACAATGAACTCTAAGTGATCCAAGTCAGGCCTCGACCTCTCACTATACAATTTCCTATAAAACTCTGTTAGCCCTTCTTGACTATCCAGCACCCTGCCATTCACCCAAACAGTACTGACGTTGTTTCTTCTCCTGTGTGAGCTGCCCACTTTGTGAGAAAACTTTGTACTCCTATCGCCCTCCATCAACCAAGTTGCTCGTGACTTTTGACACCAAGAGATCTTTTCTACTTTCAAGACTTCCCCCAACTCCCCTTTAAGCCCCTCCCTTTGATTTCTCTCTTCCTCTTATAAGCCCCTAGATTGCTCCTGATTATCCAATCTCTGAATTTCCTGTAAGATACTATCCTCCTTCACCTTTAGATTGTCATATTCCTCTTTATTCCACCTCTTTAAATCAACCTTTAGAAGCTGCAGTTTTTTGGCCACCATAAAACTGGGACTACCTCTCAGCGCTCTCACATCATACCCTTCCCACCATTCTGCTATTTTCTCCTTGAACCCTGAGGTTCCTAACCACATATTCTCAAATCTAAAAGAACTTTTGCCCCATTTCACCCCTTCAAAATCAAGCAACACTAGGAGATGATCAAAAATTGGTCAAGGAAGACATACTAGAGAGGTGTTCGGAAACAAGTCCTCCCAATCTGAAGTGACTAAAAACCTATTCAGCCCAGACATGGCTGGACAATTCCTCCCACTCATCCAAGTGTAGGGGCCCCTTCCAATGGTAAGTCCACCAAACGCATTGATGAAGTCCGAGAATTCCCTCATGCCTCTCATTAAACTTCCGTCCCCCCTTCTTTTCTGACGGATACCTTACTGTATTAAAATCCCCACCCAACGCACAAGGACCAATTTCCTGCCAGCAATGTCCTCTAATTCTCCCCATAAAAGTCTCCTTCCGCTTCTGAATTAGGGCCATAAACCCCAGTGACAGTCCTGTGACAGTCCTGAGCATTACCAATCAAACAGAAAGTAAAAATGCAGTAAATAGGGAACCTGCCCACCTTCAAATCATTGAAAGCCAACTTTCTGGAGTCCCACATGACCAGAACTCCCCCAGCAGTACCCCTTGCTTCTGGACTCCTCCATTCCACCCATCTGTAGCCCCGCAAACTTTTCACATTTCTGTCATCAATTCCTTCAATCTTTGTCTCCTGCATGCATATCAACACTGGTTTCCAGCCCTTTAGAATCCTTTTCAGCACCATCCTCTTCTCTGGGTCATTCAGACCCAAACATTCCATGTAATGATTTTCAGCAACATGAATTACCTACCAGGATGATTGTGCTTTTGTCCTCTGCTCTTCCTTCCCCTCCTCTTCTCCCTTCATAGTTGGCAGAACATGATAGATTCCTCATCTCCCGTTTCAACTTTCTGGCTGAGACTGCTTCCATTGACTCCCCCTATTTTTTCTTCCCATTTAACCTTTCCAGCCTGTAATACATCTCTATTTCTGCAAACAGTTAAGCCAACCTTTCGTCAAAGCCATGACAAGACATTCCCAGCAACTTGCTCACCCCCCTGATTCTTCTCAGAAGCCATCCCGATACCTCCATTCTTTTATTTTCTTTCCTCCACTCCTTCTGATTCTGCCTTTCCTCGGGGATGATCATAGCCAGAGGATTGCACTCTAATGGCTGCTCCTCAAACAATACCATTCCTCTCTCGTCCTCGGCCAATGTGCTATCACTCTCCATCCCCCTTTCTCACATCAGCAACTTGTTTCTTTGTTATTTTTTGTAACGGTAATCTATCAACAACCTCAGCAGCTTCTTCCTCTTCAGATTCCAGATTCTTCTATAGAAACCTCGTGAAAATCATACTGTTGGACCCCACAACTTTCATCTTCACCTGTCTCTAAAACCATCCCCTTCGTATCACTCACTTCTCCACTTGCTGATGTCAAGCACCTATCTCCCCATTGAGATGATTGAGATACCCTTCTATCTTCTTGACTTCCACGGCTGAATTCAGCTCTGAGTTCCCCCCTTTCCTCCACATCCTCTTCTCTTTCTATCCCTCCTGGAAAGATCTCTCCCTTCTCCTTATTTCCCTTGTTATTTTTGCCAGTTGAGACTCTTATCCACCCAATCCATTCTACAACCTGTGCTTGTGCCTGGGCCTCTTCCAAGGCCCTAATTGGTTGAGGCATCTTATGGGCCAAATGTTGGTCTTTAACTTCTTCCGTTTGTATCGCATGCTGGGCTTTAGCTTTTCCTTGGGCTTCGGATCTCACTAGTTCCTTTCCATTAAGCACTTCAAGCCCAACATATCTATTACATCTCTCCTCAGCCCACCCATGATTAGGCCCATACTGTTGTCATCTGATTGTGCTGTTCGGCTTTTGCCACTTTTCCTCTTCACGATCCATTTTCCTTCAGCCCATATCACAATCCAGCTCGTTTTGTCTCCAATTTGAATTCAGCACTCCTCCCAAAGGGAAATCATGTTTATATGATGAAATGGGATGAGGGTTGATAAAAGATATTTTGGAATAAAATTCTTCAATAATTGCTAACTAGAGTAAAGTGGAAGCTGTATCATCAGGTTAGACATGATTGCCCAGAGGAGAAAAGGGGGTATATAAACAGGTATTTGTACCCTAAAATATTGAAAAACAGACGTCCAATGATGCCACATTGCAGGCTCAGAAGTAGTGACATGTCGCAAAGTTTACACGAAAACTCATACCGACCTACCCACTGGCCGAACAAGAACAGTTGGGCTTTGCTCAACACTTGGGAGAACAATGGCTCAGGGGAGCCAGGTCGGGTATAAAGGTAAAGTAAGACCAATCACTGGCCAGCAGAATTAGAGGAAAACATGCCTACATCCATGATGGCATCGTGATAGATAAAGAAGGAATGTGCTAAAAGTAGTGCACATGAATTAGACACTTGGCAAGTCTTGCAGAACAAGTAGTCATGCACATTCAAGTGTTGATTCAACCATGAACTCAGATGGCAATGCATGGCAAACTGAGACTCTATTGGCCAATCTGCCGGGACATGAAGATTTTAGAACCAGAAGCCCCACCAACATGGGAGGATCGGTATTAAAGGTAACCCTAAGAATGATCAAAGAGCTGGCAGAGTTGGTCACCAAATAAGGGAAAGATGGCACCCCAAGCTCACAGCGAAAATTGTACACGAGTTCAGATAATGGAAAACAGAGGACGTGTTCTAGGATAATGGGAGGTTATTCATGGACACCTGACAATGTCAATGCCCACGATCAGGAGACAGCTCCTGACATAATCCCACTACCCCCAGGTGTGGGACAAGTGGCAAGAGGAAAAAAGGAGCATTAGATGACTCATGTGGGTATCGTGTATTGTTTTTCTTCTTTTTTTCAACGAAAGTGGTAACCCAGCTTTGCCAAACTAATCCTCTCCCTGCCAAAGAGGTAAGCCGGAAATCCCATGAGTCGTCAGCGTAGTGGATTGAACTCAGGGCCTCCGGGTTTACGGTACGTCCTTCAAGCCAACTCGTCCACCATCCGGACTCTCATGTATTGTTCAACAAATTGCGATCAGTCATAAGAAAGGAAGACAGACCAATCAGCGAAGCCATAATCACCAGTTCTGCACCACATCAAGAATGTGTGCAGAACACATGAAGCATCCAAGAATGTGCTCCAAGAAGTGGAGTCAAGGAGGGACATCTGTCAAAACAGAAGAGGCCAATTATGCATGCCAGGCATAACCATCCAATCTCCCATCCCCATCTGTATAAAAGGGAGTAGCAAAGACAGAAAAGACACTCTCAAATGCCAAATCTCTGTGCATATACCGCTTCATCATCTTAGTTTCAACAGTAGCCCTAGCAGTAACTTTAGCCCTAGCAGTAACTGTAGCCATAGCCATAGCCATAGCAGTAGTTGTAACTTCAGTACTATCAGTAAGGTAAACCAATAGTTGTAATTTTGTTATTCTCATATCTCCATAGTAGTAATCTGTCTGTGGACTGTTCCAGTTTCATTCCCTGTTCTGTTTTGTAAAGATCCATTGTTGTGTCTCAAATTCACATCAATGGAAGGATTAACATTTTCTTCCAATTTTCAAGTGCCAGGTATTCGTAGTAGTTTTACTGTGCTGCTTAATTCTTTATTAATTAACAAATAGCCCAATCTGAAAAGTCCTGTACAATGAGGTAGACTAGAACTAAAGGGAAGGCTCATTCCTGCTTCCCAGCAGTTGCCTGACCCAGACCTATCTTGTCATAGAAATATTTTGGTAAATCACACATTTGAGTCCAATCAGACTTCAGGATGCCCACACACTAATTGAGCCAAACAACAAATCAACTAACATTAGCATTTGACAGAGAAGTGATTGCTTCACCAACATTTTAATTTATACCCTTTCATAAACATCCTGAATTTGACTATGGTAAACCTGCTATAGCTTGGGAATGGAATTTACTGTAATAGTTATCATCTACTTTAAGTCAATTGTGAACCATATCTACACCACCCCATCTTCAAATCATCAGCAGATTTCCTCAACCCCTTACTTATCTTTGTCCTTGATGACTTGCATAATATATAATATTTTATTACCTCTTGACTTTGAACTTAAGTTTATTTTTATTTATTTTCTGAATGATTTTAAGCTTCATGGTCATTATTTAAATTTTATTTCAAATTTGAAGAAATTAAAGCAGTCCGTGAGATCCTCAATTCAATGACCATCTCAAATGTATACCAGCCATCCAAAATAAAAGAAAGAAGCTGCTAGTGCGGCTGGGAGGTCCAGTTGAGAAGAAACAGAAGAAAAAAATAAAAAAAGAAGGAATTGGTGGCTTGGCTATGGCTGGACCAAAGAAAAAAAGAAGACAAATGACAAAAGAAGCAAGGTGGGCCCGGGCTGGAATAAAAAGCAAGAAAGAAGACCAAGCGGCTAGGGACGGCTGCTGAAAAAAAAGCCCATGAAGCAGCGCGTTTACCTGGTGAGCTAGGGCGCAAGCAAAATAAAAAAAAAAAAAGAAGAAAAGGAGGCTTGAGAGCAGGCGGCGCAGGGAGGACCAAGAATAGCTGTGCGGGGCGCTGGGAGGCGCTCTGTTGGACTTGATGGAAGCTGCGCAAGCAACGAAAGAGAGCAACAGTACTTCGGCGTAGAGCAGGGAATAGAAGAGAACAGTAGCAGCTGAGAGGGAAAGCTGAACGGCTGGACTGCACTGCAGACTGCAGCGTGATTATTTTTTAGTGTTTATTTTCTTCCGTTTCTCTCAGAAAAAATCATGGTGAATTCGTTTATGTTGAAATTAATATTTAGCATGAACTAATTTTTATTTATTCTAGGAAAACGATATACTCTAGTTTCGAACTATGCTTGCTTTTCTATGCTAATTTGAAGTAATTCTTTTTCATGTTTGTTTCATTTATTCTGAGTTTAATGATTCTAATTAACTGGCCACTAATTAGATGATTTTAATCCTATGATTTGCTGTCGAAAGAGGGAATTATAGGATGGATCTTGAATATTTCAGCATAGATAAATATAGAGATCGAAAGACTTATATGAACCTGTGTAGTATTAAAATCATTGGTCTTATTGCTTTCTTGGTTTATTAATTTGTATACTCTTGTGTAAAATAATAAACACGAAAAGTGTCCAATTGACTATTGAAAGAGGCTTTTGGATGAAATAGCGATTCGCTAACAAACATGAAGAATTAAATTCAATTAGTTAGAAGAGTAAAGCATAGTGAGGAATTAGGTGAAATCGATTTTCTAGAATTCTTCTCTCCCATTAATTTGAATTTCGAACAATATCTCTTTTTTCATTTAAGTATTTTTTTTGCGTTGATTTTATTTTAAATTGCAATTCCAAGGATTTAGTGAATTTTCTAAATAAAGTCGAGATTAGTTTAATTTCGGTACTTGTCAAAAGTAAGTAACCAATCCCTGAGGATGATACTCTTCTTATCACTTTACTATAAAACTACGATACTGTACACTTGCAGTTTTGCACCGATCAGTCCTCTTAATGGTAGTAAATGAAAAGGTATAAAAAAAAAAGTGTAAGAAATTCACACAAAGGTCCTGCATTCTATGAGTTAGTCTAATTAACCCCTTTTTGTAAATGAAGTTGAAACCCAAATTCAGCATCCACATAGGTGTGCATACCAAGAATAAGTGGACACCATCACAGATCTACTGCATAACAATCTGATAGATGGACAGATGTGAAGGTACCATCAACATAACTAGTAACTAACAGTCAAGACTAAGAGACACCTATCATGCCTCAGACAATACCCATAATGTAATTATGTTAGGTTCCAAAAGCTTAATAATGTTGTAACTAACAGTCAAGAGATACCTATCATACCTAAGACCCTTACCCAGAATGTAATTACATTAGGTTCCAAATGCTTGATAATGTTAATACTAAAGCCATACAAGAACAAGAAAGTTGTACTCAAAAAATAATAATAACAAAGTCCTGCTTATCGACAAATGATTATAAAAAAAAAAAAAAAAAGTAAACAAACAAAGAAAGAAAAAGTACAAACCCCTTCTCATTAAAGAATAAAATTCAATGAGGATTTAGTTCATCAAATATGTACAAATCAAGGGCATTCTGTTTTTATATCTCCACTTTTGAAAATGGGGATAAGTATTAATTTTCCAAATTAGTGGTATTATATAGCAATAACTGCGACAAGGAAGCTAAAAAGATTGTAGTCATACCTAAGATCTTTTGGGATGAATTTGTTTGGCATGTGATCAGCTTCCAAAATTGATGTCAGTTCAGAGCCACTAGCCCAAAGAAATAAAGCATGACTGGGAGTTCTTACACCAGGCCAAACACCACCATTAGCTTCCAGCACAGCCATATCACGTCTCTTGCTCTCAATAGCCTCTTCCTGAAGCTGCTTGTAGGTTTTAGATTCATGCCCCTTGAGAGGAACCCAAGGTGGTATACCTTTCTGTAGTTTGTGAATGAGAGCTGTTGCTGCAGCACCTAGTCTAACTGGAGATCAAGCAGAAATAAGCTAGAAGTCAGTTTGATTGGAATACAAAAACTTAGGGAAACTTAGGGATAATTAAACTAATCTCCCCGAGTCTCTGAAATTATACTGACCAGACCTCCCCTCTATTATACTGACAATATACAAATTCTCTCCTCCATACAAAATCCGTCATTGATGGAATTAGAGTTTCAACCAATTTCTTTTATATAACTAAAATATCATTGTATATTACACTGACCTCTCCTATCATTTCAAAGATAACAAGGGAGGTCCCTAGAATTATTAGATATCACAGGAGATATTAATGTAATTATCTATAAGGATAAAATAATAAATTCATACTTTTCATTAACGTTTGTCTCCCGCAAATTATGAGAGTGAATGTCAGTGTAATTAATATTTAAAATCACAAAGGAGGTCCCTGTAATTATCAAGTATCACAGGAGAGCTGGAGAGGTTATTGTAATTATCCCAAAAACTTAAATTCTAGAGAATTGATAGATAAGAACATGTTCAAAATGGACAACGACAGGGCAAGTACATGATACATTGCAGGTATTGTAAACATATTTTAACTCAAAACAATTCAATCTTTGACTTAGATTCTAGATCTGAGACAAATGTTCTATGTATTTTACTTAAAGAAATGGATTATGAGGTTTGGCATAATATGATAAGAACCATTTCATTGAAATATCTCTTCCCAAGTCGGACATCCCTTCTTGTAGTTGGCACCGCATATTACTTTTATGTTGTTGGCAGAGCCAGAGTCCATTTAAGTGGGTAATCCAAGTTCCAATACACAAATAGGAAATTTAGATCCAATGTGCATTCATAAAACACAAATTCAACTCTGTGAACACAAGCATAACTAACCTTCCCAAGTGGCAATTGCAGGTTCTAAACCATAAACCATGCCAATGGGTGCCCACTCATCCATGTCCTCACCCCAAATGAAAGTGTGCTTATCAACCATCCCAGCACCCCAAGCAGTCTTAAGCTGTATTAGCTCCATTGGTCCCCTTGTACGACCCAAGCGATCCTTGTAGTACCACCCACCACTCCTCATGATAACTATAAGAATAGCATATAAAGCCATTATTATATTAGAAGCGGCTAAAAAATAAGCACAAGATAAAATGATAAATCCATAAAATCATATCTCTGTTAAAAAAAAATAGCAGAAAATGCCTATTAAGGTTGAAATAATCACATAATTAAATGGGAGAAAAAAGAATGAACACAAATAACTTGATAAATTACCCAAACAAAGTGTCTAGATTCTTTTTCCAGATTGGAATCCATAAAAGAGGCCCTATTATTATAATTTTTGATAGTATTAAATCGACAGGAAGAAGAAGCAGCATACAGCTTAAGAAGACTGATGAAAAAAAAAAAGATAGTGAATTATACCCTCGATTATGACCATTCAGATGTTAAATCTAAAAAGAATAACAATTCTTTTAAGGACTCAAAACTTCAGTAGTCAGTGGATATGCAGTGACCTATTTTCCAAAATATGGAATAAAATTGCTCCACGTATTCAAATTAAATAGACTACATACACATACACATACAGATTCACTTACCCATAACCACAACGAGACATCACCATGTATGAATTCATAAGAACTTCCATGAAATATACTTACAATCGTAGTATCGCTTTTCAAGCTTCTTGTAACCAATAGCCTGAGAAACATCAATCGGCCTCCCTGGTGGGTATGGCCTCTGCCGAAACCCCCAAAGCCCGAAAAAGAACTGCCTAGCAAAATCCCAGAACTTATCATCTGACTCCTCCTTTGTCTTTATCGCTTTTCGAGGCATCGGCCGGCCATCCAATCCGATCACATTCGGCAATGCTTTCCACAATTTCTTATCTTCTCTCCGATATGGACTGGAATTCTCCCTCAGCTCCATTTCATTAATCTTATCGGCAATTTCTTCGGCCCGAGTCAAGAATTGAATCACCGGGCTACTCCTAAACTCCGCCCACCACTTCTCATTCTCTTCAACCTCTTGTGGGGCTGGGTTCTCCTTCTTCTCCAAGACCGGGTCGTCGTTTAGAATTCGCTCGACCTCGGGAGTGTGGCGGTGGTCGGGCAGGGTTTCACATTCCCAGAAGAATTGGTCCAGCATTTGCTTGTACTTTCCGGGTTTTTCAGGGGCTTTTGGGGGTTTTTTGAAGAAGTTTGAACCGCTGATTGATGCAAAGTTTAGCGTTTTAGGAGTTTTGAAGAGGTTTAACGATTCGGCGAATGGGAGGAGGTTGATGGGAGGGAACGGATTTGGGGGTTTCTTGAACCAGTTTTCGCCAAATGGACCGAAGTTGACTGACGCCATGAATGTAAAAGTGTGGTTTTTCAGGGAGAGATAAGGTTGACAGAAGAGGACTGTGTTGTGAACTCTGCAGAGAGAGGGGGAGAGAGAAAGAGAGGCAAATGCACTACGCAGAAGGCTGGTCGCTCATCGCTGCTGTGCGGAGGTTCTTAGTGATTGGGCTACCACCGGGCGTCCGGCCCAACAAATTTGAAAATCGAGCTTAAAAAAATATATGAGCAAAGCAAAGTACACTATTCTTTGCCTCAAATTTTTTTTTTTCTTTTTCTTCCGATATTGATGTTACATTTTTTTAGTCTGAATAATTCTTTTTCAAATTGTCTGTCAAGAATTTAAGCTCAGAGAATCATCAAAAAATTCTGGTAGTAGTCGTTTTGATGATAAAATTAATAAAGAAATAAAAACAATAATTCAATATAAGAATTGAACATGTCTTGAAAATGTACCTTAAAGCTTTATTTTTAAGTTGTAGATCTCTCAAAATTGAGTAGGATTAGAATCCGTAAATATAGAGATTTGAAGATATCCGTAGATAGTAGTTTTCATATAAAATTATATTTTCTTATTCTGATATCGATGGTCCATAGAAGTTGGTGATCAGTTCGGAACCATTTGTCTTTAAGTTTTGTATGCTAGTAGGTCAGAGAGGAGTTACTCTTTGAGATCTATACATTGAAGAACCTCTTGGGGACATGTGTCATGTTTTGAGCACTATGGTCAAAATATGGTATATCAGTTACTCCCTCCCGAGCTTCGGTCTTGTGAGATCTAAGAGATAAGGTTAGGGTTCTTGAAAGGTCACACAAGCGGCCATATTAAATGCACCATTCCAAGTTCCCATAAGACAACAGATGATGGGACAATTAATGTCCCATCATTACATCAGTCGCCTCTATAATAACTAAGGTTGTTATTGTGGTAACCGTCGCACCGATTCGATGGTGGTGACATATCGAGTCTTGAGTTTATTTATAAAAGGGGTGAAACCACTCCCTCTCCCCCTTTTATCACTCCCAAAATTGTTCAAGCATCTCTTATGATCCAAAGCAAGTGTCAAAGCAATTTTTGGCACACCGGTGGAGTTTTCTCCAATCATAGCCTCTGTACCCTCGGTCAAGTTCGGTTCTGGGTATCTTTAAATCGCACTTTTTTGCTTTTCAATCCTTTGATTCTTCTTGTTCTACAATTCTATTGAGAAAAAATGGCCTCTTCTTATGCCGAATCGAGCACTACCTATGAACTAGGCATGTAACACCAGCGGCCCATTTATCGAAAAATTAGATCGTGAATTTAGGCAATAAAAATTTTACGAGACGAAATGTAATTTAATAGGAAAAATAAATAAATAATTAAATAAATAATAACAAATAAAATAAAATAAGATAAATTGAATTGTCAAACAAGACATAGGGAAAAATAGGAAAAGGGACCCAAATTGAGGCCAATGGGTTTTGAACCCTTGACCCAAGGTAGACAAAACACTTAAGCCCAAAAATATACCACTTGGGCTGCCCATTTGTTTGTGTCTTAAATTACAACATATATGTATATATACACATAGTATTTCCCTCCACCTCCCAAATTGGCCAATGGCCTATCATGCACCCAAAGAAATATTTTTAAAAACAAAACAATTATTATGAGTGACATACATATCTGTGTGGCGTGTGAAGTGAAGGAAATCAGACTTGATAGTGATTGTATGTTCAGCCTTATAGAGAGAGAAAGTTAGAAAGAGAAAGTGAGTTAGAGAGAGGGAGAGGGTGGAAGAAGAAGAAAGAAGGAGGAGAAGAAAGAGAGCTCCTTGCATGGCTGCCTGAACTGAAAGAGACCCCAAATCCAAACTGATTTGAGCTTAGAAGAAGGAAGAGAGCACTGTTGAGGTATAAACCCCAAAACTGGAAAAAAAAAAAAAAAAAAAATCTTTGTTTAAATTTTGGATCTGTTTTGATATTTTTGAGCCTCATTAGTTGTATGCATGATGTTTAGGATGAGAAATATTCATTAGGTCATGAAAAGTAGGCCTCGAAACAACCCCCAAAACCACCAAACAGTGAGAAACCGCCATTGATGACCTTGACAAGCAGGTCTGATTCGACTAGGGCTAGACCTCGATTGAGGGATAGGGATCAAAACTAGAAATGATAAGGATCATAATGCAACAAAAATCAAAGGAAATGGCCCTAAGACCCGAGAGAACCGTCGAGTTGCAGGTCAAGGGTCTGATTTGGGATATCTCAAACCGAACCCCAATCTCAGTTTTATGAACGGAATATTAATCCCCATGATTATACGATTACAACCGAACAAGAACCATCAAAAATGATGGAGAAACAAGCTCAAACCGAGCCTGTTACAGACCATGAGGATAGTGAGGAAATCCAACGTTTTGATCCATTTCGATCCATAAAATGAATTCTAAAACGATTCTTAGGCTTCCAAAAATCATTTGGGATGGAAAGCAGTAGAAATCTGTGGCCAAAATATCACGAAATTGAAAAGAAAATAAAACAAAAAATTAGGGCAACATGGGGGAAGAAAGAGGAAGAAGATGAACAATGAGGGTCGGGTCATGAACCGATATCGGGTCGGGCCCCGACCCGACCGAGAAACGGTTAACCCCTTTTAAACCAAAACTACACCGTTTTGACATAAGTAAATTTTGAATTTAATCCCTAGGGCTGACGTCATCATGACGTCAGCATTGTTCTTTGAACCAGTTAAAACCGGATTGGTTCAGTCCGGTTCACTTAAGGGCCAACTGAACCCTTTGGTTCAGTTCAATACTTTTGGGAATTTGCAGTTTGACCCCAACAGTTCTGGGGAATTCCATTCTGGCCCAGTTTCTGAATATTCGGTTCATTTAGGTCCCTGAAAATTTAATAATTAATAAAATAAATTATTTCATTATTTCATTAATCAAGTAAAATTACCAATTTACCCCTGGTCAAAAATAGATCAAACGAAGTTCGATTAAAGTAAATAAATAGTGTATTTTAACTATTTCGAGCATTCCGGATCCAATGGAGAGGTCCGTTTTACGAGACAAGACTCCAAAAATTAAGACACGTAAAAGTGTAAATTACCATTTTACCCCTAGTGATACCTAAGGCCAATTGAATATAAAAGTTAGTCTATCTTGACTATTTTGGGCAATCCGGACTCAACGGTAGAGTCCATTTTGGCAAACGGGGTACCAAAAAATACGACACGTAGAAACATAAAATCACAAAAACGCCCTAGGCTTAAAATAAACTACAGATACGCAAATTCAAATCTAGAAAAAACTAAACCAATTATCTTTGACACTTTGAATCTAACGGTGACATCCTTTTGGGAAAATAAGGCCCGATGACAAACGAAAAAAATGACCAACGCGTCCCTAAAACTTAATGAATAGGGAGAGAAAATTGGAATAAAGAGGGCTCTAAATTGACAGTTAAATTATATGAAACTTTGAACAAGAAAGTAATAAGGTTTTGAATTGTGATTATAGGGACCCTCGTTAAGGAAGGATTTTTGGAAATTGCTTTTGAGACTTCAGGTGAGTATTTTCATACCATGTTGAGGTGGATTTTTGTTATATATATAAATATCGAACTCTTGTATCATTTGAAAATAGATCCTTCTGTTTGAAATCGATTTGAATAACTTATTGACGTTGCCATTCCTGATAGTTTGTAAAATGCTCATGACACTATAACAGTTTTTCTCACCAATCTTTGAACTGTTTTGATTAAAGGCTAAATATGATATTCTTAATTGAATGATTGAGATTGTTATTGATGTTATTGATTTTGGAAATGATTTTGATGCTTTGAATAATTGAATCTTCTATGATCTGTCATTATCGAATAGATTGTGACTTTATCGAACCCTAACCACGGGGTATACGAGTGGTACTATTGAATTTGATCTTAGTCAGCGATGTTCTAATTTGCTGACATTTGAACCCTAACCACGGGGTATATTGGTGGTATTATTGAATGTGATCTCAGTCAGCGAGGTGCTAATTTGCTGGCCATAGAAGATGAATTTTATTGATTTGAACTTTTATGAATATCGAATGTGAACTATGATTGAACCTTGAATCTTTGAATTGAGAACTATTGAACTAAGATTTTGATTATCAAACTATGAAATTGTTATCGAACTATGTTACCGAACCATGAGGTTGATTTTGAACTATGACTATTGAATTTGAAAACGACTTTGAACCGTAACTATGATAGAGTTACAATATTATACTACGATGTTGATTTAATTATGACTATTGATATTGAAAACGACTTTGAACCATAACTATGATTGAGTTACAAAAATTGAACTATAATGTTGATTTGACTGTGACTATTGATATTGAAAACGACTTTGAACCATGTTTGAATTACAATACAAATTATCGTTACCAACTATGTTATTGGATCATTATTTTGATTGTGTTATGTTATCGATTTTGATTTACGAATGTGATTGAACTGAGATTATTGAAATGATTTTGATACTATTCTCTGATCTGTTATACTTGATTTGATGTATTTTAATTCCATATGAGTATAGACATTTCAGACTGTACTACATAGTAGTTTTGAAACCCTTGGCATGTTATGGAAGTACTCATTGGGCTTGTTGAAGCTCACCCCATCCTCTTAACATTTTTCAAGTAAGGACTAGACAAACTTGCTTTCAGGTGATGCAGGATGAGTGCTTAAGTGACGAAGCGAGTTCTTTTGATGAGTCCTTAACCGAGGATAGATTAGATTTTTGGGAACTTATGTATTAAGTTTTGTAATATTATGCTACCCTTTGACTTAGAAACTATGATTTTTGATGATGGTATTTGAATTGACCAATTAAGTGATGTAGCTTATTTTGTGGATGATAAAAAAAAGAAAAAAACAAAATATTTATTCTACTGCGTAAATGGTATTTAGAAAAGTATTGTGATTGTTGAAATAGGCCTCGGTGGCCGATCACGAACCCCTAATCCGCATAAGCCGGGTTTCGGGTCGTGACAAGGCAAACCAATAGATATTGAGGACCATGAGGCATTAGGCCTTGAGGTTGGTGACTCTTCATATAATTCTGAAAATACTCAAGAAGTTGTATCTCTTGAGGCTGATAATCTAGTAGAGGACCCCGCAGAACTCCCCGCTTCCAATCTAGTGGTTCTTATCGTAGAGGCTCACATAGAGCCCAAAAATAAAGAAGTTAAGACCTCATTAATCCCCACAAAAGGGAGGAGGGAAAAAGTACGATTACTCAGGACATGTTAAATGCCTTGAGGACCACTTATGATTTTCCGTCCAATGTATCTTGTAAGGTTCCAGCTTCCTTAGATCGTCCTTCAAGTATCCGTGATGGAGAGATTTATGCCTATTTAAAATGGTTTGAAATCAGGGTACGATTCCCATTTCACCATATCATCAAGGAATTTTTTTTGATGATTTAACATGTGTTATGTAGACCTAAATATTAATAGTTTGAGGCATTTAATCGCCTTTATAATGCGGGGTCATTCGAATGAGGTCGAGGTAGACCTTCCCCTAATCAGGAGTAACATGCACATAAAGAACCTAAAGTCGGAGGATATGTTCTACATATCTTTTGACAATGTGTTTAAACCCTTCACCTATGTACCTACTTCCAACAAGACTTGAAAGAAGTGGTACTTCTTTGTTAAAGGAGGCTAGGAATATGAAAACTTTCATAATCATGCGGCTATATTTCCTTGATACACCAATATCAAAGGTGAGTGTCGTGACCCAAAACCCATTCTACGCGGATTAGGGGTAACAACCGACATTGCCACTCGGACAAGCCATACATAATCAAATGAATTGCACGAGAATGATAAAAATAAAATTTATTTGTCTTTATATCATTGAATCATTAAATGCAAAAGCTACACCAATGTAATTAATCTGATCACAAACCGAACTCCAACAACCGTCAATTAGAATACCTCTAAGTACAATTTGGATCATCATGAATCACCATATAAGCCTGACATCATTACAAAGGTTACAATATCACAATACTCAATATTAAGATCAACCTTACAGAATATATGTTCAAATTATGACTTGGAGTTTTACATCATTAATATTGCTCACAAGCACATGACTAGCTCCACTAGTTACCATCATTGCATTTCCTCCCATATAGTGCTACCTGAAAAATTATTATAAATATAAAGTGAATCAACTTAGCTCAATAAGTAAATTTTCTCGCTCTGCCATGGGACAGGGTTAGTTCAAGCAATAGAATACAACCAAATGGCAAGAAAAAGGAGAAATAAAACAACTAACATAACCCAGTGGGTCCAAAAGGCATATCCCAAAGTAGTTTAATACAGGTAATGTAAAAGGTTTAACAAGTTAATAAGAAGGATTCAGCCTGTACAACAACCAGTTGCCAAATATCACAAGATATCACAAATTGCCAAATTGAATCCAATGATAGGCTTGCAAAGCTTATCAACAACCAAAGAGTGCATCATCAGATTATAATCTAATAAAAGATATGAAATACTCACAGAATAAATGCTATCAATCAGAAGGGTCTGGCTACCCTCAAAAGCACTCATTCAGGTTCACCCCTCAATCGGGTTACATATATCATATCCTTCATGAACTAAGTGTTAGGCATCATTCCCAATCACTGACTCGTAGGTCCGTATCAGCATTTATAAAATCAAGATGAACGTTGTGACAGACACAACTCCCGACACTCATAAAAATATCATGATTAACAGAATTCTACAAGGGATGTACATATATGTGGAATATCAAATTCTCAGTAGTGAGAAACATAACAGTTTTTCAATATCCAAATTAAGGTATAGAAATATGCAAGCAATCATATCACGATATTGGTAATTGAATTCTCAACATATATATAAGGTAGAACAAGTATCAAATTATAGAGTCACTAAATGTCAGGTATGTATAATAGTATAAATTGGCAGCATCTTCTAATGAATTAGTATTCATTCTAATCCTAAAATTTGTTATTCAGTGTTTTAAGTTCTTTTGAACTTAGTCTATTCAATTAAGGGTCTTCAAATTACCCATTTAGGGTTCCCTGATTCCTTTTAACTTGTTTGGCCCTTCAAAGGCATTATGGTAATTTATACTTTTTAATGTCTCATATTTTTTCTACACGATTTACGTACTCGAACTCCATTTTGAGTCCATTCGATCCTTTTAACATTTACGTGGACTTATTACTTTTATTTTTATACTTTTGGTAACTTCATTAAGTCATAAGGACGTATTCATCATTTTTCAGTTTGTTACCGAATCTTTTTTTTTTCTCAAAGGAATGTTACCATCAAGTCCAAAATATTGAAATAGTCAAGTTATGCTTTTCTGGATCTTAATTCACATCTTTGTGACTTACATTAAGTCTAGGGACATTTTCATAATTTTACACTTTTATGTGTCACATATTTCGGTATTTTATTTGCTAAAACGAACTCCACCATTGAGTCCAAAATACCCAATACGGTCAGAATATGTCACCTTTGACATTTAACTCGCTTTTGGATTATTAAGGGTAAAATGGTGATTTTGATATTTCACGTGTTTATTTGTCTGGGACTTCGTTTCACAAAACGAATCCCACCATTGGGTTCGGAATGTCCCAAAATACTACAGTATGTATTTTTACAAACATTAGGATTCAATTGGGGTAATTTCGGGGGTCATGAAATAGGGGTCATTTCTCAATTTCATCTTCTATTTCGTATCCTTTTAGCCATTATTTTTGCCCCAAATTTTTCCTACATGTTTCTCGAACTACAAGGAAGATTTTCCCATTCCTTAAGGAAGATTTTCCCGTTCCTTAAGCCCCATGAATTGATCAAAAACTTGATCACTCACTAAACCTAACCGTACCTGCAACTTGATCTTTCTTCTTGGTCTCTTGACCATTTTAGTTGATTTAAGTTGCAGACTGATCCACATTTCTTGCTCTTTTGAGCTATGTAGTTAATTTCAAGCTTTAATTAAATTAGTATAAAAACTCTATTTTTTACAAATTCAGGTCCTAGGGTTTTCAAGCTTCCAAATTCCTTATTTTCTTTTTCTATTTTCCTTCCTTTACAACATAAAACACATGCATGCATATATAAATTCAGAAAATAGAAGTTATACCAAAAAATCCTAGAGAGAGAAGTTACCTCTCTCTCTCTCTCTCTCTCTCTCTTCTCAGTTTTCTTTTCTCTCTATTGTTTCTCTCTCTTCCTTCTTGCTTTGGGTTCCTTCTTTCTTCTTCTTCTTCACTTTCTCTCTCGATCAACAAGTCTCTCTCTCTCTCTACAATTCTCTCTCTCTACCCGCACACAATACACACACTTGCACATGCTATTTGATTTTTCTATTTTCTTTTATATATAATATACTCATTGCCACACATGCAGTTGACAACCCCCAATTGTTAGATTATGTGTTACTACACCTACAAGACGCTATATTGGTCTTCAGACAACTACTGCATTAGTTGTCTTCAGTCCTTGATTACCACCAAGGCACATGGCAATTATGCCACATAACTGTCACCTTACTACCAACCACAGAGAGAGCCACACGCCCATTCAGCCATTACTGTCTGCCCAAAGACACCCTCGTCTTGTGCCAGCCCATAACCGTCATGTAACTGCCTTATCCTTGCCACAACCCCACTTATGTATGTTTGCCACGAGTTATGTTGACAAACACGTTACCCCAAGGTCTGTGCCAACGAGCCATAATGCCAAGCCATGTTTTCTCATGTCTTGGTCTTAACCAAATAGCCCACTGAGTCATACGCCAAGCCATACTCAGCCATAAGTCGTGCCAAGCCACACCCCACACGTCTTGGTCTTCCTTGGCTTGCTAGGCCAAACCCTATGCCATGCCCTTGATCCATGCACCACAATAACCCATGCTTTGCTAGACCATGTCCTCTTATGGTTGGTCTTCACTAGCCAAGTCAAATACACCATCTACCTTTGCCTCTGCCGGTGGTGGTGTTGGGTCAAACCACCATGTCATGACCTTTTTTCATGTAATAGCAACTAGCCTTGCTTCGTAGGTGCCAAGGTCTTTTGTTGCATGGCTTACTCGCCCATAGGGGGCTTAGGGAAGTACCCCATATATATGTCTTAGTGGAATTCGTCCGTCTGACAAGAGTAGACACAAGTCCTTATAATGTCAAACCACTCACCCTACACGCCAAAGAGTCACCAAGTGCATACTTCCTTACCCAAGGCTGCACCAACTGTTGCTACCAATGTTCACCAACTTAGCCATTTTCAAGGACAACCAAGGCATGACATACCACCCCATGCCCATACCTTGCCTATGCCAACCACTTGGTCAAGTGCCATCAAGGCATGACATGCCTCCCCATGTCCATGCTGCCATGTCAAGTAGGAAAGGGTCTAACAATAGGCAATTTTAGAAATTATTTTTGAAATTCATTTTGATTGACCTTATTTCAAAAAGTCAAAAGACCAATCTTAAATGTTATAAAACTTTCAAAACAAATTTCTAAGCTCTAGAAAGATGTTTTTCAAACAAAATCTAAGGTAAAATTAAGATTTATGCATGAAAAATGTATTGCAAAGGATGTGAAGTGTATGTATGTTAGCCCCTTGAAGGGTTGACAAGGGAATAGGCATTGGTGAGCCTCAGCAATGCCAAGGCCAAGGTGGGGGTGGCTTGTCATGGGCACCATTACTTGAAGATTGCGATGCCTTGGAATTACATTGTAGACTTGGAATGTTATTCAGGAGTGGAATGACATTCGAGAGTGGGAATGTCATTCCAAAGTTGGGATGTCTTGAAAGATTTTGACTTGGTGCAGCGTATGCACGACTTGGGCAACAAAGGGTTAAGGCAATGCCTTTGTGAACAGTTTAGCACATGGATTGCCTTTGGCAAGGCAAATGCGCACAAGGGGAAGAACTGGTTCTGTAAGGAGTTATGTCTACTCCTGTCAGTTGGACAAATCTTCATAAGACATATATAGGGGGCAGTACCTCCTTAAGGCGCCCATGGGCGAGTTAGCCATGCGGCCTAAGACCTTGGCACCTTCAGGGCAAGGCATGTTGTTGTTATAAGCTGGGTTCGACATGTTGGTCCAACCTCCATCACCAACGGTGGCAGCATACGATGGCAATGTTCGACAAACAAGTCCGAACCATGAGTAGGCATGGTTCGAAAAAGAGGGCTGACACGGAAGCATTGGTGGGATCAAGTGGTGCTGCTAATTCAAGGCTGAGTACACATAGCCATGTCCTTGAGTGAGGGCTTGGAGTGGCATGAGCATTAAGAACAATTAGCAGCATATGTGGCGGTAGTTGTTGGACTGGCAGAAGGCAAGTCTGTCTAAGAAAGGGAAACCGCGTGATGTGCTGGCGCGAGTCAAATCCGTCTAGGAAAAGGAAACCGTGTGATGTGTTTGCCTATAAATACAATGTAATAGGGGGCGGAGACATATATAGGAGAGCGTGTTCTCTTGTCACGCAACCCTAAGGCTTTGTATTCCTATACTATGTTGAGAAGTAAAGGTTGGGAAGAGTTTTCCTTTAATTCTGTGTCTTTGTGTGATTGTTGTGTTTATTTTTCTAAGCCTCTTGACGTGAGTGTGAGTATTGGCTGACTAAGACAGTGTTTTAGTGCCGCACAAAGCAAAAAAATTTAGAAACGAATTTAGACCCTGTGACAATTGGTATCAAAGCGTAGTTTGACGACCATGGCTGGTGGTGCTGCGAACGAGGCCCTAAGAGATCGAGTGACCCACTTGGAAAACCTCGTTGGTGTCCTTGAAGATGACGATGGTGTTTCTCTTTCTGTTTCAACAGAACAACACGCCATCGAGTTGGTGGACTTACGGAAGATCCTTGATGACTTCATGATAGAAACGAACGCCAAAATCACCAACATCATGGAGGATGTGATGTCCCTGACTGACGTCGTGAAAATCAACCTCAAGAGTTTGGAGGATGATGTAGCCCTCGTCAAGAAGTCTGTCCCTGTCCACCCAAGCGCCATCGGAGAAGGTGACCTCCAAGATCAAAGTCCCTGAACCGAAGCCTTTTACTGGTGCCAGAAACTCGAAGGAATTGGAGAATTTCCTCTAGGACATGGAGCAGTATTTCAAGGCTGCCCGTGTCCCAGACACAGAGAAGGTAACCATAACCAATTTGTATCTTGCAGGAGATGCCAAACTTTGGTGGCGAACCTGAGTGCAAGATGATCTGAACGTTGGACGCCCTCAGATCGAGATGTGGGAGATCTTGAAGAAGGAACTGAAGGATCAGTTCCTCCCTTGCAACACTGCATGGGTTGCTCGGGATAGCTTGAAAAAGTTGAAGCACATGGGTACAGTGAGGGACTATATGAAGGAATTCACTTTCTCCAGAACATGTCAAAAGACGACAAGCTGTTCAATTTCGTGTCTGGACTCCAAGCGTGGGCGCAGGCTGAATTGCGAAGGCAAGGGGTAAGAGACCTTCCTTCTGCAATTGCTGCAGCAGAGGGGCTAATCGACTTCAAGGTTGTTGGATCCACATCCTCAACCGAAAAGAAGAAGAACAACGGTGGGAAGAAGGCCAAAAACGGACAATCTAGAGATGCTAAGAAGCAGCATGATGGAAAGAAGAAAAGAAGTAGCAACGGCACTTCCAAGTCTAAAGGAGAAACAAGCCAGAGCAAGGGCAAGCCCACGAATGGTTGTTTCCTCTGCAATGGGCCCCATCGCCTAAGAGACTGCCCCAAACGAGAGAAACTAAGTGCCTTAGGTGCTTGATAGTAAGGACTCAAACAGCGACTCTGATGTTCTAACCAGAGTCAATCCACTCCAGTTGCTGAATGCCATCACTATGCAGAAGCCGCGCGCAGACTCAACGTAGTTTTATGTATGTGCAGGTTAAAGTGAATGGCAAAGAGGTGCGAGCAATGGATGGATACTAGAGCCACTCACAACTTCGTGGCCCAGCGAAAGGTGGCTACTTTCGGCCTAAAACTAGATCAGAATACGAGCAAATTGAAAGTAGTCAATTCGGAGGCCAAACCAGTCTAAGGTACAGCACAAGCAACCCTCAACATTGGTGCTTGGGAGGGGCTGTGCAATCTGATGGCAGTACCCTTGGACGATTTTGATCTAATCCTTGGTAATGAGTTCTTCGTAAAGGCCAAAGTAATGGTCATGCCCTATCTTGGTGGCATGATGATCACCGATTAGAAAGCTACGTGTTTTGTCCCTACTGTTTACAGCGACCAAAGCAAGAAACAAGGGAAGAAGAAAACAGGGATGCTCTCTGCATTGCAATTGAAGACTGGACTGCAGAAAGGTGAAGAGACTTACCTTGCAGCCCCGGTGGAGATCAAGTCCGACACCACTGCGAAAGTCCCTGATGAAGTGGCTGATTTGCTGAAAGAGTTTGCAGATGTCATACAACCAGAACTTCCCAAGTCCCTTCCGCTCCGACGTGTAACTGATCACAAGATAGAGTTGGAACCTGGTGCAAAGCCCCATGCACAGGCTCCTTACAGAATGACGCCTCCCCTAATTGGCAGAATTGAGGAAGCAACTGAAGGAACTCCTTGATGCAGGGTTCATTCAGCCTTCAAAAGCCCCTTTTGGAGCTCGAGTGTTGTTCCAGCGGAAGCAAGATGGTTCAATGAGGATGTGCATTGACTATCGTGCCCTGAACAAGGTAACTATAAAGAACAAGTACCCAGTCCCGAATGTCCATGACCTCTTTGACAGACTGAGCAAATCTTCCTATTTCACAAAACTGGACTTGTGCTCAGGCTATTGGTAGGTGCGGATTGCTAAGGGAGATGGGGCCAAGACTACCTGCGTCACTCGCTACGGATCGTATGAGTTCCTGGTGATGCCCTTTGGTCTCACTAATGCACCTGCCACTTTCTGTAATCTTATGAATGATGTTCTTTACAAGTATATTGACAAGTTTGTTGTAGTATATCTGGACGACATTGTAGTCTACAGTGAGACTATTGCGGATCACTTAACTCACTTGAGGTTGGTTTTTAGCAGCTTGAAAGAAACCAACTCTATGTAAAGGAGGAGAAGTGTGAGTTCTGCCAACAAGAAGTGATGTTTCTTGGCCATTGGGTTAGTAATGCCAGAGTTCGGATGGATGAACGAAAGTTGAAGGCAATCCTTGATTGGCCTGCACCAACTAAAGTGTCAAAACTAAGATTTTTTCTTGGACTTGCTAATTACCATCACAGGTTTATCAAGGGTTACTCTAAAAAGGTAGCCCCATTGACGGACTGGCTGAAGAAGGACAACCGGTGGGACTGGAATGAAGTATGCCAAGCAGCCTTTGAGAAGCTGAAGCATGCAGTGGCTTGGGAGCCAGTGCTACGCCTGCCAGACTTTGAGTTGCCCTTTGAAGTCCACACAGATGCCTCTAATAGAGCCTTGGGAAGGGTTCTGGTCCAAGAAAAACATCATGTTGCCTTCGAAAGCCGGAAACTGAAGGATGCTGAGCAAAGGTATTCTACCCATGAGAAGGAGATGACTGCAGTGGTGCATTGTTTGGACACTTGGAAGCACTATCTGATGGGGACTCGGTTCACGGTGGTGACAGACAATGTTGCCAACATCTACTTCAAGACCTAGAAGAAGCTGACTCCTAAGCAGGCACTCCCAAGCAGTAACTTCTGAAAGAGACACATGATCCACAGTGGGCTGGACATCCTGGCATTGAAAGGATGCTAGCCTTACTATCCCATTCATACTACTAGCCGAAGATGGAAGAGGACATAGAAGCCTACGTCAAGACTTCTCTAGTATGCCAGTAGGACAAGTTGGAGAAGAAGAATGAGGCAAGGCTGCTGCAACCCTTGCCCATTCCTGAAAGACCATGGCAATCAATCTCCATGGATTTCATTTCAGGACTATCGAAGGTGGACGGAATCAGATCCATCTTTGTTATTGTTGACAGGTTCCAAAGTATGGGGTTTTCATCCCTGCACCACATGTATGCCCGACAGATGTGGCTGCAGAACTGTTCTTTCAAAATGTGGTGAAGTACTTTGGATTACCAGAGGACATTATCAGTGACCAACACTCATGGTTCACAGGCAGGTTCTTGACGGTTCTATTTGGGCTAATGGGCTCTGAGTTGAAGTTCTCCACAGCAAACCATCCTCAGACAGATGGTCAGACAGAGAGGATGAATGCACTGCTGGAGGAGTATTTGCAGCACTATGTGACTGCAAGCCAGAAGAATTGGGTGCAGCTTATGAACACTGCCTAGTTCTGTTACAACCTGCAGAAGTCCTCTACAACAGGACTCAGTCCCTTCGAGGTAGCCACTAGACAACAACCCCTCACTCCCCATGAGGTGGCCAAACAGAAGACTGGTGGCCAATGTCCAACTGCTTATCGCTTTGCTGAAAGACAAGCAGGAGCTGTTGGATGAAGCTATGGACAACCTCAACAAGGCACAGCGTCGGATGAAGAAGTACACTGACAAACACAAAAGGTCACTTGAGTTTCAACTAGGAGATCAAGTTCTGCTAAAGTTGACTCCCCAAATCTAGAAGAAGATCAGTAGTAAGACAGTTCACTAAGGGCTGATCCCTAAATATGATGGACCCTTTGAAGTGATCAAGAGGGTAGGGAATGTGGCTTACCGACTGAAGCTTCTAGAAAGATTGAAGATTCACCCAATATTCCATGTGAGCTTCTTGAAAGCCGTTCCATCAAGATGTTCTTGATGCCTTAAGGAAGCAAGCAAAGAGAGCATCGCCAGTGACAAGGAAACAGTTTGAGAAAGATGTTGAGAAAATTCTTTCTCACAGGACGCAAGGTCAAAGTAAGAAAAACCGGCAGACTGATTATCTGGTTCAGTGGAAAGGCGGCAGCGAGGCAGATGCAAGTTAGGAAAGAGATGTGACTTTGTGGACAATTTGAGCTACAGATTCGAGACTATTGGAACAATCCGACGAGGGCGTCAGATTCCTCTGGTGGGGGTGTTTTGTTACCCCTTAAAGGGTTGACAAGGCCATGGCAATGGTGAGCCTCAGCCAATGCCAAGGCCAAGGTGGGGGTGGCTTGTCATGGGCACCCTTACTTGAAGATTGAGATGCCTTGGAATTACATTCCAGACTTGGAATGTTATTCAGGGGTGGAATGACATTCGGGAGTGGGAATGTCATTCCAAAGTTGGGATGTCTTGAAGGATTGTGACTTGGCGCAGCGTATGCACAACTTGGGCAATGAAGGGTTAAGGCAATGCCTTTGTGAACAATTTGGCGCATGGATTGCCTTTGGCAAGGCAAATGCGCACAGGGGGAAGAACTGGTTCTAGCAAGGGGTTGTGTCTATTCCTATCAGGTGGACAAATCTTCATAAGACGTATATAGGGGGCAGTACCTCCTTGAGGCTCCCATGGGCGAGTTAGCCATGCGGTCTAAGACCTTGGCACTTTCGGGGCAAGGCATGTTGCTTTTATAAGCTGGGTTCACATGGTGGTCCGACCTCCGTTACCAATGGTGGCGGCATACGATGGCAATGTTTGACAAACAAGTCCGAACCATGAGTAGGCATGGTTCGGCAAAGAGGGCTGACACGGAAGCATTGGTGGGATCAAGTGGTGCGCTGATTCAAGGCTAAGTACACATAGCCACGTCCTTAAGTGAGGGCTTGGAGTGGCATGAGCGTTGAGAACAGTTGGCAGCACATGTGGCAGCAGTTGCTAGACTGGCAGAAGACAAGTCCGTCTAGGAAAGGGAAACCGCGTGATGTGCTGGCGCGAGTCAAGTCCGTCTAGGAAAGGGAAACCGTGTGATGTGTTTGCCTATAAATACAATGTAATAGGGGGGCGAAAACATATAGAGGAGAGCGTGTTCTCTTATTACGCAACCCTAAGGCTGTGTATTCCTATACTGTGTTGAGAAGTAAAGGTTGGGAAGAGTTTTCCTGTAATTCCATGTCTTTGTGTGATTGCTTGTGTTTATTTTTCCAAGCCTCTTGGCGTGAGTGTGAGTATTGGCTGACTAAGACAGTGTCTTAGTGCCGCACAAGGCAAAAAAATTCAGAAACGAATTTAAACCATGTGACAATGTATAAATGCATGAATTCAAACACATGAACTTATTAAGTGAGTCTAATATCCTGATATTAACAATTAGGTATTAAAATCTCCTTATCATCCCAATCTTTAACCGCATTAAAACTCGAATGGATATAGTCAAGAGTTCTCACTTGACACACTTACATAAACTAATGTTTTGAAATTAGAATTTATCCGGATAACAAATGAAAATTTGTCTTCTCAAATCATTTCCATTTGCTTTGGGATCCATATGTATAAAAAAAGAATAGCATTATGATCTGACCTAGACGAATAAGGATGTAGCAAGACACTTTGTTATAATAACATTGCCAATCTAGAGCAACCAGCAGTCTGTCCAAACGTTCCTGAACAAAATCCCTACCATCACGCTTGTTTCTCCACGTAAACGGGAAACCCCGAGAACCCAAATCTATCAAACCACAACTATTCACCAGATCCCTCAAGTCTCTGATAGACCATTCTTCCCTTCAAACGGCCCCCTCTGTTTCTCATCTCTATGGAGAAGATCGTTAAAGGCTCCCCAAACAACATAATTCCCACTAATAGAAAGACACAGTTCTTCGATTTTGAAAAATTGACATCTGCAAACTCCATTGACAGCACATGAACGGCCTTATGTTTTATCTTCTGTCACGACCCGAAACCCACCCTATGCGGATCTTGTGTTGCGGGGCCGACCCGAAGGCCGTCCCTACTTTTTCCATTCCTATATCATAGTACTAATATGCAATGTACTAAAAATTTTAAACAATGAACAGCAGAAGTCTTTATCAATTACAGTAATCCAGCGGAAGTCTTTTAAATAAATTAAACAGCGGAAGTCTATTAAATACATGACATAGTTCTACATAAGACAAAATGAGAACTAAACGTAACCAGCACCCGGGGGTGGTGAATACATGGGAGAACTAACATAGACTGATACAATACTTCAAAATGTCCCCCTACGCTCTTAGACTCCTACTGGGGTCTCGCAGCGTCATCACCTAAAATGGGGGGTAAGTGGGGTGGAATGAGCTACAAAGCTCAGTAAGTAAATGCAGATCTCCAACACTGGTATCGATGATCAATATGAATCCATGAATAAGATAATGATAGCCAATCATAAGGAAGTAGATGCTGTGATAGCCAATGAAAATAATTGCCACGAGGGCCAATGGAAAGTAATCACAATACACAATCAGAAGTATTGGTGTAAAATGATAATATAACAATAATGAAGTACTGCCACAATGAATCGATCACAATCAAATCAATCAATGCAAGTCCTTCGAGACTTGAAGAATCATAAGGGATAGTGCCATTCAACAATCAAGTTCTGTCAATCATAAGAGATGCTATTATTCTGTGTCAGGGCTCGGCAGACCCTCGATCTTTTGGGGCCCGGCATACCCCCCAGTGAATTCCAATGAATTGCCATTTGTCCATTCACGGACTTGACCTGTAGGTCCCATTCAATCAGATAGCATCAGATGGGTGTTGTGACTGAGCACAACTCCCTGTGTTATAAACATGTCATGATCATAAGTAATTCCATAGAATATAAAAATGGAATATCATTCATTTAATAAGGATACAACAGTAGGCCTTTCAAGGCATGGTTCAACATGATAACAATGATATAGTAGTCAATCAATGTCCACAAGATAGAACAATATCACAATGTGGATAGCAATAACATGTGGTACTTTCAAAGCACAATGAAACATGATAACAATGATACATCAGTCAATCAAATGTCCACAAGATAGAAAAATATCGAATTGTGGAACACAAGGATATCAATACATTCAAGAGTACGAGTTTGGCAGTAAAAGAATAAACTTGGCTTGTGGAAACACCACATGTAAGAGAGAGTGATCCACTTACCTCTATCGTGATTCTAGATCAGGAACCCGTGAGTGTACCCTTGCCTTTCGAGTTCCCTATATATCAGTAAATACGTTTTAGAATAGATTCTATTCATCAAATTTTATGCCTTTCCATCATAAGTATTTCAAATACTAATTTAGACTTTACCATTGAGTCCTGGAATGCTGAAGAAAGTCGGTTTAGGCTTTCGCGGAATTCCATTTGGACTTTTGTACTAAAAAGGGCAAAATGGTCATTTTGCACTTTTACGGTATTTTATCCTTTGGGGTCCCGTCTCGTAAAACGGACCCTACCATTGGACTCAGAACGTCCGAGATAATAAGTTTTGACTATTCATTTGCATCGTTTGGACTTCGTTTGACCCATATTTGAAATAGGAGCATTTTTGTAAAAATTAATATTTTATTAATTTTCCTGTTTGGGCCTTAATGGGATTTCTTAAAACATTTGGGGCCGGTTCATAATTTCCAAAGCTGTGGTCTGAACCAGTTGGTTCAGAACCAGAAACCCTAAACCGGTCTGCTCCTTCACTGAACCAAACGGTTCAGTCCATTTTAAAGAACTGGATTCCAATATCCTGGTTCTTACCTTATCCGTGGTTGGAATAAGCCCAAACTCAATTCTAACATTTCCTATCCATGTAACCAAACAAGCCCAATCCATTTAAATTCAAAACAAAACGACACAGTATCACTTACCCACTTATTTTCGGTCGGGTCCCGATCCGATCCGAACCCGGATCCGGTTTAATTTTAACCCGATAGCCTCACGACATTTCGGTCGTCTTCCCCGTTACTCCGGTAGGGTTCCGGTGGTGAACAGTCGTCTTCTCCGGCGACTGTCACTAAATTTCAGTCAGTTTTCAACCGTTTTAAAATGCTATTTCCTTCCATTTTTCATGTAGATCTTATTTCTAACCTTAGTTTTCAACTTGACCCACTAATTCTTCACGAAATAGAGAAAAACAGTGGCTCCGGCCAACTGTACTTTCTCAAGTTCATGCCTGTTTCTCAACTGTTTTGACCCTATGATTCTTCTAGTGTGTTTCTGCACCTGAGTAGGTTGTTTTTAGAAACTTACAACAAGTTTTAATCCTAGATTTTCATGAAACCCGAGATTATTCATCAAACCTGCAACTCAGTTTTTCTCCTTGGTTTCTTAACCGTTTTCTATCATTCTTTTTGCAATAAGTTCCATATTTCATGCTGATTTAGACCTTATAAATAGATACAAGCTTCATGCTCTAAATCGTAAAAACAAAACTTAAAACTCTTACCTGGGTTTTCGCTTTTAGCTCACTGTGACCCTCCGAACCCTTCTGTTTCTGCTCCTGAGTTCCTTGCCAATGTTCCTCTCAATCTCAGTTTCCTTTTTGTCTTTCAACTCACTCTCGTATATACATATATAAAGAGAGAGATTCCACCTGCCTCTCTCCCTCTTTCTCTTTCTCTTTCTCTCTCTCGGTTACTCCACCTTCTATGGCCCCTTTCCTTGACTTAGTTCTGGTGTTCCCTCTGCCAAATGCAACTTTGCATTTATTGGCTTGGGAAACTTGTGATGCACACATATATACATATATCATATTATATACATCACACACACACACTTCACCCAACCGAGACACACACACACCCACATACACTGCACCTATATTCTGCCCTTGGCAGTTTCCCTTTCTTCTTTTCTTTTCCTTTTAATTCTTATACATATACATATATACATAAATACATGTATGATACATTATGTTATATATATATATATATATATATATATATATATATATAAATATATAAACATCAAATACATGTTTTATACATGTATATATATTCGTGTGTAGGGGTATAAATCCATTTTTAATCATTTATACATACATTCATTTTTATCGGGCTACTCACCTATGTTCACTGTACGCATGCATGGGAATACGTGCATGCACGCATAACGATGCAATGTCCTGGGGTGCTCGGGTGTTACCCAGCCTTGGTTATACATTTCAATCATTTACAGTTTCCAGTCATTCATTTCCATGAAAATACCATGATATACATATCTTACCGTTCAAGTTACATATTTTAACCGACCTACCTCAGTATACGTGACGTATCCCGGGTCGGGATATTACATCTTCAGTAAGGACATCCATGTAGAAAGAGCTTTGACCTTTTTCAGTGATTATAACATCAGAATTCCATAACAAACATAGCCACCCAAATTGCCCAACAGGATCAACAAAAATGGCTGAGTGAAACAGTAGAGCATATGATTCTTCTCTGTCCCTGGAAGACAGCCATTTAGTTTGGTAGTCAAATTCAAACTGCATATTCTGCCTCAACAGATCACTAGATTTGATAATGGCTAGTCGATCCAAATTAAGAATTTAAGGATCTTTCGATTTTTCCCTCTGATTAAGATTATGCCTATTCTGTATTATTCTATATGTGCTGGATGAAATGAAATGCCTCTTCAATCGAGGAGTTGTTATAAAAGCTGAATCAGCAGTAGATGAGCTATAGCTATCCCTATCATAATTTGCAGGCTCGTCCTATTTTATCTCCTCTGCTGCCAATTGAACTCCTCTTTTTGAAGGATAGTTCAAAGTAAATTCTGCTTGGGTGGTAAAGGGTCCTACCAGAAGGGTCACCTGCAGCTGCTGGATTATAAAGCTAGATATATTTTCTGCTCTTGCAGCCGAAGCCGTGGCTTGTTTGGCTGTCCAATGTTATAATTGAATCAGATTCTGAGGCTGTTTATTATTCACCTGTATATTTGCCTTTTTCAGGCAAGTAATGTAACCACAGAGCAAATAGAGCAGCTCATTGGAGGATGACTTCATTGCGTCAAAAGAATGTTCTGTCTTACCTTGGGTTCTTCTAAGTTTTCTTTGTTTCCTTTCTTTTTGGTTGTTCTAAGCCTTGCAAAGTTTAGTTTATACGACTGAAGATTAACAGGTAATGCTGTAGCTGCAGAGGCTAAAGAAATAATCAGAATTGGTAGTGGCGTGCAGGGTTGTTAAGTCCAAACATTGGAGTTGGAGTCATCTAAGATTGCTATTAACCGGTGACACAAATTTATTGATGGACATCTTCAAAGTTTCTGATATTTGAATATATATTTAAATAATTTGATTATAAATGTTCTATTAACATACAAATATTTTCTTATAGCATAACATCACAAAAAGGAACAAACAGCCAATTAGGTCCACAGATATAAAGTCGCCCACTGAAATCAGTTTAAAATTAGGTCAAATGCCAAAACAGTGATTAGAAGATTAGGTCCCATAAGAAGATTAGCTTCAAATTAGGTCACATAAAGATTAGTAGATTACAGCTTCCAAATGCCAAAACAGTGACATACCCACAGTAGCATAAGACACTAAAACATAAATACTACCAGACATTGGTTACATGTTCAGTGTTTAGGGGGGAACAATTCAACTTCTATCACAGGTTTATCATCTTCCAAAGGCTATTACATGTATCGAAGGCAGTCTCCTTCGCTGGGTCAAATTCAAACTTCTCAACCACTTTTTTATCCCTTTCCACAATATCTATAATTGATAAAGATTAAGGAAGAACCCAGTTGCCGCAAGATACCATGCAGCCTCTACTAAATTTGACCTATCATCACAAAATTGAAAAAAAAAAATAGAAAAACAACAAAATAACAAGTAGCAAGTCAAAAACTGAAGGATACGGCCTGATATTTTGGACTGGTCATCTAAGTTTGGAATGATATTTGTGACAGAAGCATACATTGAAAGCTTCCTCCTACAAGATCAAAAGAAAATCAAATCAGTTCCTGAATTACATAACCAAACTGTTAATGTATCATTTAAAAATGTAGAGGAAAGGACCTGTTTGGAAAAGACAAGAACTGGTTCACTAGAGTTGAGCAAGACATCACACCAAATTGTATATGAAAAATCACCCATTTGGTTGCAAACTAAACACCTGTTTGAGACTAGTAAGGAAGTTTTATCTACCCAGGCTACCTTGTATGGTTGAGAGTGTGGTTTAGGTTTTAGGTTCATCCTAGCAACACCAGATTTGGAAACCACATTCATTGAACACCTTCCATCAATAACAAACTAGCAAACATTATTGCCACATTTTAAAAGAGGTATATAAAAATATTGGGGGCACTCCAATCATCCTCTAGGTACTCTGGTGGATATCAACAATCTGTCACTCAATTGGGGAAAATTCGAGGATGCCTCCTCCAAGGATTTTGGACTCTACTTTGACTAAAGGATGGTGGTGTCTCACGCCTGTTGGTCACGAGGTGAATTCCTGAGGTTAGGAGTAGTAGAACATGACGATACGAAACTCTTATGTTGACTAACACTGGGTTCTTGCCTAAATTTTGAGGAAACAAACATTTAACCAAGATATTTGTTCACATAATTATTGAACAAATATCCTTACGGGGCTGGTCTACTAAGGTCCTCTATAGTGTTAATGTCCTCTTTCATGGTTTGGAATTCTCTTCTAGGACAAGTTGGGAATCGACCAATTCACAGATGGTCATGGTTTTTTCTTTTCTTATTTTTTTTTTCCCAAATGAACAAATGGAGTATGATAAATTAAGAAAGGAATGGGAAAAAAACCACTCAGAGGAGCAAGCAAAGTGTGTAATAGCAGTATAGGGTTCAATTAAGGACCTTAAGCAAAATGCACCAACTCACCGCACAAGCACTAGTCACAAATTCAAAGGAGAATGTGTACGTTTTCCAAGATCCTATGCAATTTTCCATGTGTAAAGAGTGCTCCAAGATGCGCAAAATTTCCCAAGCTAGTGGAACCAATGCTCAAAGATCCCAAAGAAAGCTTCAAAAAATGTGGAAATTCTTTTGGATTTGAAAAAAAATATCTGAATTCTCTAAACTAGCTGGGAAATTCTGAAAGTTTCTGGATCTTTTTGAAATTTTTTAACCATTTGGAATTTCTGAAGTTTTATAAACCAGTTTGCATCAAACAGGGTTTGGTCAGGTCCAGAAAAAGTTTTGGGTCAATGAATAAAAATTTGGGTTTATTCCTCCCCTCAATCGTGACTTGGCTTCAAAACGTCTCAGAGCAATGCACTCAGATGGCAATGATGATGCGAGGTCATGCCGAAAACCAGTTGACGACAACAGGAAAGAGACAGACAAATAACAGGAGCAGCAGCGGGTGCACTCAGAAAAGAGACACTGAAGACACCGACTCTGCTCACGACAACAAGATCCACAGTGGTCAACCAAGACAAAAGAGGCTTCACGACAATAAAACCGTAATGATGGTGATTGAATCGATGGAAGATGATTATGGCGCGGTATGACAGTGAAGGCAGCTAATTGTAGCAAACAGTGCAATCGCGAAAAAAGGACAATGATGGAAGATTCTGGATTGCGAAAGTGCAGAAGTTTTGCACCAATGAGGGGATTGCTTGTATTGTTGATTGAAACTGTCAACAGTCGAGCAACAAAATGAAATCGATTTGCAGAGACAACAGCAGTGGCTGTTGACAATGAAGAGGGTGTCCAATGAAGGACATAGTAAGGGCAATGATAGTGAGGAATTGAGGTATGCTCTGATACCAACTGATGTAGGACTAGAGAGTGAGGAAGAGAAGAGAAAAGAGAGACAGAGAAAAAGAGGAAGAAAGACCAAGAGAGGAAAGAGTCTGCAGAGAGAGAGAGAGAGAGAAATTGTCCAAATTTTAATAATTCACCCAAAAATATAGATTATTCATAACATGAAGACCTATATAATTATATACAGGTGTAGATAGTGGAAATACCACACCTGCAATGTGGCAAGACAAGGCCCACATGGACATTCCACATTTCGAAATTCCACAAAAGGAGCCATGAAGGCATCCAAGGGTCACCCTAAAGCTGCGTAGTGCTAGCAGGATGCATGCTCCTGCATGATCACAACGAAATCTCTGAAGACTCACCATGTGGAACTCACAAGTACCACAGCAAACACAAGCTCCCCAAAGGACTCCACCAACCAAGGGACTCCACCAAAAGCTCCACAAAGATGTCTTCTGTCTAAAGAGTAACCAAGAGATCTAGGGACAAGATCTCGAGGAACTCCCAAAGTCACACGCACACACGCTCTCGGGACCCTCGGGGTCCTGTGGTATAGTGGTTTAGGTACAAGGATCCTCCAATAGTAACTCGTATTAAATGAAATGACCAAAACTCACTCTGCATTTAATGAAACAGTACTATAGTCTGACCTACAGACATGGGATTGTGACCTTCATTAATGACAGCCGAAAGTAATAACTTGTAAGAATTAACAATCGTCTAATCAAGCTGAAAGGGCAAACACGTAGCAAGAGGAAAACCATTCCCACCTAAAAGCAAACACGTTTGGCATGTGTTCCCCAAGCTATAAATATGAGACAATGATTCCTACGAAAAAACAACATTGAATAGCCAAGTATTCTCACAAGAGACAACCATTCAATAAGCTTGGACTCTATTATAGAGGCTACCATTAATGTCCTAAAAAGAACTCACTGAAAGATTCAATTTGTCCATCTTCTTCCTAGAATCCCATCTTTTTGGTTAGCTCACACCTTCTTCCCAGAACCACTCCACCCGGTAGTGCCATTAAGTGATGTATTTACTGCTCTCTGACATACTCATGTAATCTCACCGCCAGAATCAAGTGTAATCTTGTCATCTTCCTAGCAAATCACTGTAGCACTTTTGCTACCGTTTACAATAGGCAATTCCAAATATAAAGAAAATATAAAAATAAAATTCCCTAAACAAAAATTCCCGCTTTACCTGGCGCGTATAGTGGGGGTATGCACCGCCCTGTGGGACTAGTCGATCAACCTAGTGCTCTGCGCAAGGATTCGATAGCCACAGGTTATCAAAAAAATAAAAAATTCCCTAAACAAAAATATATAAACATGACGTGGATCCCTTCCTAGTCTCCATTCATCCATTTGCCCAAGTTAAGATTTCAAAATTTCTTCTTGTATGGGGAAAAAATGTGTGTATATATGAATGAAGTATATACACTTTGGAGGTTCATCTGTTCCCAACCATATCTAGTTATAAAATTTCTTATTTATAGCACCATGCACGTGTGCATCACTCCATTGTCCTTTTCCACTCTTCTAGGTGGTTATTTCTCACTTTCTCTTGTCAATAATCTTTGTGCATGAAAAGTTCTCTCAAATTGCCAAGTGGTAATATTTTGGGAGAGGATGGACCAAACACACCAAAGATGCAAGGTCTGGTGTCAACTTAATAGGAATAAAAAGATGAATACAAAATTGTTGCCTCAGAGAATTATAACCAAGAGAACATGACTAACATATTGAATGCTCAGAATAAAGAGGGAACCCTTAAATGCTAAAATCATATTTCTGCCTGTATACTTACTGTGCTCTGAGCTCTTCTTGCTCAAGTTTCTTTAAAATTTGCCTTCTTTCTTCAACAGACACCCGTTGGTGTTCTAGATCATTAATTTCGTCAGTGATAACTGTGTTTGATGTAATTGAGAGACAAATCACCAATCAATGCAATGGAAATAAAACCAAGAATATAAAAGAAAATACAGCTGAAATGACAAAATACTTATCTAAGCTGCTCCCCGTGTAAACGTTCTCTTTGAAGTTCCTCTTCCAACTCTTTTTGAAGAAGATCTATCTCTGCATCTCCAGCAGCTCCAGATTTTGCCTCGTTTTCTTTCTGCTTGCATGCATCTATCTTTGTCTGATAATCTGGTGCATGGAATAACTTGTCAACTATATAATGTAGAATCAAAAAGATCTACTTTCACAATAAATATGTCTGTGAAGGCAATAGACATTTCCTTCAGATTGAAACATCGTTGCTAGTTGCTGGACCATAAATTGCAGTTTCACTTTTGTTGATGCGTTCAAAAATATCAATAGAATAAAACAAATAAAATGACCGAGACTTGTACCTCATCAATGAGGGTATCCATGTGTCAGGCTTGGATCAGATATTTGAATCATGAACAGACATACTAATGCATAAAAAGAGAGGGATATATGACCCAGGAATTTTCCCCAAAAATATTTAAAAGAAAGAGAAGTATATAAATAGAAAAGAGAGAACAAGGAGACAAAACTACATGAAGAAAACCACCACGATCCCTTTTATGAAAGAACAAAATTTCCCTTACAATACTCTTAGATTCTCAGTTAATCAGTCTTGACAAGTCATATTAAAGTTCACATTTTAAAGCGACTAACAGAAACTGAATTCCAACTCTGAAGGGAAATAATGCCCTCCAATCATGACAGGGATTTCACGTCAAAGTTCACACATTAAAGTGACTAACAAAAACTGCAGCCCAACCCTAAAATTCAATCAATGGTCTCTAACCATGATGTTCCCATTTGATGAATGGGCTCTAACCATGATTTTCCTATTCCATGCTTAGACACATCGGTGCCCTTTGATGATAATCTTGGATGGGCCCAAAGCTTATATCTTCTGCAAAACCAATAAGGAGAGCTGATGGTTCAGCCTCAGAATACCTAAAACACGGTTGTTAAAACAAGATTCGTATCGCAAATCAAAATGTTATTTTTTCAAATCCTATATTGAGTTGAATCGAATTGAATCATGAATCATAAGATTAGGCGACAAATTCAAAGATAGAAAATAAATAATAATAGAAATCTACATAGCAATCAAAAGTGTGCTGTAAAACTGATGAAAATAATGATGTGAAACTTCTCTAATGACATGATCATGCCATCTAAACAGGCAAGACACTTGCCTTCGTGGCAAGAGATGAGTGTCCAAGTCCCGTCGTGATCTATGTGTTAGAATTATAAATCTATAATAATAAAATAGATATAATTGCATTGATTCATATGTCATAACTAGTAACAAATCAAGATTCAAAAACCCCCCAAAAAATGAGGAAAATACTGAAAACTTTGGTTCAATAGAGAAAAGAAAAGAAGAACAAAGAGTAGCTAAGATATTATATTCTGTAATCTATGAGAAGTTACAAGAGGAAATAATAAAAAACCCTATATAATAGGGTTAACAAAAGATCAAAGTACTAAGCTACCCTTAACAAGGCTAACTAATAATATATAATAATATTATTCTAACAACCCCCTCAAACTCATGATGCGGCGGCAAAAAGTATCGAGAGTTTGTCAAGCAGGAAACGAAAGCGCTTAACCGTATGAGACTTCATAAAGAAGACAGCCAACTGCAAGGTAGAAAGAAGGAATGGAAAAGAAATTGCGCCAAGCTGAAGATGATGATACACAAAATTACAATCAATCTCAATGTGCTTAGTATGCTCGTGGAAGACAGAATTGTGTGCGATTTGAATAGCACTCTTGTTATCACAATACATTGAAATAGGAACAGACAAAGTATTGTCAAGATCAATAAGGCAACCAGCATAACCACACAATCTCAACCGTAGCAGTAGCCATTGCACTATTCATCCTCAGCAGAAGAGCAAACGACGGTTTGCTTCTTGCTTTTCCAGGAAATGAGAGAATCACCAAGAAAAACACAGAAGCCAGTAGTAGATTTTCTATCTATACTATCAGCAGCCCAATCAGCATTAGAATAGGCTCGAAGCTCCAAGGAAGAGGAAGAAGAAAACAATAAACTTTGATGCAATGTACCACAAAGATAGCGGAGAATGCGAAGAACAGTAGCCCAGTGAACTGTGGTAGAAGAAACAAATTGACAACAACATGAACAGCGTATGCAATATTAGGGCGAGTGACAGAGATAGACCAAGCTCCCAACTATAATGCGATATAAGGTGGGATCAGACAATGGAACCCCATCAGAAGAAGAATAACGGACATTGAGCTCTAATGGGATTTCAACTGTCCGACTCTCTGTTAGACGGGCCCGTTGAATAACATCAGACGCATACTTAGATTGAGATAGAAGATACCCCTCAGGAGAAGTGGCAACCTCAATACCCAAGAAATAACGAAGAGAGCTTAGATCTTTCATCTCAAAATAGTCTTGCAACTGTAATTTCAACAACTCTATCCCAACTATGTCATCACCAGTAAGAATCATATCATCAACATAGAGTAAGAGAATAATGCACCCCGTAGAAGTAGTACAGAGAAAGAGAGTAGAATCATGATCACTAGTACGAAAGCCCAAATCATAGACAACGGCAGAGAATTTGTCAAACCAAGCTCGAAGAGCCTGTTTGAGACCATATAATGCCTTCCTTGCAAACTTCACTAGGATTATCAGGGAGACCAGGAAGGGGAATCATGAAAACTTCTTCAACCAAATCTCCATAAAGAAAAGCATTTTTGACATTCATCTAAGAAAGACACCACTGAAGAACAGCAGCTACTGCTCACTGTGCGAACTGTAGTCATTTTAGCTACAGAGGCAAGGTCTCCTCATAGTCAATGCCATACTCCTGAGGAAATCCCTTGGCCACCAATCGAGTCTGGTATCGTTCTATAGTACCATTTGATCTTGTTTTGATCCTATAGACCCACTTACAACCAACCGCACGTTTATCAGAGGGTAAGGACACCAAGTCCCATGTGCCAGTCTTATGCAATGCAGAAAGCTCTTCATCCATAGCCTGTTACCAAAGAGGATCAAGACAAGCCTTCTTATAGGAGGTAGGTTCAGAGAGAGAATGAATAGAAGCTAAGAAAGAACAATAATTAGCAGAATAACAAGAATTAGAGAAACCAAACTTATCTAGACACTTACAAATATGATGAGGATACCGAGATGGAGCGGGATCCATGTCCACAAAACCTGATTGGGAATCAGAGGAGATAGGCGAAGAAGTTGTACCTGCAAAAGAGATAGTTGTGTTCCTGCAAGTGAAAGTATGAAGAATAGGAGGACGAGCAGCAGAAGAATCCGAGGAATGGGAAACATCAGAGATAGTCACATCACTAACATATGATTCAGAAAGAACAATATCAGGAAAAGGATCAAGATAAATAAGATCTGATTTGTGCAAAGTGTGAGAACTAGTAGGAATAGAAAAAAAAAAAAAAGAATATGCTCCATAAAAACCACATGCCGAGAGACAGAGTTTCTTAGCAACGGGATCATAATAACAATACTCCTTTTGTCCCTCACCATAACCAAGAAAGACACATTGTTGTACGAGTAGAAAGCTTGGTACGAGCTCCATTAGGAAGGAGAACAAAGCATGTACATCCAAACACACGCAATGAGAAGTAATTAGGAGGTTTACCACACAATCTCTCAAAAGGAGAGACTCCTGAAGTAATGATGGACGGAATACAGTTAATCAAGATATCTGGATCCCCCTTTGGGTAGGGATGAGAAGGTCCCCACACATAATGAATAAGATCAAAAGGAGCAAGAGAAACAATGGAGCTTTTATTAAATGGCAAGGCAGTAAATTTTGCTAGTTTGCATCTACTACAATTCGAAATATCATGACAACCCAAATTACCTAAACAACCAGTTGAAACTAAAAACTGTAAACGACTACTAGAAATATTACCAAGACGAGAATGCCATAAATAGTAACTAGACAACTTTGGACTTAAACATAAAGAAGCTAAATCAATTGAAGAGGCAGCAACAGCAGGAACATGCAACTCTTCTAACACATACAGTCCTCCCTTTCTACGGTCTATCCCAATCAACTTCTTGGATCGAGGATCCTGCACAACACAAGCAAAAGGAGAAAAGTGAACTAAAAAACCAAAATCAAATAAATGACTAACATAGATCAAATTAAGCATGAGTTAAGGAATATATAACCGAGGAGAGACAATAGAACCAACGTCTGCCAAGGACATAAGAGTTCCATTGGCAACAATAATAGAAATAGAAGGAGAAGAATGAGTATATACAAATAAAGATGAATCACTAGTCATATGGTGGGTAGCACCTAAGTCAAAAACCCAAGTGGTCTGAGATAAACCTGATGGCCCTGAGGAGAATGAACCTACAGAGGAAGAGACTGATAAAGCATTAGGCTGAGGAGTAGAAAAGAGCTTCTGCAATTGCTCAGCGATCAAGGACAGGGATGAGGATGTAGAGGGCTCAGCGACTGGTGGTGCAACTGCTGCAATGTGACGATCTCTACCTATAAATGACTGTTGTTGTGGCCCACGAACTCCCTTGTTCACTAATTTAAGGCATTGTGCCTTCCAGTGACCCTTCTCACGACAGAAAGCACACTCATTAGCACCCACTTTGATTTGCTGCCTAAGGCTGAGTGCTAGCCTGTGGCTTAGGTGGAACAGCCAACACTGCCTGTGTAGGTAAAGGGAAAAGACCCTTTTTATGGAAGAGCCTTAAGGCGCACGTCCTCAACTAGGAGTTCATTCACCATTGAATCAACTGAGGGAAGATGACTGTGATGAAGAATAGAACAGCGGAGTCCCTCAAAATCATCTTTGAGTGCCATCAAAAACTGTATTAATTGCTGCTCCTCTCCATATGTACGATATGACTCATAGGAGCTCAACCCTGCAAGTTCAGTGAGAGCTAGTTGATCCCAAAATCCCGTCATAATAGAGTAAACTCTCATATACTCTTGCCAGGCTGTAGAGCAGCCCGGATGTAATACTCTAATTGATACCTCTTCGCAAAGTTGGATTGTACAAACAATTTCAATAAATAATCCCAGATTTCTTTGGCCGTGTCAAACTTAACCAAATGCACTCCAATGGATTAATCAACGGAATTATTTATCCAAGCAATAATCTTCGCATTATCAACTTCCCAAGTGGACAACAGCTGATTGTAGTTTTCCGCCTTAGTATCAATTGGAACTTTCTTAACACCAGTAATGTAACCCCACATATTCTTGCCTAACAGAAAATTCTTCATTACGTAAGCCCAATAAGCATAATTACCTCCTGTTAGCCTTACACTAATAGTCTGAAGGGAGTCAAAGTTCCCACTTGCCATAACCAGCCAAAGAAGATAGAACTTACTAAAATGAAAAAGCAGTCCAAAGCAACAAGAACGATCACCAAACCATAAAACCCAAACTTCCAATATCACAAATAATACTAAATCAAACAATTGTAGCACTGTTTCAAGGCTACAACACACAATAGAAGGCAGCAAGACACCAAAACACACTAACACACTAACACAATATCAGCCAACCAAAAAAAGTACCAAAAAAATAAGTACCCAACCTCCAATATCACAGCAAAACCCAAACATATAATTCCAAGTCAGATTCAAGCTCAAAAATCTCCATGGAATAGCCTCCCATGCATTGCACAGTGCTCAACCCACCTCCAAAATCAACTAAACACATCAAAAACCGAAGGAAACCATCATGGGTTGGTTAGAAACGCCTTCTAAAGTCCAAAACGCAGCTATTGTAACTGATTAGAAGCAATGAAATAAAATAAAAAAAAAAGGGCTGCAATTAATCGATCAAAAAATTGAAGCCATTTTTTCTGAAAAGCATTCGAAAATTCAAAAACCCTATCAAATGGCCCCAAAAAATTCTGCAAAAATCAGCAAAGCACTCCTCATGAAAAACTGAACCAAACCCTAGCCTTCGTTGTTCGAAACTAATGATGTCATGCCGATGTCATCATACAGACGATGACGTTAGCGGTCGTATGATAGATCAGAAACTCCTCCATGTTCTTCTCACTATTTTTGCTAAGGTCACACGCTTGATCAAAGCTCTAATACCATGAAAACTTTGGTTCAATAGAGAAGAAAATAAAAAGAAAGAGAAGCCAAAATATTATATTTTGTAATCTATCAGAAGTTACAAGAAAAAATAATAAAGAACCCTATATAGTAGGGTTAACAAAAGATCAAAGTACTACCCTTAATGAGGACTAACTAATAATATATAATAATACTATTATAACACAAACATCAATTATTTGTCAACATCAATCCATTGTAGATTCATAATTCAAAATGAGATAAATCAATCCATTTGCAAACATTATTGTGCTGTAGCCAAATGATTTTTCATTCTTATAATAACACCCTAGTAAGAGCCACGAGCCACAATAGTTACACACTAAATGCATCCCATGACCATGACCACCCTTACCATCATCCACAGGTTTACAATGTTCCCAAGTTGGATTTACTCCTATATTTCTTTTTACTTTTCTCTTAGTAGTCATTTTTCAAAGGAGCAACAAGAGGGAGGAGGGGCTCAACCCATGAACATGAAGCATTTACATCAAGATGAAGAATCCCTAATCCCTGATACACATGCTCCCCAAAAACTCTACAAAGGAAGCTACATCTATCGTATATGATCTAGTATACCAAAAAAAAAAAGAGGTATGAAGCATATGTTTTTTCAAAAAAAAAACCTCACAAAATGCACCCTCATTTCAAAAATCCAATTGTCTCTTTCCCTTTATAAACATATTGTAGGTTGGTAAGTTGGAGAGAGTATTTTTTCTCAAGGTAACCCCCCTCTGGTTTTGAAAAACATGTCTTCTTCCAACTTACTAACTTCCTCTGAAAGTGCTCAACCACAAATTCCCACACTGTTTTGGATTGGTAGTAGGCACATACCACCCTACGCCCTAGGTTGGCAGCAAATGCATCCATCTCTCTAATCTCTCCCACCGGAATGAGTTCACTTTTTGCTAAGTTGATTATGAGACTGGCAACCGCTTCAAAGCAAAGCAAAGAAAAACATATCTCAAGTATATAATTGATCCCCATTCACATCAAGAAAAACTATTTTATCATCTGCAAAAAGCAAATGAGACACCTTCACAAACCTATCACCGCGACCCTGGATGCTAAAACCTCTAAACCTTCTACTACTCTCCTTAGCAACCGGCTCAATGCCTCCATCACAAGAATGGCTACAAGAGGAGAAACAGGGTCTCCTTACCTTAACCCCTTGGGCTCGAGAAAAAGTCCTTAAGAGATAAATTCACATCACAGAGAACTTTACAAAAGAGATACAATCCATACCTTCCAACTATCACCAAATCTCATTCTCTTCAACAAGTACAAAAGAAACTCCCAGTAAACATGGTCATAAGCCTTTTCAATATCTAAGTCCCATATCATTCTTGGAACCCCAATCCTAATCCTCAAATGCACGTATTCATTAATTATAAGAACCGCATCCAAAGTTTGTCTACCCCCGATGGATGCATTCTACAATTCTAAAACAACACTTCCCGCTACATTTTCTTGTAGTGAAAGAAAACTAGGATATTTCGTCTCTTGAAAGTGAACCCTCACAATCTTCAATAGGAGAGTAAAGGAAGAAAGAGAAGCAAGGAATAAAATAAAATAACCCTAAAACTAAAAGGCTTAGAAGGTGCGTAGGAGTCCTTGTTTTAAATTATAAGTATAAAAATAGAGAGAAAAAAAACAATTTTATTCTAATTGGGCCCCCACAAGATTCTACGCATACCGGTTGGGTCTTGATAGGAATAGAAATTGATTGAATAGTTGATTTGAATTGATTCCAATCAATTTTGGTCAATTAACCCCCTAGTTCAAATTGTTTGAATGATGAGTCATTTTGAATCCTACAATTCAAATCATGAATTGAACGATTCTAACAACTATGCTACAAAAAGAAGATTGAGAAAAAGAAAAAGGTAATTCAACCACTGTGGTCCATGCAAATGCCACCAAATCCAAAATAACCTGATTCCTAATATAGAACCTTCAAAATTCATCTTGACGATAGAGAATTTAATTTTGAGTTTAAAACAATACTTTCAACTCATACTTTGAATTAAGCATTAATTCCACTTGACAAGAGAGACATGACAAGGTAAATTAGCCAATAAAACCCTAAATTACATTTTAATCTGAATTATATTCATACGTCTAGTGCATAAATTGAACTTGCAAAGTGCACAGACATTTCAAAACAGCTACAATATGAACTCACAGGACCTTAATTACTAAAATAGTTACAAAATATTAAGTGTTTTGTTATTATTCTTGAGTACAACCATCAAAAAATAGGTAAGTAAGCCATATGAACGAACAGGAATAGTAAACCAAGTACAGGCAAGCATGCACACCAAGCCACTGCAGATCAAAGTAGCAACTTTTCAACATGCCAATATAGCAATAACTTTCATTGTTAAACCCAATTCAAAATATTCAAATATATATATGTAATTACATTTATATGTTAATGTAACAAATATTTATATATATGGAAAGTTGAAAATAAATTTAAAAAAAAAAAAGTCAAGCACAAATGAGTGAACAAGTTGGACCTTGAAGCAATTTCTGGACGTCATTGTAATCAGCATCGCAATGCGATTGAAGGGCCTTTGACTGTTCCAAACATTGAGCCAAGTTGTTAATGTCCTTTTCATTCTTAAGGAACTCAATGAGGTCGTCACTGAACGAAATTAGCTTCTCCACATCAATTTTTCTTGACAAATCTCCCATTTGGACACTATTCGTACTCAATCGTCCACTGAAACAATCTAGGATTTTAGCCCAGATATACAATATATATTATTTTTCTTGAATTCTATAAATCAATCTATGTTCTTTAACAGATAAGATGTATAATCATACCTTTGATTTTGTCTGGGTTCCTACAGATCTGATAACTCTGATATCACCATTTTTTATTTCCTTTCAACTAGTGCAATGAACAAAGAAAGAGAACACAAAATTAGACCCATTTAGAAAAGAAAAAGATTACAGGCAAGTCATGTACTCAGCTGTTGAGCACTGCCCTTATTACCTGTTAAAACCCATCACAGCTAATAAATCAAACACATACTAACCAAATTATAAATACACATACAAGTAAAGTCCCAAGAAAAAACCTGAGCCTACTTCAAATCAAAACTTGAGCTTACTTAAGTCAAAACCTATCCTAACTCCATTTCATAATTTTCATATCATTCACAGAATCACATGCAGCCGAAAAGGAAGTAACAGGATAAATTTTAATTTATGTGAAAAAAAAAAACATTCGTTCCAATAAATGATGCATTCTATGATGTCTGGGAAAAAGGGAATCTAAAACATTCTGATAAACTTCAGATCACGTTAGAGCGTTGAACACCAAAAACATCATTGTGTCCAGGCCTCACACAATCATATAGTAGGACCCTCTATTACTTAGTACATAGAGTGGAACCTTTGCACATTATATAGAAGAATTTCTACAAGGCCTGTTAACAAGATGAACCTGAAGAACGTTGTCCACATAATTTTTATGTATATATATGAGCAATTTGCATCGGAGATATTTATAAAAGTTCACAACAAAATGAAATCTGAAGAGTCCTAAAGCAGGAACCCTAACATTTCCACAGAACATGATATTTCAGTACAGCAGGATAAACAAATACGAAAAATCATAACAAATGAAAGTTCCAGATCGGCAGCAATACAGCAAACATCGAAGATCAGAACAGGAAGGCCGAAAATTAACGCTCGAACCATTTTGGTTTCGTTTCCTCGGAGATCGGTCCCCTCGAGAATTCGACTAAGACGGAGAAAAAAGTGGGGTTGCAGGGAGAAAAAAGTGAGATTTTAGGTTACCTGACAAAGAGACGGAGATCGAAGCCAGATTCTTCTACTCCGAGTAATGGAGCCCTAACAGGGAAAGATACTGATAATTGAGAGAGACTACTAAAAATGAAAAAAAAAAATAACATAAAAATTTAAATTCAAATGCAACCAACCACTTGCCTAGGAAGAGAATGAGAGAGAAGAGGAAGTCACTGGCGTGGCTGGACTTCGACAGGAAAGGAGAGGGAGAGAATGAGAGAGGAGAGGGAGAGAAGAGCTGTGTCAGCCTTGGTCGACCGCAAACGCAGAGAGTTGAGATTGCAGAGAGTGAGAGGGGAAGTCGGGGAAATGGGCAAATTTGAGGAAAAGTGGGGGTGGGAATCGTTTGCAAGAATAAAAAAAAACGTAGGATAAATTACACCAAATACTACAATTACAAATAGTCATTCTTTTGTTAGAAAAATTATACTGCATTTTTTTATAATGGAACAATTGATAGCACTTGCCTCCTTATATTGACAGCCAGTAATTAATCTTTTGTATTTTGATAATATTGGTAAATTTATTGTTTTTCGAAAAACACTATTTTACTCTTATTTTTATAATTCAAATTACATGTTTACCCTCTTATAAATAATGACAACTACCACATTTTTACTTTCACATTTTTTCCTCCATCATAATTGCCAATGCCATTCTCTCTCTTGACCCACAACTCTCAAAAGTCTCCAACTCTTCTCTCTCTATGCCATGTACACACAACATACACACATAAAAACACATATACATAGATGCAACTATGGTTGTCGTCCATAACCACCTACGATGGTAGTAATCACCAACGCCGCCCAAGGCAGCCACAGCCTCAACCATCCCCCGCCATCGTCCAATATCGCCATCGATAGCCAAAGTATTGTGGTATGGGCATCATCACTAAATGAGGGAAACCATTCTACACACACATATAAACATTGCCATCTTCTTCATCCCATACATATTATCCCATTTCTATACATAAAAATAAACTTTTATATCAACTTTTTTCTATAAGGGTTTCAAGAATGAGAGATCAGATTTTAGCTCCATTGGCATCAAGCATAAATGTGATTGCAAGTAATAGGTATTTACCTCTGTCCATGTACATGCACACAGAGGTAGGAAATGTTAAATTTTATGAGTTTAATTCTAATTAGTCTTGAGATTTGATGCTAACAATTAAGATCTCTTTCTTTTTCATTTCTCAATTTCTCCCAACTTCTCTCTCTTCTTATATATATATATATATATATATATGGGGGGGGGGTTTGCATCTTCATTCCGGTTGTGCTTTTGTATTTTGGTTTTGCTTCTTTGATTATTCGGATCAATCTGAATAAGTTCTTTGTGGTTTCTCATTGTATTATTGTAACATTACGACCTAATTACTAGAAAATTATAAATGCTTAGTAAGCTTTAAAAGAACATTAATGTACAATTAGATTGTGACGATAATGTCACAATGATAATTCTTGAGTGAATTAAGATGAAATAAATTGATATAAAATACAATGACATAATTAAAAATTAATTGTTAAAATGATACATAAATATTAAGCCTAAATGTTTAAAGCTAGCATTTATAGATAATTATGTCTAATTAACTTAACTACATGAAAAGAGAAATCTTCATGAATATAAAGTACTACCAAGTAATTAAAAAAATATACAAATTAAGTATACTCAATAAATAAAATATTAAATCAATGTGTAAAATTCTTCACCAACACAACAAAAAAAAAAAAGTATAATATAGACCAAAAAGGTTGGCCAAGGGACTTGAACCCAAGACCAAAAAATGAGGTAGAGACTTATACCAAGAAGAATAGTCAACTTGGCTGTAGCACTTTTGTGCCTATATATCTCACAAGATATATATATATATATATATGCTACTGCATGTTTTAGGGCTAAGGTGTCAACCCCTCATTGGGCCACTCTTCCCCACCAATCAGATTACATTCAAAAATTATATATATATATATGTATATAATATAAGGGAAAAACAAATAAAATCAGAACATACAGTGTGTGTGCAAGTGTGTGTAAGGTGTGCGGGTAAAGAGAAGAGAGAGAGAATTGAAGAGAAAGAGAGACTTGCTGTGAGTGAGAAAATGAAGAAGAAGAAGAGGAAGAAAGAAGGAAGCAGAAGCAAGAAGAGGAGAGAGAAGCAGCAAAGAGAAGAGAAAATTGAAGAGAGAGAGTTAAATTTTCTCTCTAGAAAATTTAATGTGCAAGCTTGTTTATGGCATAAATCATACATACATGTGTTTTAAATTACTGAGGGATGAAAATAGAAGAAAAATGATAAATTTTGAAGCTTGAAAACCTTCAGAATTAGAAGACCCGAAATTGTGAAAAATAGGAGTTTTGTACAAACTTGATTAAAGCTTCAAACCAATTACATAGCTCAAAAGAGCATGAAAAATGAAACATGCAACAATTTGAATCACTGAAAATGGTTAAGAAACCATTGAGAAAATAATGAGTTTCAGTTAGAGAGGGAAAAATTAAACAAACGTAAAAATGGTTGATTCGTTGGGTTTTAGGATCGGGAAAGTGTTCCCTAGGATTTCAAAAACTTGTAGTAAAAATTTTGGACAAAAACAAGTGGGAGAATTCCACGAAATAGAAGACTTGTAAGTCGCCAAAAAGTTGGGCCCTCGTTGGAGCCTGACTGTGACGCTCTATTTTGAGCATAAAAAGGCTTCAAATAAAAAAAAAACATAGAAGGAATCCTCATTGAGTTCAGCTTTGAACCCCGTTGAATTTTCACTGAAATTCCACCAGCGATGGTCGTCGGCGCTAGAGAAGGCCACCGAAATCCTTGTCGGAGTAATGGAAAGAAGAACAGTGGTGGGTCGGGTCTCGTGTTGAATTCGGCTCGAGCCCCTACCGAATTTTAAAATGGTTTAATTTACTTATCAAAACTACGTCATTTTGGGTTAAATAGAATTAAAAATAAAATAGGGCTGACGTCAGCATATGTATTGAACCAAATTGAACCAGTTGGTTCAGTACTATTTGGGGCCGATTCACTTAAAATCCAATTAAACCAATTGGTTTTATTTAAATGGTTTTCAAAAATTACATTTTAGCCCCCACTAGTTTCTAAAACTATAATTGGACCCCCAGAACCTTTGGTTAATTATAAAATGACTCCCAACAGTTTTGATTAATTATGAAATGACCCAGAAATTAATTAAACATTAATTTTAAATCCCTTTAATTCTATGAGAGAATTACCAAAATACCCTAAGGCCAAAAATAGGCCAATTGAAGGCTGATTAAAATAAAAGAATAGTGCAACCCAATATTTTTGGGCATTCCGAACTCAACGACAGAGTCTGATTTGTAAAATTAAATCTCTAAAAATACGAACGGACAAACTAGAGTAATTTCAAATACGTTCTAATGATCAGTTAAGTGATCAATTGGACTCTGATGACTGTAAAAATACGTACCTTAATATTTTGGGACATTCCAGACCCAATAGCAGGACCCGTTTTGTGAAATGAAGTCCCGAAAATGTAGACACGTGAAATGTCAAATTATCATTATACCCTTAGTAATCCAAAAGCCGGTTAAATATCAAAGGTGACATATTTTGACTTTATTGGGCATTCTAAACTCAATGGTAGAGTCCGTTTTAGCAAACAAATTATCAAAAAATGTGATGCATGAAAATATAAAATTATAAAAGTGCCCCTAGGCTTAATGTAAGTCACATAAATGCAAATTAAGATCTGAAAAAGCTTAAATTAATTATATTTGATATTTTGGACTTGATGGTACTGTTCCTTTGAGGAAAATGAGACTCGATAAGAAACTAAAAAATGACAAACATGTCCTTAGGACTTAATGAAGTTACAAAAAGTATAAAAATGAAAGTAATAAGTCCACATGAATGACATAAGGACTGAATAGACTCAAAATGGAGTCTGAATACGTAAATTTGTGTACGAAAAAATAAGAGACATGAAAAAGTATAAATTACCATGATGCCCTTGAAGGACCAAATAAGTTATGAGGCATCAGGGAACCTTAAATGGGAATTTAAAGACCCTTAATAAAATAGACTAAGCTCGAAGAGAACTTAAAACACTGAATAACAAAGTTTGGGATTAGAATGAAAACTAACTCATTATGCCATGTATTTTTTATCCGTGATTATAGGATTGCCCAAACGATGGAAAGTGGAAAGAAAGCTATGGGATAGCTATTATGGTAACCACATGGGAATGTGATGCTAAGAACCCAATGTAAGTAAAATTCAAAATCTAACATGTGGTATTCTAGCCATGTCGCAATTTTATTTCTCCAATGCTTGCCAATTTGTATTCTATACATACCTGATATTATTGATATCCACAATTTGATTGCTTATTCTATCTTGTGGATTTGATGAGAATTTGATTGCCAATATCGTAATGTGATTTGTTATTCATTTCTATACCTTGCTTGAATAGTGAAAAATTGTCATGTTTCTCATTGCTGACAATTTGTTATTCCACATATATATATATATATATATATATATCTCCAATGGAATTCTATTGATCATGATATTATTATGAGTGCCGGGAGTTGTGTTTTGTCACAACATCCATCTGATTTCATAGATGCTTTTGGACATATGGGTCGGTGATTGTGAATGATACCCAACACTAACTGAAATACGAAACCCTTAGAAAAAATCGCATCGAAAAATGAGCAACAGAAAAGAAATTACGGGAGAAACAGTGAAATTGAATTAATGTGCTAACCAAACAAGGCCTTAGCCTAAATAGTGGAAAATACCCACTCATGAGGCCAAGGGGAATTGAACCCTTGACCTATGGAGAGAAAGAAATTTTACTCAAAAAGTTACCAAGTGGGCTGCCACCAATTTCTTGCTTAATATTACCACAAAATATATATATGAACTCAAAATTGTCCAAGTCCACCTCACAATTGGCCAAGGGCCTTGCATGCAAACCCCACATGATTAGCTTCCATCACCTTATGTCAACCCTAATCAGTCATCCGAACCTGCAGACACACACACACACATATATATATACATAGATGTATATATATGGGGGGGCAAAATGATTATGTTACTACACCACCACCAATCAATTTACATGCATCCAAAATTGTTTTAAAAACAAATAAGTAAATTGCATGTTTATATATTAGGGTTGTGTGGGCTTTGAAGTGAGAAATTTAGAGAGAGGGTAAGAGAGCAAAACATGGTATGCATGTTCATATGAGTGTAAGCCTGTGAGTGTGTCAATTGAGGGTACGTGAAGGTGACTGGGCAAATTCTGAAGGGCACTGAGAGGGTTTTGAACCGAGCCATGGAAGGGAGGAGTTATTGTTTGAAGGTATAACCTCAAAACTGCTCCATTACTTTGTTTTAATTTTGGTACTGTTTTGACATTGCAAAGCCTGTTAGATTGCATGCATGAAGTTTAAAATGTCTCAACTTGATCTTGGCATGAAAATTTGAGACCGAGACAGCCTAGAACCCAAAACCCGTACACAACCCTCCATGGATGGACCTTAGTGGTATAGGTCTGAATCAACCTCAACCAAATGGCATTCTGCATGTTGAGACCTCAATTAGAGACCATAAGCACTCAAAAATACCTAGACCACGACCAAGAATCTCACAGTAAGGCCTTCAAAACCTAAGTTGCAGGTTTTAGCCATATGACCCATTTTCTGTTTAAGACACTTGAGACTCGATCTATGAATGAGAGATGAATCCCCATGTCTTGGGGATCATTTAGGAACAAATCTCACTTAAAATGGTGGAGAAACGACCATTTACAAACAGGTTGCAGGTCACAACCATGTTACCCACCGTGGCTTCTATGGTTCCATTCGAGGCTCGAGATCAATGCCAAAGTGTTGGCATGACCTTTAGGGGTCGAGATCACTCAAAAACAGAGGCTAAAACAACCTTGAAACTCACGAAAATAGGAAAACATTGAAACCCAGGAATTAGGGCGTCACTGTGTGCTATTGATGGAGAAGACGACGAATTGGCGAGTCAACTCGTCCAACTCGCTATACTCGAACGTGTCAACACAAACACGTGTCCACCTACGGTTAAGCCAACACATTAATGAAACGGTGACGTTTTGGGGGAAACTGTATAAGTTTTAAAATTAAAACGAAGGCCGTTTGGTTACGCGAATAATAAATTAAAATCAATTTAAACGAGAATGGGGATAGTCCAGAACACGGATAAGTGGGAATAAGGGGAATATTGTATTCTGGTTTTCCTGAAGTGACTGAACCAGCTGGTTCAGTAAATGAGTAAGCCGGCCTAGGGTTTTAAACCTAAAACCCACTGGTTCACAATTTAAAATTTAAAATAATAAAACCAGAACTTTTAATATTTATATTCTGACCTCAGCTGTTTTACAGAATTACACTGTGGCCCAGCTTTTGAAAAAAATTGTGCAATTATACCCCTGGAGAAATAATAAAGTAATAAAATAATTTATTTAATTATTTTATTAAACAAGCAAAATTATTGTTTTGTCCCTGGACATTAAATTGCTCAAACAAAGTCCGAATTAAATGAATAAATAGTGTATTTTTACTGTTTCGAGCATTCTGAACTCAATGGTGGGTCCGATTTGGGAAATTAAGTCCCGAAAATTAAGACACGTAAATAGTAAATGACCGTACTGCCCCTAATGATACCCAAGGCCAAATAAGCCTAAAAGATAGTGTATTGTAATTATGTCAGACACTCTGGACCCAATGGTGAGGTCTATATTATGAACCGAGGTCCCGAAAAATTTAGCTATACAACATGTGAAATTACCAAAATACCCTTAATGCTGTACGAAACCCAAATAGAGTCCAAATTGGGCAAAATTGATACCAACAGAAGCCCAAATACTTGTGGACTCATATATATGGTTAAATGATGAATCGGGGTCAAAATTTCATGGAACGTAAAATGACCAAAATACCCTTGAGCACGGTAAGTGCAAAGTAGAGGTCAAATAAAGGTCAATCTGATCTAATAAATTATCATAAGCATAATTATGAAAATCGAAGGGCTAAATATGACTCCGGAACAGTCAACGTATGAAATAAAGAATGACCGATGTGTCCCGATGATCAAAAGTAGATACCAAATGAAGTCCAAAAGACTCAAAAATTTATATACATGATATGTGGACTATTCTGAGGACCATGATAGGGTCCAGGGCAAGAATGTCAAAATTACCATTTTGCCCCTAAGGGCAAGTAAGTGCTTAATTGACAACGACTGCAATTAAAATGACTTAAAATATTATTCAAACAGTTGCTAAGCTTGTTTGAGGAATTTAATAACATAAGTTGAAACCCGGTGAGTGGGTAATAGGCCAATGAACCTAATTAGGGGATCTAATAGACTCATAAGATGATGAGTAAGACATGAATGAGTGAATTCTAATCTGTTTGTAATTAGTGATGATTATTCAGGCTATGCAAGGATATGCCTGAAGTATCTGGAGATCATCAGAGTATTTGTAAATGGGGAATATGACACTAAGAAATCGAGGTAAGTAAATCTGAACTTTGCTATGTGGTCCTTCCTCAGCCAGTCACATTTATTTGCATATGCTGCCAAACTTGTACTCCATTTCCTACCTGATGAACCTAAATTCTTGATTGATGCCAATCTACTTGTGATTACCCAACGAACTTGATCTCCTTGATTGATGGCAATCGACTTGTGATTATTTATTCATGCCTATGCTTTGGGCTTTGACTTGCTTGCTTATATCATTTTGCAATCTTGACTTGTTGATGCTTAAGCATGCTTATACCATCTTGTATATCGTGTCATGATCTTGTAATATATCTGTTGTTGGAAATCTTGTTTGTTCTATACATTTGTGCATCGTTGATTGAGGCATGGTTGTTCTCGGCAGCCCGGTAACATAGCTGTAGAAAGCTATAGTTATATATTGTTGCCTTGAACGGGTTATGTTCTCGGCAGCCCAGTAACACAGCGAGTGAAGCTATGGTTATATTATGTTGCCTTGAACTGACTAGCTACGATCCACATCCTTGTTCCTGTGGAGAGTAGCATGATCATGATATTTTATATGTGCTTGGGGTTGTGCTCCGTCACAACGGCCTATCTATTCACAGAATTGCATGGGGGAAAGACCTTTTAGGGTCTGTTGTGTCCTACAGGACCTGTAGTAAAAGAGCTCTGATTCTATTCAGTAAGCCCGAGATAATGAGGTGAGGCTGAATGTGCATTGTAATGGGGTATGCCGAGCCCCGGGTGATTCACGCATTCTGGGTTGTTAGTATTCGATGATGATATATCTTTGGTACTCATTGAGTGATCATATTTTATGCCCTGTGAATGATCATATTATTGCGATCATGTTATACTTTACTCGATGATGATATATCTTTGGTACTCGTTGGATGATCATATTCTATGCAAGCATGTTATACTTTTGATTGGCTATCGTATTTGTTGTGGCAGCAGATTATCATGATTGGCTAGATCCCAGTTGTTGGATTCATTGTTACTATCTTCTTATATCTTATTTTGGGATAAGCCTTTGGACCCTCGGGTCATTGTTATGCATCTTGGTGACTGGCTATGTATTTCTTGTTGCTCATTTGGCTATTGGTTATCTGTTATCCCTTTCTTCTATTATTCTTGTGAACTAACCCTGACCCATGGCAAAGCTAGGAATTTACTTACTGAGCTTGTTTAAGCTCATTCCATTTATTTAACATTTTTCAGGTGACATTATGTGGGATGAAATGCAATGAGATAACTAGTGGAACTAATGAAGCACAAATGACTCACGTTGACGATATGAATTCCAAGTCAAGTCGACTATGTGCTCTGTAAGGTTAAGTTCATAATTTGTATTATAATATTACATCATTAGTGATGAGGTTAGCATAGCATGTCAGATCACTATGATTAAGTGGTACTTGGAGACATTCTGATTATTGACAATTGGAGATGAGTTTGATTAGCTAAACTGTATTGGTGTAACTTCCGCTTTAAGTAATTTATTGACATAGAATGGATGCATTGGAGCATGTATATTGATACTTTAGAGATATTTGGTGACTGATTCTAGACGTGCTCTGATGTGTTTGGATGAGTTGCATTTTAATTTTCGCTATTTTAACCCTACATTTAGAATGGCAATTCATTGTAAAGTTCAGAAGTTGCCTTGGGTTGGTCACGTTGTCGGTGGAGAAAAACCAGCAAGGTGGCCAACTGGCATCACGTCCTCAGGATCCGCGTAGGGTGGGTTTTGGGACGTGACAGAAGTGCTCTTACCAAGTCTTGAAACTTGCACCTTATGCAAGCAAATGTTAAGTCTCTAAAAAGAATACCAATTAGGTTGCAACACTTTTATGCTATATAAGTCAAATGATATGTATATATCCCATAAAATGCATATATGTCAGCGTGCAAAAAACTGAGTGTCATCACTCTATTGGACCATCATCCCAGCCAATTGACATACATGCAACATTCAGCTCATATATATATATATACGTATCTATACACAGACCTATTGTGCTGTATATATAGTTGAAACAAAGATAGAAAAAAAGGGGAGGGATTTTAGATAAATTCCCTAAGCTAATTGTCAAAGCCTCATTGGACCAAATCCTCACCCAATCAAAAACCATGCAACAAAACAACAATATACATATATATGGATCAGACTTGTGTGTGTGCATGGGGTGTATTGTGTCAGCTAAAGAGAGAGGAAATCTAAAGAGGGAAAAATTAGCCCACCACTTCGCGATGTCTGCTGCCGAGCCCCGAGCTCAGATTTCCAAGTCCGTCTGCAAGAAATCAAAGTCAATATGTTAGAAAATCCATTCAAATGCCATAAGAATGCCAAACAAACATCAACCGAATGCAAAAAATCAAGGCAAAACAAACACTACTTATTCGGGTATTTTCACAGGCACATGGTGTGCACCTTCCAAAAGGCACGTGCATGAGTTTTCCTTCCAGTTTTCTTGTACTGATGTAAACTTTTATGAATCGTCAATAAAATTGAGTTTTTTCTCTTCAAATCTGATGTTTTTTCTGTTTGAATGTGCTCTTCTAGAGTTAAAACACCTTCTTGTACACTTCTGATGAATAACCCTTCTGTATGTTCTAAGAGTAGATCAAAGAAACTTGTATAAGACTTGAGGTCTTGAATCAAAGTACTTTAAGCTTGCCCGGTACTGTAGTATTTGTTGCTTGCTGGTGCATAAGCCAAATAATCTAAGTATCAGGTCTGAGGTATTCCGATCTAGGAAACTTTATCTTTGGATGGACTAGATCATAGAATCTGCGTATTGAAGACGGACCAGGCTCGGAAGGCCTGTGCATTAAAAGATGGACCAAGTGCTAAGACTTATGCATTATCGATGGACCAGGCTCTAGGAGGCCTGTGCATTAGGTATGGACCAGGCTCTGGAGGCCTGTGCATTAGATATGGACCAAGTACTAAGACTTGTGCATTATAGATGGACCAGGCTCTAGGAGGCCTGTGCATTAGATATGGACCAAGTACTGAGACTTGTGCATTATAGATGGACCAGGCTCTAGAGGCCTGTGCATTAGATGGACCAAGTACGAAGACTTGTACATTATAGATTGACCAGGCTCTGGAGGTCTGTGCATTAGAAGATGAGCATTCTATGGAGGTATTAAAAAGAAAGAAACATCTCTATTGAATAATACTTCCGTAAATGCTCCACGTTCTATGGTCTAAGAATAGGCTTCCCAGTCATGTCTTCTAGCCGGTAGGTGGTAGGCCTAACAACCTTCGTTACTCTGTAGGGGCCCTCCCAGTTCAGTGACAACTTTCCCATAGTGGGATCCTTGGTGTTTTGAAAGACTCTTCTTAAGACAAAGTCTCAGACTTGAAAGCTGACCATCTTGAGCCTCACCTTGGATTTGTTGACCATTCTCTACTGATAGGCTTTCATCCTGATGCTGGCTTGATCCCTTTTCTCTTCAAGCAAATCCAAATTTTCTATCAGCTGCTGATCATTGGATTCTTGCTCGAAGGCTTCAGTCCTCAGAGTTGGCATACTGATCTCAACTGGGATTACTGCTTCTGTGCCATAGGCTAATGAGAAAGGAGTTTCAGAGGTGGGAGTCCTTCTGGTTGTTCTGTAGGCCCAAAGAACTCCAAGGAGTTCCTCTGCCTACTTTCCTTTGGCCTGCTCCAACCTTTTCTTTAATCCATCAAGGATCGTTCGGTTGGTGACCTCTACTTGCCCATTTGCTTGTGGATGGCCTAGAGAAGCAAAGTGTTGCCTGATATTGAGATTTTCACAGAATTTCTTGAAGCCTTTACCAGTGAACTGTGTCCCATTGTCAGAGATAATCACACATGGTATACCGAACCTGCAAACAATGTTTTTCCAAGTGAAGCTTTCAACTTCCTTCTCTGTGATATGTGTTAGAGGTTCAGCTTCGGCCCATTTAGAGAAGTAGTCAATGGCTACCAAGAGATACTTCCTGTTTGGTGGGGCCTTTGGTAATGGACCCACGATGTCCATCCCCCACTGAGCAAAGGGCCTAAGGACTAATAATCGGGATGAGCTCGTGATGAGGCTGGTGTTGATATGGGACAAATCTTTGGCATTTGTCGCACTTCTAGACATACTCCTTAGCCTGCCTTAGTATGCTAGGCCAGTAGTAGCCTTGAGTCATAGCTCGGTGAGCTATTGTTCTGCCCCCATTGTGATTCCTGTAGATACCCTCATGTATTTCAGCCAAGACATATTGTGATTCTTCTGGAGCTAAGCATTTTAACAGAGGTTGAGAATAAGACCTTTCTGTAAAGCTTGTTATTCAAGATCAGGTACCGAGCCGCTCTGATTCGGATTCTCCTAGCGTTGTTTTTGTCTTCTGGGAGGAGCCCGGATTCTAGGTACTGGAGGATTGGAGTCATCCAGTTCTGGGGTTGTTCAGCAATTTGGGGAACTTGGGCTTCCTCTATGCTGGGTCCTGGCTGATAGGAGATTTTTACCGTGGAGTTTGCTTCAGACTTAAGGCAGGATGCCATGTTTGCCAAGGCATCTGCTCTACAGTTCTAGCTTTTTTCTATTTTCTGAATAGTAAACGTCTGGAAGGAATGCCTCAAATGGTTCACCAGTTCGAAGTACCGAAGCATCCTGTCATCTTTAATGAAGAATTCTCCCAAGACTTGGCTTACCACCTAGTTGGGAGTCTGAGAAGACTTTAAGGTTCAGAACCTCGCATTCTAGAGCCAACTTCATGCCTAGGATTAGGGCTTCATATTCTGCTTCATTGTTGGAAGCTTTAAATTCCAGGCTGACTGCTTTTTCTAATGAGAGCCTGTCAGGGGATTGTAGTACCAGGCCTACTCCTGAGCCCTGATCGGTTGACGATCCATCAATGTAGAGCAGCCAGGTTCCTGAGGTCTCGATGAGCTGTGTCCTTGTCTTGGAGCGCCGGGGTGAACTCGGCAATGAAATCAGCCAAGGCCTTGTCCTTTGATAGAGTTTCGTGGCACATATGATATGTCAAATTCCACTAACTCCACTGACCACTTTACTAATCTTTCCGATACCTCTGGCTTCCTCAATATTGACTTTAGAGGATAGACAGTTGGGATTTCAATGGGATGAGCTTGGAAATAAGGTCGGAGCTTCCGAGCTGATATCACCAAAGTGAAAGCTAGCTTTTCCACTTCTGGATATCTCTTTTCTGTGTCAAGTAGTGCCCTACTGACGTAGAATATGGGCCTCTGTACTCCTCTGTCCTGTCTGACTAATGCGGAGCTGACCGCAGTTTTCAGAGACTGTAAGGTACAAGAGTAGCTTTTCCCCTTGTACTAGTTTTGACAGGAGTTCTGGAGAGGCAAGATACTCTTTCAGCTCTTGAAAATATTTCTCACACTCTTCCGTCCACTGTAAAGCTTTGTTGCCCTTTAGAGCTTTGAAGAAAGGTAGGCAACGATCGGTGGATTTGGAGATAAATCTACTTAATGCCGCAATTCTGCCATGTAGTGCTTGAATGTCTTTTCTGGTTCTCGGTGACTTCAGTCCAATCAGAGTTTGGATTTGAGTGGGGTCTGCTTCGATACCCCTCTTAAGAGACAATGTACCTCAAGAATTTTCCCTTCGTCACCCCGAAGGTACATTTCAAAGGGTTGAGCTTCATCATGTGCTGTCTTAGGATATCGAAAGTCTGGGCTAAGTGCTGGAGGTGACTACCTTTCTGCAGACTTTTGACTAGCATATCGTTAATGTATACCTCCATGGTATTTCCGAGCAACGGGCTGAACATCTTGTTCACCAGTCGCTGGTATGTGGCTCCAACGTTCTTCAGACCGAAAGGCATTACTCTGTAGCAATAGAGACCTCGTTCGGTTATGAAGGTTGTCTTCTCCTGGTCTGGAGGGTACATCTGAATTTGGTTATACCCAGAATAGGCATCCATAAAGCTCATGCCCCGCGGTGGCCTCAACCAGCTGATCTATCCTTGGCAGTGGAAAGTTGTCTTTGAGGCACGCCTCAATGAGGTCTGTATAATCAACGCAGACTCTCCACTTGCCATTTTTTCTTCTTGACCAGGACAGTGTTGGCTGGCCATTCGGGGTAGAACACTTCTCGTATCATCCTGGCTTCCAGTAGCCTTTGGACTTCTTCATTAATGATCCGATGCCGCTTTGGAGCAATCGGCCTTCTCTTCTGTCTGACTGGCAGGTGATCTGGATCCACCATCAGTTTGTGAGTTATGAGGTTAGGATCTATTCCTTCCATATCTTTGGTCTCTCAAGCAAACATAGAGAGGTTGTCTTTCAGAAACCTGACTATCTTCTCCTACTCGGTGTGTGTCAGATCTGGGCCGATGTATAAATAGCGCCCCTCTGATTCTGAACTGACCAACACTCTGATAGGCACGCCAATGGGCTTGGCTCGGTTGTCTCGTCCCCTTGGGCTTAGGGGTTCTTCGATGCTGGATGGGCAACCTTCTTCCTCGGGAGTGTGGGGGAGAACCGGATCAGCACAGTGCCGAGTATACTGTAATTGCTATTGGGTAGTCCTCTCCTTGAGTACAATGGCATGGCACTCCTGGGAAGTCGGCTGACATCTTCTAACAGAGTGAACATTCTGATTGTGGACATACTTCAGGCATTGATGGAGGGTTGAGGTGACCGCCCCTATCTGGTGCAACCATGGTCTCCCAATTATGGCATTGTAGGGAGATTTCATGTTCAACACCATGTATTCTGAGGTGGTGGTTTTCTGCCCTTCTCCTCTCTCCTACAGTAGTAGGAAGGTCGATTCTTCCCAATGGGGTGCTAAGATTGCCATCAAAGGCTGCCATTATGGCAGTAGTAGGCTTGATGTCATCGTGGTCCACTCCCATCTGTTTAAGTGGCTCATGGAACAATATGTTGATGGAGCTGCCGGTATCAACCAGGACTCGTCTGATCTCGAAGTTGGCAATCATGAGGGTGATGACGAGGGCATCACTGTGAGGACAGTATACCCCAGCCAGGTCCTGCTATGTGAACTGGATCTCCGGTTTTGATTTGAGCCTTTTTTCAACATTGGAGATCTGCAATATGTCTAGGGGCGGCCTTGGCCTCCCGAGCATATCTCTTTCTCGCCCTGTTTGACATTCCTGTAATTGGGGAGTCAGCATGGAGGACGTATATGACATGGTTGTTCTGCCTCTGAGGCTCGTTTCATCCTTCCTGAGGCTCCTGTCTTGTTCAGGGCCTCTGGTCTGGCCGTTGTTGAGGCTTGTCTTCTTGGGGGTTCTGCTTTCCATCCTGCTTGATGAACTCCCGAAGACGTCCTTTCTTTATAAGTTGCTCAATCTCATATCGAAGGGTCCTGCATGAGTTAGTCGTATGTCCATGATCTTTATGGAAATTACAATACTTACTTTGGTCTCGAAGGCTTGGATCTCCTTTGATTGGTTCAGGCTACCTCAGGTTTTCCCGATCTTGAATCTGCCGGAGTACCTGGTTCGGTGTAGTGTTCAGAGAGGTAAAGTTAGTGAACTCCCTTGGTCCGGAGTTATAAACAACCCTGGGTATTGTTCTCTTCTCTGGACTCCTGGCCCTCTTCTTGCTGGAGTCTCTTCTGTTGTCCTCCCTCTTCGGATTATCTTTTTGGTTCTGCTCTTTGCCTTTCTGAGATGTGGGGTTGGCTTCTTCCAAGTTGATGTACTTCCTGGCGCGGTCCATTAATGCCGCCATGTCGGTAGGAGGGCTTTTGGTCAACGAATCTCTGAAGCCACCGTGAGCAAGTCTAGCAGTTAAAGCAAGCAACAAGGAATCTTGGGCTGCAGTCGGTGATCTCCGTGAGTTCGGCATTAAAACGCGCAATGTAGGCTCTAAGGGACTCCTCCTTAGTCTGCTTGACATTTAGCAGGAATTCTGGTCCTCTTCGGAGCCTTCTGCTGGTCATAAATATATCCAGGAATTGTCTATCGAGTTCATAGAAGCCGATAATTGAGTTTGGAGGGAGGTGGTAGAACCATTTTAGAGCAGTTCCCTTCAAGCTAGTGATGAAAGTTCGGCACATAAAAGCATCAGAAGCCCCGTGGAGGGCCATCGTATGTTGGTAGTGCGAGGGATGATCTCCTAGGTCTTCAGCCCCATCGTACAGGGTGAATTTTGGCACCATGAACTTTTTGGGCCTTTTTTCTGATATGATGGTATGAGTGAATGAGGTTGCAAGTCTTCCGAATAGCCTGACCAATTCATCCTGCTCTGGAGGGTTTTGGGCACCTCTCAAAGCAATTGTTCGGTCCATAGATTCGACAATTTCTTCTACCCTCCGTGGGTCTCTGAATCTGACGTCTTGTGAACATGGCCTGACAGCCTCGGCTTCAGGGTAGTCGGGCTGAGTACGTCCTTCGGACGGAAGAGGGTTCCGAACCGAAGAGATGGGTGCTGCATGGGGATGCGGCTCCTGTGGTGCCGGATGTGCCCCTGAAGCCCTTGGAGTTGGGGCTCTGGTAGTGCTCCGGTAATGAACGTCAGGGATGAAAACAGATGTTCCCCAGCCTGGGACTGCTGACGGCTGTGGATCTCTGCCAATGCGAGCAACACTCGGGGGGTGCCCAGGCTGGTTATTTGGAGCCTGCTCATGGGGTTCTTGATTCTCAGTGGTAATAGGAGGTTGTGCTCCCGTAGCAAAGTTGTTCGACGGGTTGGGAGGACCCGTCGCTTGATTTTGTGTGAGTGTTGCCAGTGTTTTAGTTATGGCAAGCAACTGTTCCTGAATCAGTTCATTGTGTCGTTTGATCGATTCGATCTCTTGTCGCATGGGATCAACCGTTGGCCCCCTTGCTCGTGGAGTAGGCAGCCGACGTTGAGAGCTTTGCGGATTCTGAGTATTCTGTCGCGGTCGGAGATTTGGGGCCATGATTTTCCGGTGAAGGAAAAGATAAGTTTGTGAATAGAGCAGTTAGAGATTAGTCGTTTCCCACAGACGACGCCAAACTGATGCTGCACTTTTCGACTCGCAATAAATCTGGGCCCCGCGACCTGTAGAACACTCAAAAAGGGTGATCAGAGGACCACTGGATTGGCTCCAGCGGTAGCCGCTCTGATGCTTAAGGAAGTAAACGGAATTGAAAAGACTGTATTGAAAGCCAAAGAATGAGCATAAAAATAAAGCGTACCTTTAGGGTTTAATTTATAGACTGTGGCCTTCCTAAGTTGATTAGGATTCGGAGCCATGAATATAGGGATTTGATCATCGGAGATTGCAGTTACCTTGTGGAGTATCGTATCGTTGATAGAGATAATCATAAATAGTAGTTTCCTTGTTGTAAACTGTTTCCATGTTGAAGACAGTTTCCTTATTCCCTGTTCGGCAGTTATTAAAGAGACCATAAGGTCAGAATCATCCAAAACAGTGAGTGAATATTGCAGAGACTAAGCTCCGTAGGATATGTATACGAGAATGTCTTGGAGGCTCCGCCAGCTCGGTATGACCGAGTTTATCGGCTCTGTAAGATAAATATATGAGAATGCCCTGAACGTTGTGACTGCTTTGTATGACTGAGTTTATCGACTCTGTGAGTACACGTGTCTCAAGGTGATTGGTGTGTCTGTTTGTGGTATATCATTAATCAATACTTTGTAAAATTTCATTCAAAATCTTTATAATTTAATATCAATAGCAATGATTTTTATTTTATTTTTCATGTTAATATATAGCTGGCATGTACCCATATTTTTAAACTTATGATTTATCATTTTTATCGGTATTTTTATTCCCTCATTTATTATTGGGGCAAATGTTCTTAGAAAGACCTAAATAAAAGTAAGGTTTAAGAACTTGTCAGATCGTCGATATGTCCGAGTGGTTAAGGAGACAGACTCGAAATCTGTTGGGCTATGCCTGCGCAGGTTCGAATCCTGCTGTCGACGTAAACCCTTATTTTGCTTTTTTATTATTTCTTTGTTCGGGGGTACCAATTTATGGATCCGACCCAAATTTGATATTTGTGGGAATCAACGTTAACCCCATCCGAAAAGCCCCTCGCTTTTCGGCCCACACCCTCTCCCTCTCTCTCTCTCTCTCTCTCCAATAAGGGAGATGAAATGAACCCACCTGTCCATCACTCATCCCTGCCAAAGCTAAACCCTAACGAAAGCCATACAGACGCAGAACTGAATCTCATCATCTCCGTCCGCCCGCTACCGATCAAGATCGATTTATTTACTCCTTCAAAGACCTAATCGGTCTGTTTTTTTTTTTTTTTTTTGAGTCAATCTCAATAGTCTTTTCTTCAATTATCCGTTCTTCACCATCTCTACAAATGCTACGACTTACTATTTGTGCATTATACATGCGATTCTTATGTATATATATGTATATAATCTGGCTTTGATGTTCTGATTGAATTTAAAATGGTTGTAAACAGTTCATTGTACTATATGCTTCCTGGAAAGAGGGCTGTTGGAGGAGAGGTTGTAACGGACGCCGGAGAAGACAGTCACACAACTGAATCTTTGACCAAAAGGCATAAGATCGATTGCTTGATATCGTCAGCGACGGCCACTATGACCGGGACTACGGCGACGATCACGACAGTGGGAGGTCAGGTTAACGACAACAGCAGTTACAGTAGGGGCAACGGTAAAGCGCCGATCGTGGCGTTCGGTGATGGCAATCCGCAGGATATCGATGAGGATCTGCACAGCCGCCAACTCGCGGTATACGGTCGTGAGACGATGAGGCGGCTGTTCGCCTCGAATATTCTTATATCAGGGATGAAAGGCCTCGGTGCCGAAATAGGTATGTTTAATTCTACACAATTTCTATATAATTTGTGCTCTTCATTTCTTCATTTATAGCATTTATGGTAGATAAGTACTGTCCCATATAGTTAGATTCTTAATTCTGGCTTTCCTCGAAGATCTATTGGACCATTATGCAGTGGACTTTCTGATATAGCGAACTCGTATGTGTATAAATTTTTTCGGTAATTTATTATTTAGTTCTGTAGTGGGTTGTCCTTGTTTTGACAATCGTAAATGAAGCTGTTATCTGTTGTTTGTAATGTTGTATTCCTGGTAATATTCTTTATGTAGTAATTTATTTTTGATTTATTGCAAGTGATACTATAATTCCATCTGAGATAAGATGAAAAATATTGGCTTGTAGCATAATTTGATAATGGATATGTGCATCTGCAGCAAAGAACCTTATTCTTGCTGGTGTCAAGTCTGTGACATTGCATGATGAGGGAAACGTGGAGTTGTGGGATTTGTCTAGCAATTTCATTTTCTCTGAGGATGATGTGGGGAAGAATCGGGCTCTTGCGTCTGTCCAGAAACTGCAAGAACTGAACAATTCTGTGGTCATTTCAACTCTAACAACTGAATTGACTAAGGAACAACTCTCTGATTTTCAGGTAAATTTGGCTTTGTTCTAACTACTAATGCATCCACTTTTCTTTTTATGGGTTGGGTTGTGCAAGTTTAACTTCATGTTTTAGTTTATTCCAGGTCAATTATTCTGTAAAATAAAAGAAGCATGCATGTTGAATTGTTTATGGCGGAAAGTGTAAAATATTGAATTATGTAATTTTTTTTGTAAGGTTTAGATAATTAAATATTTAATGTTATCCTAAACTTCACATAGGTAACTTGGGAAGATGAATAATCAGCTTCTTTTCTTCACCCTAATTTGTTTCTCTAACAGTACATTACATGAGCGCGAGATGAAAGACTTTTTTTTTTTTGGGGAAATGTGATTATTAGCTCGAGTGGTATCTCATGCAAGTTGCAACCATGTTTAGAGCGAGGTGGGGGGTTCAAGTCACAACGAAGACATGGTTGGGTTTGTCATACTTATCAAAAACATGTATACACCATATATAATTATAATGTATGTATATCTACATGTATTTGCTTTTATTAGAGTTAATAGAATCTTGTGGCTGTTGGATGCAAATAACTGACTGCTAATTAAGCATTGTTTTCGTTTCTTTTTTTTCTTTCTTTAATATTGTATTTTTGCAATCCCTTTTTCTGATAAGTCATCTGCAAATTGCAATCCCTTTGTGCAACCAAGACTTGAAAATGCTCAGGTGAACAAAATTGATTAAATTCAAGTTGATGGTGCTAAAAAGACAATGAGGAAGTCCAAAAGAACTTAGCTTTAGGCAATAACATCATGGTGACCTGGACTAATGGAGGATATGGCCTGTGAAAGGGTTGAATCTGAATGGGATTCATGTAAAGGGCCCCAAGTAATTGATATTAGGGCTTTGTTGATTACCAACCTTTCATAAATTCTTTAATCAATTTATACAATGTCTATACCCAATTTTAGTATAAAATAGAAGTAGATATATTTTGATATCTTCCAAGTATTCTTAAGGGTTGACAAACCCAGAATTATGAAGTTGCACTCTTCACAGTGGGCTGTTCTTGCTGTTCCCTCTATTCTCTACTTTTCTTTGAATTTTTCATCATTCTTCAACGTTAGCCTGTATCCTTGTGTTCCCCTAAAAGTGGCAATTGAGTTATAGCTATCCATGTATAAGATCCTAGTGACATGTTACATATGTAAAAAAAAAAAAAAAAAAAAAGGATTCTTGACCCATGTCAAGCATTTTGAAGAAACATGTTTCCTTGCAGATATATCAAAAGTAGTTACAGCTATTTATAATACATAGACACAGAGTTGGAGGATTTACTTAAAAAAAAATGGAAAAAGAGAGAAATTTAGAGTTTGGTATTTCCCTTTTCAGAAGTTAATTATTGAAATTTACTAATGCAGTTCATAAGAAAAACAATGAAAAGCAAATTCAAAGTCTAGAGTAACTTTAGAAATTTACTCCATTTTAAGACAGGACCTGCTTGGGACCTCTTGGAAGGTTTTAGTTTGACTCAAGTCTTATTTTATATTTATTTTAGTTTGCTGTTGACTATTATTATTATTTTTTTAAATTTTGTTTCTTATGCTTTACAAGTCAGTGATATTTTGATCATCTCAAGATTTGCTGGACTTAAGTTGTTGATGTAATCCATGGGTCTTATTTTGGTTAAGTTGTGGTATTAATTTTTTTTTTTTGGATAAGTAAATTGTGGTCCTTATTTGTAAGTTTATATAAGTTTTCCCAGTTAAAGTCTCTTAGTTTCTGAATATGGAGCCTAAGCCATATTAGAGTTAAGGATTATTTAGAGGTCAATATATGGCTATATGGTGCTCTGGGGGCCTCAATTTTATGGAGATACAAAGGATTCATTTAGGAGGAAGGTGCCTAAGGATTTGATCTTCTGTGTTCAATTCTTTTATGTGGCTTTGGAGATGGGAGGGAGGTCACATTTTTTGTGGAAGAGCGTATAATGTGTGAAAGCCCCTCGAAAAGTCACTCATTTCAATTAGATAGTTGCCTTGGCTGCTAATATTACTATTGACTATTTGAAAAGATGAGGGCACTTGATGGCTAATAGACATGGTATGGGTGGAGCATTAGCCATTTCCTTCTACACTAATCCAAGACTAGGGAACTATGGGCACTTATCCTTTCCCTTTTTGGGGTTCAATGCATCAGGCCAAAACCATTGATAGTTTTGTTGGGGACTTGAAGAGGGGGTTATGGGAGGCGGAGTGTTAGGAATAGGGATGGCAATGGGTTGGGGGGAACACCCCAACCCCGTTTATATTGGTCACAAGACCCACACCTCTTCTAGCAAAATTGGTTGGTTTGCTACGATTTCTTCAAATGGGTTGGCTAGTTGAAATTTTTTTCTTGTTTCCTTGATTAAATTAAAAAAAAGAGCAAGATTCAAGATTCCATGTCGAAAGAAAAAGCTGGTGCAAAAAAAAAAAAGCTTTAAAAAAAACAAACAATTTTGGTCTCCCCAAATTTACAAAGATCAAGTAACTATACAAGTTCTATTAAGAGGGTATTCATAAAGTTCTATTTTTTTTTTCTATGTACACAAGTCTCTTAAATTGTTGTTACCCTTCAAGTTAATTAAACTATATTGTTAAGAAACTAATTGTTCCAAAAGTTTAAGCTATTAGAAAATGGGCTAAGAATGTATATTGAGTTAAAAGAATGCATATCAAGCTCTCAACACTCCCTTTCATGTGCGATCCCAGATTTGCTCGTGGAGAGGCAAATGAACCATAGACAAATGTAAAATAGAACAGAGTGCAAATGCAAATGGAGAGACTTGAACCCAAGACTTGTTGTAATCAAGGTTCTGATACTATGTTAAGCAACTAGTTATTCTAAAAACTTAAGCTATTGGAGAATAAGCCAATAATGTACATTGAACTCTCAACATTTATATTAACATCAATCAGAATCACAGTAGTTGAAAAAAAAAAAGTTCAACACTTTTCATGAAAAATAGAACATCTTGGTTGATCCTCATTAGAGAAACCAGTAAAAGGGGGAAAAAATCTTAATCAGTAGAATACAGTTTACATTGCAAGCATATCAAATTTTGTGATTTGAAATATCCATGAAATCATCACCAACACATGGCTCAGTTTAATTCAATGGAGTTCATCCCTGGGGAAACTACTGCTTAAGAAGAAGACGGTTATCAGCAGAAAAGAGACCCCCCCCCCCCCCCCCCCCCCCCCAAAAAAACAACAACAAACACACACACATACAAAAGCTACTGAAAGGACCTGGAAACACAAAACCCATTTGCAAAAACTTCAAATATTAAACAAAAATATCCATGATCAGGATCAAAGAGGCAAAGACCCATTCAACAGGATGACATAAAAAAGTGCAATTCTCGCAAGGCCAAATCATGATAGGGGCTGTGGGGAAGTTGAGAGGAGAAGTTTTTATAAAGCCCATAAAGGAAAGGAAGGGCTGGATCCAGATTGGGAAAAGCCCAAGAACTGTCTCAGAAGGCCTTCTCTCAAAAGGGCCCAAATTGGATCAGGGAAGAATGGGCCAAAACAGTTTCACGGGCTTTAACTCTAATAGAGTTTTGGGTCCCTACAAATAAGGCACAAGATCATTCTAGTGTTCAAATTCTAATACATCCAGGCCCAGATGAGGAGGCCCACATGGCGTCTGTTAAGGAGGCTTAATTAGAAGCTCAAGCCTAAGCCTTCTGTAATCAGCAGAAAGGAAGCAGCACAGCTGTGAGGAGAGTAAAGAGTTGATCAAGGGTTCAGATCATGGTCCCAACAGATCAAGAGTCAAGACCAAGAGGCCTATGTCACCAAAGTGAAGGAGGGTCAAACAGAAGACATATTTCTGTTCTCGAAGGTTGAGAAACAGAGATCAAAGGCAGATGACATCATGACAGGCAGCCAAGTTAAGGGGAGGAGATTGCAGTGAAGGCAAAAGTGTGCCAAAAACAGAGCAGGGATGGAGGCTCAAGTTATGGTGAAAGGGGAATCAAGCACAGCTGCAGGTGCCAGATATGGAGGTATGAAAGGTACAATCTTAAAAAGGGGTGATTTTAATGTTGTTAGATACCTACCCCTCTTAAAAAGGGGGTGGTGGAAGGTTGTCAAGGGGAATGTGGGACTTCTATGAGTTTATTAATTCTAATAGTTTGATTTATTTGCCATTGGAAGAGGGAGGTTCACTTGGGTGAGTGATAAGAATAATCCAACAATGTCTAGACTGGATCGCTTTCTTACTTCAACAGATTGGGACGAACAGTTCACCAACACCTCTCAAATCTGTCTTCGCAAACTTGTTTTTGACCTTCTTCTTCTCTTATTGGATTGCGTGGCTGCTGTTTCCTGGTTTCAAAGACAAGACTGCTGAACGGTGGAGGCTGGAGTGGTTACAAGTTACAACATAAATGGCAATCCTAGTTATGTTGTGGCCTGAAAGTTAAAGATGTTGAAAGTTCATTTGAGTAAGTGGAATCGGGGAGTTTGGTCAGATTCAAATGAGGAAAGGAAAAATTATGCATGATATTCAGCACTTGGACAACAAAGAGCAGTCAAGTCCTTTGTCAGAAGAGGAAAGAGCTCGCAGGGAAGAAGGGGACAAAAATAATAAGTTCTTCCATAGGATTGCGAATGCTCACAAGAGGAGGAATCAAGTCAATTAGAATTGGGAATAGGTTGCTTATAGAAGTTGAGGAGGTGAAGGAAGGGATTTCGGAGTTCTATAGAAGCTTGTATAGTGAATATTGTAAATGGAGACCATACCTGGATAATATGGCTTTTAGCTTTATTTTGGACGAGGAGACAATTACTTTAGAAAATCCTTTTGAGGATATTGAGGTCTTATCGACTCTTAAGTCCTGCAATGGGGATAAAGTCGGGTCGAATGGGTTCATGATGGCTTTTGATCCGTGGGGATGTTATGGCTGTAATGCCTGTAATGGCTTATTTCCAGACACATGGTTCTTTTGAAGGGAGTCTAAATTTGTCTTTTATAGCATTGATTCCTAAGAAAGGAGCGGAGAATATTGAAGATTTTGGGCCAATCAGTTTGGTGGAGAGTATGTACAAGTTGGCAGAAGTCCTTCTCCTGTTGAGGCTTAGGGAGGTGATGGGAAGGGTTATTTCGAGCTAATAAAATGTCTTTGTGGGGTTAGGCAAATTCTAGATGCAATTTTATAGCTAATGAATGTATTGATTCAAGAAGTAAAAGGAGGGATACAAGTTTTGTTTGTTTGGGTTTTGGGGGTAAATGAAGAAAGAGGATGGAGTCTTGTATTTCGTCAGTTTCTTATTCGGTTCTTGTTAATGGTTCTTCTACAGGCTTCTTTCAATTTTCTCGTGAGTTAAGGCAAGGGAATCTCCTCTCTCCTTTCTTGTTTGTGATCGTGATGGAGGGTCCTAGTAGTTTGTTGTCTAAAGCAGTGGAGTGGGGTTTGATGTGGAGTTTTGCTGAGGATGGCAGTGGCAGGAGGGTGAATATTTCTCATCTCCTTTTTGCTAATAATGCTATAAATTTTTGCCTAAAGCAGTGGAGTGGGGTTTGACGTGGGATTTTGCAGTGGAGGATGGTAGTGGCATAATTTTTTGCAAAGCGGATGAGAGTCTACTTCGGCTTTTGCACTATGTTTTGCTAAGTTTTGAGGCAGTGGTGGGGTTGAGAGTTAATTTGACCAAAAGTGAAATAATTCTAGTAGGTGAGGTGAGGGTGGTGGAGTTAGTTGGGGGCTTGGGCTGTGGTGTCGTCATTTTCCTTCCGCTTCTTTGGTTTGATGTTGGGTGCTTCTATGAGATCTAAAGCAGTGTGGGATGCAATGGTGGAGAGGTTTCAATATCATTTGGCGGGCTGGAAGAGGCAATATCTCTAAAAAGGAGTCATAATTACTCTCATAAAGAGTACATTGGTCAACCTTCCCACTTATTATATGTTCCTTTATCCTATGCCTGCGTCGGTAGAGAGGAAATTGGAGAAGCTTGGACTTCCTTTGGATGGCCGAGGAGGGTGAGAGGAAGGTGCATATTATTTATATGGGGAGGGGTTGAGGCTGAGATGTTGTGATAATCCTTTGGAGGGGTAGTTTCATGCTATCTATGGTTTAGCAAATGACAAGGATGTTCTAGTTGCTGATTATGTTGCTCTTGTGGGTAGTGACATTGTGTGGAGTCCTCTCTTTCATAGAGATTTTCATGATTGGGAGTTGGGAGAGGTGGTCAAGCTTTTGGAAGTCTTAGAATTTTCAAGGAGGGGGGAGAAGTGAGAAGGGAGGATTTAATGGTGATACTGCAACAAAAAAGCTTTTAGTGATGCACAAGAGCGTTGGTAAAAGAAAAGAAAAAGCAAAAAAGCGTTGTCAATAACGATTAGCTACGTTTTGTTGTGGGTCGTTAAAAGAGAGGTTGCTAAACCATTGAATCATCACTAAAAGTTTGACAATTAGCGACACATAAAATCAGCGCTAATAGTGAAAAGCATCACTAATACAACCCAAGAAGTATTGCTAGCTGTCGCTAAAAGTGGTATGCAACCAACCTTTAGCAACAAAAGCCAAGTGTCCGTTAAAAAGTGAAGATTATTAACAATGCTCATTTGTGTCGCCAATGGTAATGTGTCATACTATTTGCAACGCTCAACTAGCAGCGTTAGTAGTCAAGTATACTACTTCTTGCGATGTTTTCTGTGCGTCGCTAAAAGTAATTATTATTTAACCCTCCCCCCCCCAAAAAAAAAGAAGCTTTTTCTAGATATTTTTTTTTATAAATCTATATTGATTTCAATGAACTTGTGTATATATATCTATATATATATATAAATGCTAGTACTATCAAATGCGAACACATGTTATATTCAAATGTTGGGGACTAGTCATATTCATCAGCACTATTTCATGTCATATTGAGAATAGTGCTTGATGGGTTTGGTCACTTAGCTAACCATTATAAATAATTTCAAGGCCCAAATGTTGAGAAGTTCATGAAGGTCTAACCTCATGGGCACCCTGTCCTCTCTCTCTCTCTCTCTCTCTCTCTCACACACACACACACACACACATACACACACACACACAGATTCTCAACTCTCTCCCTTCTCCTCATCTTTTGGAGATGTCTTGACTATCTAACTCTAATGGGTACTTTCTACTCCTTATACGAACATTTTATTTCTTCTTCAATATCTCTACATTTGGGAGATCCAGATCTCCCCACTATTTACAGCCACCCTCGGGCGCATCTGATACATATACTAATTTTACTAATTAAAAAAGAAGAAGAAGATAACATGCGGCCAGTTTAGCATCACCCCAAAATTTCTCAGGCTCATGCATAAGAAACATTAAAGTTCATGACACTTCAACCAAATGTCTATTTTTACACTTAGGTACCCCCATTTTGAACGACAAGCTGTTTGATGATGAAGAATACCGTGATAATTACAATATGATTGAAGAGCACCAAATTATATTCAAGTGATTACCTAAGAAGCATGGACACAGACTTAGACAAGGATATGACACGACATTGCCTAAAAAAAGTAGGATACGGATACGTCGGAGACATGTTGAACATATATATATTTATATTTTTTATATGACTATAGGATAAAAGTCTAATATTATTTCAATTAAAATTGACATAAAAATACATAAAGTACAAAACTATGATTAAGATATTAAAATAACAAAGTGTAAAAATTAAAGAACTTTTTCATTTAATCACCAACATCCATAATTCTAGTTCCAAAATAAATTTATTAATTATTACATAGAACATATATATGTGTGTATATATATATGTATATATAACCCGAAAAAATAGAGGAGAAGAGGAGAAAATGAGAGAAACAATCCCAAAAAAAAAGAACTGGAAAACTTGTCTAAAATTCAAAAAAAATAAAAATTGGACACTCTTTTTTTGCATGTCTGAAACGTGTTTGGAAAGTGTCTGACAGGGACACGCGAGCCAAAATAGAGTGTCCGTACTTCATAGGTGATTACGAATAGAATTGCCAAATTTTGCCTCTACTTCTTTAATGAACAATTGAAAATTAATAGAAATTTTAGAACAATGTTTTATTAAGAATAACAAAGTTATCCTTGAATAGTTGTCTGTAAATTTAACATGGTAAGAAAATCATAAGATACTTCTATAGATGGACTCCAAATGTTGGTGACCACCAACTCAAAAACGTTTATTCAAGCTAGGAAGAAAAGAAATTCTAGTTACTGATAAAAAAAAAGAAAGAAAGAAAAGAAAAGAAAAGAAAAGAAATTCTAGTGCTTGCCTAACTGGCAAGCTTCATAATCTAGACTAATTATAGACAGATGGAACCATCAACAGATGATCAAGATGACATGCCATTAATGAGGAGACCCCCCTGCATGAAGAGCCATAGCACCAACATTTGGAATTTGATCAAGATAGTAAAGTTCGTCCTGCACATGACCTCCACCAATAGTCTTGTTAGTTCAATATCTTGAAATATGCAAGACAAGACATAGGAAGTTACTGAGAATTAAGAGGCTTAAAAGATTAAAATGGAATTGTGGACTATAATGAACAAAGGATGAGTTAAGAGGAGTGGGATTAACAGTTCCACTTCCAGCTAAGAGTACTTGCCTCAGAAGAGAAACACCACCTGATTAATATGATTAGCCCATGACTTGCTATAATGTTGTAACATTTGTCCACTGTGTGACTCTTACCTCCACGTTGAGTACATCTATCTTGGCTACGATCGTGACTCTGTATGATCTCTACCACAATCCTTGCTACAATATAAAACAATTTGTACTTCTAAAACCAAATAGGATCTTGTGTGACCTCAACTATTGGTATGTCGACCTCTAGAAGAACCCGGTCTACCTTCGAATTAACTAAAGCAGAGTTATCTCTTCTAACAGATGTTGAAGAAGATGAACCAATGGAAGCTCATAGCAACTGTGCATGAACACTACAAGAAGGAATACACTCCCATCACCAGCTAAGATATGTCCTCTAATTGACTGAAGGTCTTGGTAAAGGAATTTGAACACAGATAACTATGTTGTTTCTTCAAAATTTGAATATAATTAGTAAGAGGGTGATAGTAATTTAGCTCATCTGACATCTCCTTAAATGCACTATAGTATTCACCCAAGAACTTATTTACTTGTTGGGGAGATATTCTCATGAAATTCATACACCCTAAACATATTTGTCTCTATAGAAAACATTTTTCACTGATAGTATTCCAAATTTGTAGCTGATGTTACCACTTTCGCTTGTTCAGGTAGAGCAACCCTTGTACTTATCAAAAGAAAAAAAAAAAAGAGAGGAGGTAGAATATCACTTGTTTTGCATCCTCGAACCCTTCCGCTTGGGTTATTGACCCAGGACCAGGAGTCATAGCTCATATGATTGGTAAGCCTACCCTTACCAAATTTCCTTAGTAGTATTCTAGCACATAAAGTTTGAACTGACTGCCGGTTACATACTGTTCCACAATCAAGTCATAACAAGACAATTATTAGAATCCCATTAATCAAACTCCTTACCATCTTTATCAGGAGGACTGAAAAAGATAAACTTCAATATTTTTTTAGCGCCCAATGCAACCCTAAAGGCCTGTACCATAAAGTAGATTGTACCATTTAATTTGATTGATATAAGCTGCATCTCAGCTTGATCATGGGATCAAACAGTGAACCCTTTAATGGTGGCATTGGTTGAACTAGATTCAGCCATAGTGGAGGAACCAATAAAGCAAACAACCCACAAACAATACTCAAATTATCATGAAAATTATTAGAATCCCATTAATCAAACTCCTTACCATCTTTATCAGGAGGACTGAAGAAGATAAACTTCAATATTTTTTTTTTGTGCCCAATGCAACCCTAAAGGATTGTGCCATAACAAGTAGTTGGGACCATTTAATTTGATTGATGTAAGCTGCATCTCAGCTTGAGCATGGGATCAAACAGTGGACACTTTAATGGTGGCATTGATTGAACAACTTGAACTAGATTCAGCCATAGTGAAAAACCAAGAAAGCAAACTACCCACAAACAATACTCAAATTATCATGACCAGAACAGCCACAAAATACCATAATACAGCACTCAAAGAGTCCACAAACAGCCACACCAGTTACTAATTAACTCTCATCAACATCACTGTTATACAGACCACAGTCACAATTCCCAAACTTCAAAATATGTAAAGAGATAACCAACCAATCCAATCCAATCCAATCCAATTGTAACATAATTAATTCATAATACTGCCAGAAGTTCATGGAAAAATCAGTTTTATTAACCTCAAATATCATCAAATCTGAGTATGCAAATGAAGGGTTTTGGTACACGATCTCACTTCAAGACCCTAAAACAACCAAAACCTCAACCATGGTACAGTTTCTCCTGCATGGGGCACCTTCGGAGAAGTGTCTGTGTATGGACAGGGTCATCTCTCTACCGAACCAGATTGGCCCTTAGCCTCTGGTTTTGGGTTCTGATTAAAAAAAAGAAAGGGAAACAAAGAAGAAGAAGATTTCATTTCTTACTGAGCGGCATTAAGTTTGTGTTAGTGTCTTTGTTGAATTCATGTCATGCTTAGTGTTTGATTTTTCATGTAGCCAATTCAAGCCCGGAGAACAGAGGAGGGTTGTGGTAGGAAGAAAGCGTGCATAAAACTTGTAATAACATTTTATGAACACGGAGCCTATCCATGTAGTTGGGATTAAGGCGCATTGGGTCAAATTATGTATACTTGTTAAACATCTAATCCTGTTCTATCAGTCTTTATTTTTTAATACAGGGAATATTGTATTTAATCATCCATCTATAACTTGTATAGCATCTACATAGTTTAGGTTATTGTCTTTTGCTTAAATGGGGTAATTTTTGCCTGGCCTTTTCCTCTGTCTCTGCTGTGGAGTTGGCTAATGTTCTTAGAACTGCCCCCCTCTTCCTCTTTCTCTACCCTCTTTCCTGGTTGAACCAAGGCAGGCAGTGAAGATGGTTTGGGCAGGATCAGCAGATATAGTTCCATTCCATTCCATGTCCTACAGAATTAATATTTGTAGATTTCAATCTTTTTAAGGGGAAGTGAGGGTGTTAACCATGTGTGATTATGTTGGTATTTACAATTGACAACTGTTAAGTATGTGCTTACACTTATCCAAAAAAAGAAGAAGAAGCTTATTCTTGCTTGCTTCTGCTTTTATTATGTTGCCGACTGATGTATTACCAACAAATGATGATTTCTTACTGCTTCTGTAAGTTCCATTCCCATCCTCATCATGTCTACCCTTCACGGCCCCCTCTCTTTTTCCTTATGTGGGACCTTTGAAACTGTTCTTGTCTTGTCGGGCTATTTTCATTTGATACTGCAGGGAAAAGAGATGGGCTACTGTTAGTGTATCAATTGGCACAGTTCATTTGTGAATCAGTGCTTGTTTATATTATTAACTCAAATATCATTAATGTTGATGTTGAGTGTGTTAGATCTTTCACTATCTCCTCTTCTATCCAAATCAGCCATCACTATCAAGCTGTTCCCAAATTTCAAACCTTGCCTCTTAGTTATGGTATTTGAAACTATTTTCTCATGGGTCTAGCTGTTGCTTGTGATATAAGTTTTTAGCTTATGAGATTGTAGAACAAGTTTCCCAGTTTGTCCCTTGTTAGTTGATAGAAATGTATGTTATATTTCTAATTTTGGAATAGAATCAATTATAGGAAGATGTTATTTGATCAACTCTTCCCCGCACCCTTTGTGCATGTGTAGCATCGTGGCGGTGCTTGATGATTACATGTCTATCTTTCTTTTAAATTTTGTTCTGTGTTCCTTTTAGGCTTACTAGTTTATTAACATGTGTGTTGCACGCGAATAGGATATCAAATTATTAAGGTATAGTTTATGTAAATTTAATTATTGTAAAATTTATAATAATTTAATAATATAGACACAATAATAATACAAAGTAAAAAAAAGAAGAGAGATTAAATTGTAGTAGTATGAAAAATGAGCATGAAAATGAAAGAAAATTTAAATAAAGTTTACTTAATCATCTTGAATTAGAAAAATAATCAAATAGAAAAAAATTAAAGACATTAGAATTTAGTGACATGTTAAAGTAAACTCAAAATATAATAAAAGTAATGAGGTTATGGTTGTTAATAAATTTATATATTAAACTTAGAGGAAAAATAATAAATTTTTTTGACACAATGATGTGGCGAAGGGAATCGAACTCGCGCCATTTGTGTGGGGGTGTACACTTGCACCACTTGGATGGGATTGATTCATTTATTTTTCTACTTTTGTCTTCAATTGTCCACCACCTTTTATATATAAATGTGTGTGTAGTATTTTACAATTTTAAAACTTAGAGAAATTTTTTTATATTTTCTTTTTTGGTTCAACCACCTCATACGGTAGCCCATTTCCATTTTTTTTTTGTGTCAAATTATTTATTTTATTTTTATAGACTTCTTAATCTTTTAAGGTTTTAAACTTAAAAGGAAACAATAATTTTACATCTTTTTTATTTTAATTTTTTTCCTAACTATTTTTTTCCACACTTTTTTACCTTTTACAATTCTAAGATTTTTAAGGCAAAACAATTTAAAATTGTTCCTTAAATATTCAACTCTATTTTTCTACTCTTTCATGAAAAACTCATGTTTTTCCTTAAATAATAAATACATATTATCTAATCACATCTTTTTTTTCTTCTAATCTAATATTTTTGTTTTACACAATTTTTACTCTTTTAGGATTCTAAACCTTCACAAATATCTTCAAATATATAATTTTAAATTTGTTAAGCATTATACACACGTATTCTAACTTTTACATATATCTTTTTTTAATTTTTCTTTTTTAGCCACTGAAATAAAATGAAAGATAAGCATGATAAAAGAAAGTGAAATTAACTAAATTTAGGTAGAGCCCTTTCATTTATAAGGTTATCCATATTTTTTTTTTGTCAATATTTTTTAAATTTTTTTTTTACATGCTTAATTTTTTAAGATTCAAAATGCAAAGGAAAAATTAATTCTGCCACTTTTATTTTAAGTTTTTTCCTCACTATTTATTTTTACACACTTTTTTTACTTTTACGATTCTAAAATTTATAAGGGAAAATAAATTGAAATTGTTCCTTAAATATTTAAGTCTATTTTTTATTCTCTTTCCTAAATTTTCATGTTTTTTCCTAAATAATAAATATATTATCTAATCACACCTTTTTTTTTTCTTCTAATCTAATAGTTTTGATTTACACAGTTTTTACTTTTTTAGGACTTTGAACCTTGACAAATATGTTCAAATATATAATTTTAAATTTGTTAAGCATTATATACACACATTCTAACTTTTACACACATGTTTTTAAATTTTTCTTTTTTGGCCATTGAAATAAAATGAAAGATGAGCATGAAAAAAAACACAATTTACTAAATTTGGGTAAAGCCTTTTTATTTATATTGAATAAGAACAAATTCAAATATAATAAAATAAAAATAACTTGTAAATTAAATAGAGAGTAGAAAATGATAAATTGCATAAAAAAAATAAAATCATACAACTAAAAGATGTTAACATGATCAAAATTTATATTTTATTTTAATAAAAATTATAAATTAAATGATAATATTAGTTAATCATCTAGAATCAAGCCAGCTTTTATCAAAAAAAAAAAAATGAAAAAATAAATTAAGTAATTTTAAATCCATGTTACTTGAATTTAGTTTTTGAAATTTCTTCTCCCCATTCGTTGAAAAGATGAAAAAGACCTCTAATTTGTTTTTCCTAACTATTTATTTTTTACACAATACTCTCTCTTTTACGATTCTAAAATTTATAAGGCAAAATAATTTAAAATTGTTCCGTAAATATTCAAGTTCATTTATTTTTTATACTCTTTCCTAAACTACTCATGTTTTTTCTTCAATAATAAATACATATTATCTAATCACACCAAGTGACACCATTTCTTTTAAGAAATATACTGAAGATAGTTCTATTTTTCTCTTTTGTCTATTGATCATTAGGAATAAAACAAATAACTCAAAAGGAACATCTGGTATGATGTATCCTCATTGTATCTAGCTAGAAAATCAAACAATGGTCAAGATGAAGGATCAAAAAGTGATCAATTAAAAAGAACTCACTAAAAGGAACCTAGTAAATTCATTAAGTGCATCTATTTTACATTCGTAATTTTTTCTGAGCAAGCACATTTATTTTACATTTGAAGCTGTCCAAACTAAAACATATAAAAATTAAATAAAAATTTTCGTTAATAACCGTGTAATAGGTATTGCAAGTACCACATACAATGTTATTGACTACAAATTGATCATGGTAGAATAATTCAAATTTGGGATATTACGTTTAGGCCTTCTCTCCTCCCATAAATTTTTCATGGCCAAGCCAGGGAAAATATTTTTCACATCATAATCAAAAGAATTGTGACGACCTAATAAACAAAAACATAGTCAAAGACTCAAACAGGACTTCAAGATAAAATAATTTAAGTAAAATAAAAGATCTAAAACTCTAATTGACATTGGTCTAAACAATTGGAAAACCGGCCAACAAATGTAAACTCAAAGGAGAAAGACATTCCCTTTCTTGTGACAAGAGAAATAGCAGTCAAAAAATGTAAAATCAAAGGATAAAACACATTTACCTTTCATGTGATTAGAGAAATATCAGACTGCTCTTAATCCATATAGTCGTTTAATTTTATTTTTTAAAATTAGTTTATTTGTTTCTTTGAGAACAAAGTCCTAATTCACTCTATGTTGAATTTTAAGTTAGATCAATCTGTTCCCATATAGGTACTCTGAGACCATCCAATTATTTAATAAGTGGAGTCTTGGATGTGTATTCCCTTCAATAACGTATTTGAGTAACATTAGGTTTCTTGGTTCATATCATTGTGTCTCTTTCTTATAGAAAGATTTGTAATGGTCCTTTTTTTTTTTTTATAATTTTAATCAATTGAAGAGTTCTAAGAGAATTACAATTTCTTAGAGATATTTATAGAAGTTTACTTGTTTTTTGCGAAGGGTGAATTTAAATTTGAGAAGGGTATTTTTGGATTTAAAAAAGTGAAACACTTTTGGAGAAAACATCACTACTTTTATATATAGTATAGAAGAGTTCTAAGAGAATTACAATTTCTTAGAGATATTTATAGAAGGTTACTTGTTTTTTACGAAGGGTGAATTTAAATTTGAGAAGGGTATTTTTGGATTTAAAAAAGTGAAACACTTTTGGAGAAAACATCACTACTTTTATATATAGTATAGATTTTAGGAAATAATGTATATGGCTCTTTATATATTTTCAATTTGCATGCCTGCTTTGCTGAATGCTTTTATAATTTTTAGCATTTAAAAATTGTGGCTGCAGGCTGTAGTATTCACAGATATCAGCATAGAGAAGGCAATTGAATTTGATGATTACTGCCATAACCATCAGCCTCCAATCGCTTTCATCAAATCTGAAGTACGAGGTCTTTTTGGTAGCGTGTTTTGTGACTTTGGCCCTGAGTTTACAGTTCTTGACGTAGATGGTGAAGATCCACATACCGGCATTATTGCATCTATTAGCAATGACAACCCGCCTATTGTAGCATGTGTTGATGATGAGAGACTTGAGTTTCAGGATGGAGATCTGGTTGTGTTCTCAGAAGTTGAGGGAATGACAGAATTGAATGACGGAAAACCAAGAAAGATCAAGAATGCAAGGCCCTATTCATTCACCTTTGAAGAGGATACCACAAATTATGCTGCATATCAGAAAGGTGGTATTGTCACCCAGGTAAAGGAACCTAAAGTATTGAACTTTAAGCCACTCCAGGAAGCACTGAAGGATCCTGGTGATTTTCTTCTAAGTGATTTCTCCAAGTTTGATCGTCCACCACTCCTACACTTGGCATTCCAAGCATTGGATAAGTTCATATTGGAGTTGGGACGCTTCCCTGTTGCTGGGTCAGAGGATTGATGCTCAGAAACTGATATCTGTGGCCATTAACATCAACAATAGCTCCGCAGATGGGAAACTTGAAGAGATTGACCAAAAGCTTCTTCGGAACTTTGCATTCGGTGCTAGGGCTGTGCTAAATCCCATGGCTGCCATGTTCGGTGGAATTGTTGGACAGGAAGTTGTGAAGGCTTGCTCTGGGAAGTTTTATCCTCTTTTTCAGGTTAGTTACTTTTGCTTGGAACTAGTGATGAGCTCGGTTGAAAATTTGTCTAAGTGTAGCAAGTGGCTTTTATTAGACTGAATAAATCTTTCACAGGATTTATGATTTGGCCTGTTCATTGGAACTTGTACTGAATTGTAACTTGTTGCTAATTTGCAACTTTTCAACCTAGACCACATGTTGAACTTTTAAATGTTTATGTTTATACTATTACCTGACATATATGACATTTTTGTGGACAGTTTTTCTATTTTGACTCTGTTGAGTCACTTCCTGCCGAACCCCTGGATCCTATTGACTTGAAGCCCATAAACAGTCGTTATGATGCACAAATTTCAGTTTTTGGATCTAAGCTTCAGAAAAAATTAGAGGATGCGAAAGTGTTTATTGTGGGATCTGGTGCACTTGGGTGTGAGTTTTTGAAAAATGTAGCTTTGATGGGGGTTTGTGGTGGTAATCAAGGAAAGCTGACAATTACAGATGATGATGTCATCGAGAAGAGCAACCTTAGCAGACAGTTTCTTTTCCGGGATTGGAACATTGGGCAGGCCAAGTCAACAGTTGCTGCTTCAGCTGCCTCCATGATAAACCCTCATCTCCATATTGAAGCCCTACAAAACCGTGCGAGTCCTGAGACTGAGAATGTGTTTGACGATACATTCTGGGAAAATCTGAGTGCTGTCATCAATGCATTGGATAATGTGAATGCCAGACTCTACATTGATCAGAGGTGCTTATATTTCCAAAAACCACTTCTGGAGTCGGGAACCCTAGGTGCCAAGTGCAATACTCAAATGGTCATCCCTCATTTGACAGAAAACTATGGTGCCTCAAGGGACCCACCTGAGAAACAAGCACCCATGTGCACAGTGCACTCATTTCCCCACAACATTGACCACTGCTTGACATGGGCTCGATCTGAATTCGAGGGTTTACTTGAGAAGACACCAGCTGAAGTAAATGCCTATTTAACCAGTCCAACTGAATATATATCTGCGATGAAGAATGCTGGTGATGCACAGGCCAGGGACAATTTGGAACGTGTTCTTGAATGCCTTGACAAGGAGAGAAGTGAAATATTCCAAGACTGCATAACCTGGGCCCGCTTGAAGTACTTTTCTTTATTACTAATTATAGTTGTCTCTACGTACATTTTAGTACCGTTTTTTTCCCATCATTTTCTTATGATGTTCTTTTAATGGAGCCAGGTTTGAAGACTACTTCGCTAACCGTGTAAAGCAGTTGACATTCACTTTTCCTGAGGATGCTGTTACCAGTAGTGGAACACCATTCTGGTCTGCGCCGAAGCGTTTTCCTCGCCCCCTGCATTTCTCTGTTGATGATCCCAGTCAGCTTCACTTTGTTATGGCGGCATCCATACTACGAGCAGAGACATTTGGCATCCCAATTCCTGACTGGGTCAAGTATCCTAATAAGTTGGCTGATGCTGTTAACAAAGTGATAGTTCCTGATTTCCAGCCCAAGAAAGATGTGAAAATTGTGACAGATGAGAAGGCCACTAATCTTTCATCTGCATCCATAGATGATGCTGCAGTCATCAATGAGTTGGCCATGAAGTTAGAATTATGCCAGAAACAGCTGCCTCCAGGCTTCAAGATGAATCCGATTCAGTTTGAGAAGGTTTGTGTGTGTGTTAATTATTATTTGTTCCCTGTATATATATAACTTAGGAAAGCTAGAGGACCTGGTTGTTAGCAGTCAAATCTGAAATCAATCTGTTTGGACATGCAAGCGTCTCACCATATAATATCCTATTCATTCTGCTGATATAGAGTAAAGATTGTCAACTGTTCCAGGATAAGTGCATCATTGGGTGGCTGGTTATTTAATGATATTTATTTATTTTTATCTTGCGTAGAAATGTAAGGTTTAGATGATATAACAATGTTCATTCCCACTGGACTCGGTGGATGTGACTGTACTTGGTGTGATGTCCTACAAGGTGCCACATAAAAGTGGATCAAAATGGTACAAGATAATTATTACTATCCTGCTTGATGCACAAGTAGGGAAACAAATATATTTTTTTCACTTCTAGGCATTTTGTTGCTTTTTAGGTAATGATCATGCGTGTATCTTTACTGTTAGTCCCATCTACATAATTCTCTTGAATGTGCAGGACGATGACACCAACTATCATATGGACGTTATAGCTGGACTTGCCAACATGAGGGCAAGAAATTATAGCATCCCTGAAGTAGACAAGCTCAAGGCCAAATTCATTGCTGGTAGGATCATCCCGGCAATTGCAACCTCCACTGCTATGGCCACTGGGCTTGTTTGCCTGGAGCTGTACAAAGTTCTGGATGGAGGTCACAAACTGGAGGATTACCGGAACACTTTTGCCAACCTGGCACTCCCTCTGTTCTCCATGGCCGAGCCAGTTCCTCCCAAGGTGATCAAGCACCGGGATATGAGCTGGACCGTGTGGGACAGGTGGATTTTGAGAGACAATCCCACCCTGAGGGAGCTTCTTCAATGGCTGAAAAACAAGGGGCTCAGTGCTTACAGTATTTCCTTTGGAAGTTGCTTGCTTTATAACAGCATGTTTCCAAGGCACAGAGAGAGGATGGATCGGAAGATGGTGGATCTCGCTAGGGAAGTGGCCAAAGCAGAATTGCCCCCATACCGACGGCATTTTGATGTAGTAGTGGCTTGTGAGGACGATGAAGACAATGATATTGATATCCCTCAGGTTTCTATATATTTCAGGTAGGTTTGTGCTAATTAGTAAAAAGAATCAGCATTTCTATAATGGAACTTAATCTTAACTGTACTCTTTGATCTCAGTTTCCGATTGATTTATATGATGAAGTGGGATATTTTTCTTTTTATGATTTCTTTTATATATATATATATATATTATGAGCAACGCTGATTGTGCAATATCAAATATTCCATATAATTCGTGTTTCGCTTGTTTGTGGCTGAACCCTTTTAATTCTGCTTTCCCATGCTCTCATTGTGCATCCTGCGAAGGCCTTTTTTGTTATTCAAACTGGGAAGGCAAGGGAAAGAAACTATAATGAATTTTCTTTTTCCTAGGAAAATAAAATATAAAAGGAAATAATTTTGAAGAAACTAAGTTTTATTGTAAAATATGGAATAAACCCAAGGAAACCTGTGAGGAAATAGTTAATCTTGAATAAAATATAATGTCTACTCTTCCTTTTTGTGCAGAAAAAACAGATAATTGTGTTCTCTTTAGAACAAGATACCAAACAGAAATTTCAATCTGTCACATACTCTCAACTAATTGAAGAGGAACTAAATCTCATTTTAAGAGGACAGTTTAACCCTCTGAAAGAGAGAACAAACTCTTCTACTGAAACACATATGGTTCTTTCTCACACACCCTTTATGAAATTTGTATACAACTCAATGAAGGATCTCTGTAACATACCAACTCGTACTGTATACTCCTCTCTTGACTCCAAACTTGTGGTGAGTGAATTCAAACAAATAGGAAATCCTCATAGCTAAAAGCGTTTGTGTTGCGAATCCAGAACGGTTATTTTATTCAGGTATTAAAGGTATGATGAGCATTAATCTTGGTCAATCATGAGCCATCATGTATATAATATTTTCGGACTTTTAAGAGATAAAACAACTTTTATACATGCGGGGTGCATTGACCTAGTCAATGGTTGAGGACCATCGAGAAGTATCTTATATACAAGAGTTGCTTTTGTGCCTTCAAAACTTGACATATTGTGTCAACCAACAAACAAAAAAAAAAAAAAAAAAAAAAAAAAAATGACATTGTATACATGACAGCCAGGGCCATCCCATAATTTCTCCAGTTATACAAGCCTCTTCACTTTGTTTAATGTTCCAGACATTTGAGATTCTTTATTTCAAATTGCAATTTTCTGACATCCATTCTCCTCTTGATTCAAATTAGTCCTTTCATTCATTCATTCATTTGATTAGGTAAGAATGAATACAGATGATCGATCCACTGACCGAAGTATTAGCACTTGAATGATAAAAAGTCCTTGCCTGATGTTTAAGATAAGGAATTGGATTCATTGCAAATGAAATGTAATGGTGAGCCCCAAAGTAAATTACTACATGCTTTGTATTATTATTTTAACTTTCTCATTGTTTACATACAATATTCACGTGAATCGATCTGTACAATGCAAATATACAATTCCTCTCCCCGTGTATCAAATATATTTACTGCAACAAAAGAATTGTGTTCTATGGTTTGTTTACCTTTGATTTCTTGGCTTTTCTGTTACCTATCTCCAAGTAGAAACTCTCACTAATGGAGTTCCTCTCCATTCCAAGACCATTTCATTCTCGTTCTGTCCCTCGGTCTTCACCTCATATGAATTCTCTCCCCCTTTCACTATTTCTATGGCTTCCATTAAATTGGCTATGCTCATTCTACAACTCTCCAACCCTACCCCTACCTGAAGATCAGAACTTCCCCTTATCTCCTCCCACTTCTGCAACCAAGAAACAGAAGAGACATATGGAGCCACAAAGAGGCTTTCCATGATTAGTCTTGCTTCTGCAAGATAATTTGGGAAATTCCAGTCCATTGATTCATGAAGGGCCAAGTAGTGTGTCAAATACCCATAAAAAAATGAACCATACCCAGAGCAATTTCTCAGTTTCTCCTCTGCGGCATCTCCATCACCAAAAGCTATAAACCCTCCATTAGTTGCAGAATTGGCTAGTAACTCCTTGGCCACTCTTAGAAACTCCACAGCATGACTTCGACGACTCCTCTGCATATGTGGAAGCCCAACCATGCAATTAAAGGCCAACCATTCTCTTCCCCCACCCCTCTTCTTCATGCTCTTTATCTCACTCGCTAAATCTTCAATACCCATCTCCTCCACCTTCAACTTTAAGCCAAAAGATTTTGCATGATTGTAGAGGTGCCTCTTGGTTTCCTCAAATCTCCACTGTGGAGGAGTACAACAGTAATCCTCCTCCCACGACTTTATTGATGTCAATCTCACTGCCTTCTGTTGCCGACTAAGAGCCTCGATCATGGGAGGCCATTGGATCCCTTCTCCCATGTTGCAAGTCCACTATGTGTATTGTCTCTGCATCATCTGGCATAGCTTCAAGGATAGCTGTGTTTGCTACAAAGTGAGCAAACCTCCCATATGGGAATATCTGATAGAACGCCATGAATGCTGCCTCAAAGTTCTTGCTCGACTCCTGTTTTAGGTAGTCGCCTTCCTTTTCTGTTGATTCGAATAAGTAGAAAGCAAGACGTTCCAGTGGCTCACCTACTGGACTAACTTTCTCACTTATGGATTTCACAATCACCTCCGCGAGCTCTCTCTGTTCCATCTCCATGGCTTCTGCATATGCCTGAAGTAGATGGTGGATGCTCAATTGGTTATCGATTTCCATGTCATCTCCCGGTGGTGACAGGTTTACCGACGAGAAGACGGTAGAAGCCTCACTAGATTTCATTGATATGCTAGGACTCCATACATCATCTCCTTCAATGGGCAGTTGTTGTGAAGGATGACTTCCCTCACCTTCACTTTCACCCAACCAACTGCAAATATCCCCAATCTCACCACCTAAAATAGGCTCAAACCCTTCCATGTCATGTGCAATATTCTCTGTTGAGAACATGACTTGCAGTTCATCATTTAAAATTGGAAGTTTGATAAACTCATCCGTGAACATGGTCGGATAAAATGGGTCTGAGGAAATCCCAGAGGAGTCACTGGTGGTGAATGAGGAAGAGAAAGAGAATTCGGAATCAACAATATGGCCATCCCCGTGCAGACCATAGGCCCCAACTTGATCAGAAATTGAATCCATGATTTTGTAGGAATGCCAGGCGGGCCGAAGAAGCTCAGGTTGCATCATCTTTTGATAATACTTGGAAGGCAAAAAGACTTACGAATTTTGATGAGAAGCATCATTGTTGTCTATATATATATACACACACACTCATAGCAATGTTGTTGACACAAAGTTTACATTAAAATACTAAAGGAGATAGAGAGAGAAAGAACTACCCAATGACTCCCGCAAGGGTTCCCTGCAAATTCCTCTCTCTTTCTTGGAGTTTTCTTGGAGGTTGGTAAGCTGTACCCATTCCTCTTCTAATAATATATTTTAATCAAAAGATTAGTTATATAAATATTCACGTCTTTTCAGTGTAATTACCTTTCACACAATGAGTAATTTGGCTCTAATGAATAAATTAAGATTAGCATTCCTTGGGGCCCGCAGGTCTTTTTCTTGGTGAAGGAATACCCAGATTGATGGACACCATGGTGGACCGAGTCTTAAAGATTCATTACAAGTTTTAGACGGGCCAATCACAAGGTCAAGAACTAAGAAGATCAAGGAAGCAATGTAAGGATTGGTGCAATCCACTTGGACCGAGTTTGTAAATTCATCGAGCAAGACCCCAACATTCAAGATGAGCTTGAAAAAAAGAAGAACCAGCTTTAATTCATGTGATACAAGCTACAGAGGGGGCGCCATAGCCTAGTAGTTTTGTATAGACTTTTTATTTCATTAAGTATAGGCGTGTGGGCCTATTTTATATTTTTATGGTTGTAGGTGTTTGGGTCTATTTAATTCATTAAATGGATTTCTTTTATTAGCCATAGTAGTGTAGTTTAGGATGTTTTGGGTCTGAAGATATTCAGTCCATGTCTTTTAATTGATGTAGGCCTTATTCGGTCCTAAAGTTTTATGGAGGGTTTTAAAAAACACTTGCAGCTGCAATTTGGAGGAGGAACGTGAATGAAGCTTTTTTTAAAGAAAATTTTCAGTTTTCTCTACTTGTTTTTGATTGAACTAAGAACTTATCAAAGACAAACCTTTTGTGGCGATCTCATCAAGGTTCTTAAAACAAGATTTCAACGGGTCTAGATCATCTTGACTTGATTCTTGGCTTTCTTGGGTAAGTTTCATTTTGATTGTGGGTTCAAGGGATTTCGATCTCACGGGTTCACAGCACAGATGGTGTGTGCCCAATGTCCATGTGGGGTCACTAACTCCACCTCATCCTTCAGGGTAATGGCATCTTGCCGTGGGAAGGGAAAAATTATTCAATTAGATTATGTTTGTTTGTCGGTTTGGAAAGAAGATTGAATAAATTAATTCTCATGATTTTGTAAAATCGGTGTTTAGAAAAGAAAGAAAGAGCTCACTATTAGTACTGGGAGTAAATAATGGGAAGGAATGAATAAGGTTACTAATCCTATCATTATTAGTGAAGGAAAAAGCTAATCCACCTTTATCCAATTCATGAAACAAATATGGCCTCAATAGTACCAATAGTTAGATAATAAAGTTACATGTGCATGTAAAGTATACTGTTATATATGTGACTTTTGAATTATAGTCTAAAGAAACCATTGAATAATTACTCGTGGAAAGAACCGTCTGGTTGGTTATCCAATAATTTACTTTTTCCATGAATAAAGAATAACATTTTTCAGTTTTTCTTTGGTAGGTCATATAAAATTACTTTCATATATTGATGGTTATGAAGATCAAAACCAGATTAGTATCCAACTCTCTGTTGCTGGTTTTTTCAAGTCTAGCTAGCAGTAAATAGGTTTACAATCTGGATTCCTCTGTTTGGTTTAGGTCAAAATTGGGATGGTTGGGGTTGCCTAATGCGCATATACTCTTCCTACCTATTAAATTAATGGGCAAAATCCAGAATCATTGCTAGTAATTTGGACTAAATAATCATTTGCTCATAAGAAAATGAAGATTAACCCTCAAGTAGTTTGACCCATTTCAATTGGTTTTCACGTTGAAAGTGACTAATATCTAATTGTCAATTGGGTGTGGTTAATGTAAGTGTTATGTTTTTTTTCTTGATGTATCATTGTTGTTTATTTTGATCCTTTTTTTTAATTATTTATGATTAGCACCAAATCATTTTGGTTAATATAATAGAAAGAAATCCTACAGGAAAGAGTTTGATGCAACTTCCTACAAATTTATAATGTTTCAAACTTTTTGTCATTTTATTGTAGATGTATATATACGTGTATATGTGTGTATTTATAAGACTCTTATTGTAAGACTCTTATTAGCAATTTATTAATCATAAAATACGGGAGTTTTTTTAAAACATATTTTGGATCCATAAACTTTTTTTACTTATTTTATAGATCTATATTTTCAAAGACGTTTTTTTTTTTGGAGAGACTTATACAAGCGTTATTTCAAGAGATGCAATATAGAGGCGTCTTTTTAAGTTAAATGGTTTTTTTTTTTTTTCTTTCAAATAGATGTCTTTAAAAACTATATTGGAAAAGAAAGTGAAAATACTTAAAAAAAAAAAAAAAATTTCCATGATAAGGTCAAAAACTCTAATTAAGTCAGTGAACGCATATCATCTTATTGACAATCTTTGAAACATTTGAATTGCTGGGAACTGCAATTTGATATTCTTTGGACGGCAGGAGTCAACTTAGGAGTTTTCTAATGAACAGTCTCTCAGATTCGCATATTAATATTGTTAGTGAATAGTGATATGATATGATTTGATATATATATATATATATATATATTTTCTGCCATGCCAGATCTGACCCTTTAAGCAGTGGTAATATCTGTTTTTACTTTTCATTTTATTTTCCTAATAATTAGTGAATAATCCAGAAAATTGGATCTTCCCCCAAGTCCCAACTGTGTAGGGATGTGGTTGCTTTAGCATCATTAATCTATCATTTCTTTGACTAAATTGTCTGTTTACTAATCAACCTCTTTCTTCCCTAGCATGGTTTAATCAATGAATTGGATATGAAGCATTCATTACAATTTTCTCTGCATTTGATGTTAGGACTTATTAATGTTTCAAATTTTTTTTGGAAAGCCCCCTTTCCCAGCTTGCCTTATCTTTTTTTGTTTTTGTTTTTGATTTTAAAAATAAACAGGTAATTTCATTGTTTTTGATTTTAAAAATAAACAGGTAATGTCATTGGACTATTGTCCGCTTTGGGGCTTATTAATGTTTCATATATATATATATATATATTGGTTAGATTTTATGGATGTTTCATAAGTTAAAGATATATACCTATGTAGATGGGCAAGTAGAAAGAAGAGCTTGCAATAACAATTTTTTAGGTTGGTTTTGTGACTTTGTTTGTTGAGCCAAATGCAATAGTCACGACTTTCGGCGACACTTTTCTTGTAGGGTTTATCTTTATCATATGGTCACTAAGAAACATCACTAGCCTTTCTCAAGGCCATGACTCATGCACTAGTACCTATTAATTTCAATCATATAGAACTTGAATATATTATAAAGGGTTTCAGTAAGTTTGAGTCCCGGCTAAACTGATATTTGTGACTTGGGAGTTGTAGAGTTGACCTTATAGTCACACTCTAAATGACAAAGATTCTTCGTAATAAAAAAAAGAGATGATTTCAGGAGCACCCTTTGTAAGAATGACAACGGGATAGGATGCTCTTTTTCTAATCCCGACTCCATTTATATTTCCTGCCCCTTCCTGTCTAGAGATTCACCCCAATCCCAATTCCGATTCCAATCTCGATCCTGATCTTGATCCCAACTCCGATTTCGACTCTGACTCCGACTCCAACTCTGTTTACAATTCTCGACCCCACCCCACTCCCACTCCCACCCCCGCCCCCGATTCTTTTTATTCTTAAGTAAGGTCAAACTTTCATTTTAATAGGTAAATTATAATTTTATTGTCACAATAATCAATACAATAAAAAATGACATAAGTGTGATTTGAAAAATATTAAAATTAATTTTTTATAGTGTAGTTTATTCGTAAATATAATGTATATAAAGATATTAAAAAAAAAAATATATAAACTGGATGGGATGACGATCTTCCGAATTCGATAGAGTTTTAAAAACTTGATCTTGATTCAGTTTAGAAGCAACCATACCCATTTTATTAAAAACAGAACGGGTTTCCATAGAGTGGAACGAATTACCATCCTAACCCTCTGGAAGAACCTCATGGTGAAACATCTTTTGTTGCAGAACTCCTCCCAGCTTTTGTGGAAACTGAGTTATTTATATAGTGTGTGTGATAGCAAAAAGCAATTAGACAAAGGGTACTGTTTCGACAAATGAATTTTCATGACTTTTGTGCGTCAATTGATTTCCTAATATCACCGGATGGAGTAAAGTACATTTTTGGATATAAAATAGCACTTCCATATAATTACAATGGAAAAGGCTGCAATTATAAGCCGTCCAAAGCTTTTTGCACTTTTTAATTGCGAAGGTCTGAAAGCTAGCACTAATATATAAATGTAGTTGATGTAACATATATGGCTCACATACCACAACTTAATATTTTTTGTTTCATGCCATTTAATTACTCCAAGCAACCAATATATTACTCTTTTATATATATATATATATATATATATATATAAAAGGATAAATTACATTGATTTTTTTTAATATTTCTGACAATTACATTAATTTTTTTTTTTAAAATTCTACTAACATTCTCTATTTCTTTTGGCAAACTATAATCACCCCTCCAATTAAATTTTTCATTCAAAATAACGAAACTGACTCTTTAAGTTTTTTTTTGTATTTTTTCATTTTGACCTAATTTTTTGATTTTGATTTCATTTTCAAATAAATATTGATTAAACCCTTAAATTTATTTTCATTCCATGAAAATAAGTTATTTACCTTAAATTTATTTTTATATATAAAAAATAAGTTTTAAAAATTAGTCAAAATTGAAAAAAAAAAAACATAAAGGGACAATTTTGTCATTTTAAAGAAAAAAATTTGATTGGAGAGTGATTGTAGTTTGTCAGAAAAAATAAGAGATGTTAGTGTAATTTCAAAAATTTTAAGAGAGATTAGTGTAATTATAAAAAATCTTAAGAAAAATTAGTGTAATGGTCAGAAATCTCAAGAAGATTAATATAATTTATCCATATATATAGATATACATATATATATGATATACCACAAACAGACACACCAATCACCTTGAGACACGTGTGCTTACAGAGTTAATAATCTCGATCATACAGAGCTGATAATCTTAATCATACAGAGCAGCCACAAGCCTTCAGGGCATTTTCATATATATATATATATATATATATATATATATATATATATATATATATATATCCTACAGAGCCGACAAACTCGGTCATATAGTGCAGGCGGAGCCTCCAAGGCATTCTTGTAACACCCCAATTACTTAACTGGCATGTTTTGTGTATTAAAAACTGTTTTGGGAGTGAAATGTCAGGTTTAGCTAATTTAATGTCTATTTTAATAGTGATAAAACTCGATTTAGCTAATTATGAGAAACTCGAGAAAATAAAAACTGACATTGGACCTTGATTAATGAAAGATATTCTGAGTAGGAAGTGACAGAAAGAAACCGCACTGAAAAAGGAGTTACGGATTGGGAGTTAAGGCCAAAACAGTGAAACTGGAATTCTGTGACAACCAAACAGGGCCTTAACCAGAAAAATGGGAGAAAATGGTCACTTGAGAGGCCAAGGGGAATTGAACCCTTGACCTACCAAGGTAAGCAACTTTGTCCCAAAAAGTTACCAACTAGGCTGTTGGTTACTTTGTGCATATATACAGCAATATATGTATATAACCTATAATCTTGCCCAAGCCACCACCCAAATTGGCCAATGGCCTTGCATGCATTCCCTTCATCATAGCCCTCCATCACCTCCATCAGGTCAGCAGCCACTAACCCCACTAAGGGCAGAGATACACTCACATATATGTATAGGTGTATAGCCCTATATGTATATGAAGTTATAATATATAAGCTACAACTTGCATCAATTCTCTCTTTAGAGAATTCTGAAATACCAAACAGTGAGAGAGTGTGAGTTCTGTTGTGTGTACGTAGGGTTGGCTGAGAGGAAGAGAGAGAGAGAGGAAAGGAAGCTTGTGCATGCATATGTGTTGTGAGAAATTTGGCCATTAGAGAGGAAAGGTGAAGGCTTGAAGTTGAAGTGCATGAACTGAGAAGCTTGAGGGACATTTAGAAAGGTCTGAACCGAGCTAAGAGTGTGAACTGCTACTGCTTGAAGGTAAAATTCTAAATTATCTTCAATTCTTGTTTTGTAGATTTTGGAACGGTTTGATAGAATTAGACTGCATGCATGTTTAAATCTTGATCCTAGGAATTGTTCTGAACATGTAGCATGTGTTAGAAGTCTCGGATAGGTCAAGAACCATGAAACCCGAAACCAACCTCCATTGATGAAGCTTGGAAACACCAGGTCTGAATCGACCTTAACCGTTTGGAACTTTACATGTCAAGACCTGAAATAGACCCTAAGAGGATCTTAAACATCTACCTACGCGACCCCAGAACACTGTATGGCCCCACGAATTTGGAAATGAACCCACGGGTTTAAAATCCAATCCGTTAAAACTCGAGACTAAACTGAAAAATGAAGATAGAGTCTTGATCCTTATGGTCTGTAGGTCACGTAGCTTCAAACCACACATGAAATGGTGAAGAATCGAGGGTGTAGTATCGAGTTGCAGGTACGGTTTGTGTAGGTTACCCCCACTGTTTGAGATGATGTCTTGTTGGTTTATGAATGCCAAAATGATGGAAATCATATTTATAGTATATCTGAATGAAAAACAGAGAGAGACCGTGTGTTAAAACTCACGAAATAGAAATTAAAAATCTGCAGGTTTTTAGGGCATCACTGTGTGAGGTTCAACGAAGGAGACGACGCTGAGTCGACTCTGTGTCTTTAAAACCGAGTTGACGGGTTGACTCGGACACGTGGAGTAACCTGGGACTGCCACCGAATTAAATGGGACGGCGTCGTTTTGGGCGTCGTATGTGTAAACTGATATGTTTGAAAGAAAAGAAAGGGAAGGAAGGAAAAAAACGGGACTACGGGGTTTCGAACCCCTGACCTCCAGAACCCACGCGCCCCTTCTTTCCACTCGGCCACGCACCTGCGTGTGAATCTTATCCGACATAATATATATATTATATATTTAAATTAAACCAGAAATAAAAGACGCATTTTTGCGCCTAATGGGACTCGAACGTGGTGTCTATTGGAGAGGGAGGTGGCACGCATCCGCTGTGCCACCCTATTCGACCGGTCATTTTCTGATTAAAATAATATATATATTATATATATTCCGAAATTAATTTAATTAAAATCATTTAATTAAATTAAATACTCCAAATTAGTCCGTTGTCCAAAAATCATAAGTTATATATGAATTCCTACTGTCTCGGACCTCCTGAGACCAATGGTGAGGTCCGTGACTGCAAATGAGGTACCAAAAAAAAATATGATGTATGAAATTACCATAATACCCCTGACCCTGTACAAGGCCAAATGAAATCCGATTTCAACGGAACTGATACCAGTAGTAGACCTGACACTTGTAAGACTGTATACATGATTAGATGACGAACCCGAGGCAGAAATTATGTGACGGCAAAATGACCAAAATACCCCTGACATACCCGAACCCAGATTTAAAAGCCGAGAGAGTCTAAATTGACTTTCTTCGACCTTCCGAACTCAATGGTTAGGTCCATAATATGAAAATCAGAACCGATGAATGTGTGAAGGCATCTGTTCTAACATGTTAAGCTGTGATCTAGGTAAAAATATCACTTAAACTACCATGGACAAACAGGGCAAGAAATTCACCATCATGACTAAGGCCCAGAGGTTAGCCGATAAGAAACAGCAAGAGTTTATGCAAGAATTACTGAGACAACAAAGAGTTATTGAGCGCCATATTAGAATAGCTAAGTCCACTGAAATCGTCTCCGTCCAGCCCTTCATATATAAGGCACGTACTAAAGAAATGATTGCCGAGGCCAATATGAAAAAACAGGAAGATACAGAAACCCTAAGCCAAATGCTTAAGAGGTAAGACCTAAGAACTAGCCACTATAAGTTAGTTCCATGAAACCCATCATAGGGTAGACTTACTCAGTCTAAGGTCATGAGTTGATAAATCTCTATAAATTGTTTTAGGCTTAAGGAGAAAAAGAGGAAGGCTCCGTTCATAGCTTCAAACTCGAATATTGAAGGTGAGTAACTTCTGACACTGTTTAAGTTACTGTTCCTTGATCTGCTAAATTGTTTCGAATACCATATGTTTTAAATGCAATTGTTTTAAATGCATGCTTTTATCACCGATGACATGGTTTTTAGTTTCTCAAATGATTAACTATACTTCTGATTGATATGCTAGCACTCTGAACCGTTTATCTGTTTTGATCTATTGAATTTGACTTAGATTTATTGAACTATTAATTCCAAACTGATTTAATTACCATGTGATTTAAGCAAAGATTGAATTCGAAACTCTTGCCTGGATATCTGTGTTACTCACTGGGCTTTTTAAAGCTCATTCCATTATTTTAATAATTTCAGGGGAACCCTCAGATGGACAGGTTTAGCAGGTCCAGAACTTAGGGGGAAAATGTTGGAGACCCCCAGATAGAATGATAACCCATTTTTGAGAATCTATACCATTTTTGTACTTTTTGTGTAACTGAACAGATTATGACCTTTTGTAGTGAAACTGTTTTGTAATCTTGATTAAGATAGGTCTGACTATGATATATCCTGAATGCTCTACCAAGTATATATGTATGCATTCTCATGTGAAAATTCCGCTGCTTAAACTATATATGTTGAATGCATTATGCTTGGGATTTAGATCGGAATGGCCTTTGGTTAGGATTACCGTCGGGGTTTTGTTTTCAAAAAAAAAAAAACTGATAAAACCCGATGGGTGCCTAACTGGCCTTTGCCACGTACCCCAAATCTGCACAGGGTGGGTCTGGGGGATGTGACAATTCTTATGCACATATCTTCCTGACCTTACGCTTTGGGCAATATTCATTCAGCATTTCATATGGTTCCGACCTTATGACTTCCTTAACAACTGCCAAGCAGCGAATAAGGAAACAGTCTTCAACAAGGAAACAGTCTTGAGCAAGGAAACTACTATCTATGATTATCTCCATCTACGAGTCAATACTCCACAAGGTAACGGCAATCTCCGATGATCAAATCCTTATATTCATGGCATCGAATCCTAATCAACTCAGGAAGGCCACGACCTATAAATTAAACCCTAAAGGTACGCTTTATTTTTTATGCTCATTCTTTGGCTTTCAATACAGTCTTTCAATTCCGTTTACTTACTTAAGCATCGGAGCGGCTACTGCCGGAGCCAATCCGGTGGTCCTTTGATCGTCTTTCTGAGTGTTCTACAGGTCACGGAGCCCATACTTATTGCGAGTCGAAAAGTGCAGCATCAGTTTGGTGCCATCTGTGGGAATGACTAATCTTCAAGTGCTCTATTCACAAACTCATCTCTTTCCTCATCGAAAAACTATGGCCTCAAATCTCCGACCACGACAGAATACTCAGATTCCGCAAAGCTCTCAACGTCGGCCACCTACTCCACGAGCAAGGAGGCCAACGGATGATCCCATGCGACAAGAGATTGAATCGATCAAACGACACAATGAACTAGTGCAGGAACAGTTGCTTGCCATCACTAGAACGCTGGAAACGCTCACACAGAATTAAGGGACGAACCCTCCTAACCCACCGGTCAACATCGCTGCGGGAACACAACCCCCTGTTACCACGGAGAATGAAGAGCCCCATGAGCAGGCTCCAAATAACCAGCCCGGGCACCCCTAGGGTGTTGCCTGCGTTGGTAGAGATCCACAGCCGTCAGTAGCTCCAGGCTGGGGAACGTCAGCCTTTGTCCCGAACGTCCATTACCGGAGCACTACTCGAGCTCCAACTCCAAGGGCTTCGGGATCACACCCGGCACCACAAGGGCCTCATCCCCATGCAGCACCAATCCCTCCGGTTCGGAACCTTCTTCCGTCCGAGGGACGCAATCAACCCGACTACCCTGAGGCTGAAGCTGTCAGGCAGGGTTCACAAGATGTCAGACTCAGAGACCCGCGGAGGGTAGAAGAAATCGCCGAGTCCATGGACCGAACAATTGCTTTGAGAGGTGCCCAGAACCCTCCAGAGCAAGACGAGTTGGCCAGGCTGCTCGGAAGACTGGCCACCCCATTCACTCACGCCATCATGTCATAAGAAAGGGCCAGAAAGTTCATGGTGCCAAAATTCACCCTGTACGATGAGTCTGGAGACCCAGGAGATCATCTTTCGCACTACTAGCATACAATGGCCCTCTACGGGGCCTCTGATGCTTTTATGTGCCGGACTTTCATCACCAACTTGAAGGGAACTGCTCTGAAATGGTTCCATAACCTCCCTCCGAACTCAATTACCAGCTTCTATGAGCTCGGTAGACAATTCCTGGACAGGTTTATGACTAGCAGAAGGCTCAGAAGGGGACCAGAATTCCTGTTAAATGTCAAGCAGACTAAGTAGGAGTCCCTCAGAGCCTACATTGCGCGCTTCAATGCCGAACTTACGGAGATCACTGATTGCAGCCCAAAATTCCTTGTAGCTGCCTTAACTGCTAGACTTGCCCACGGTGGCTTCAGAGACTCCTTGAAAAAGAGCCCTCCAGCCGACATGGCGGCACTAATGGATTGGGCTAGGAAATATATCAACCTGGAAGAAGCCAACCGCACATCCCAGAAGGGCAAAGATCAGACCCAAAGGGATAACCCAAAAAGGGAGGATCATAAAAAGGAGGACCACAGAAGAGACTCTAGCAAGAAGAGGGCCAGGAGCCTAGAGAAAAGAACAGCACCCAGAGCTGCGTACAATTCCGGACCAAGGGAGTTCACTAACTTCACTCTTTTGAACACTACACCGAACCAGGTACTTCGACAGATTCGAGATCGGGAGAACCTGAGGTGGCCGGAACCAATCAAAGGAGATCCCAGCCTTCGGGACCAAAGTAAGTACTGTAATTTTCATAAAGATCATGGACATACAACTAACACATGCAGGACCCTCCGGTATGAGATAGAACAGCTCATAAAGAAGGGGCGTCTTTGGGAGTTCGTCAAGCAAGACGGAAGGCAGAACCTCCAAGAAGACAAGCCTCAACAACGGCCAGACCAGAGGCCCGAGCAGAGGCAGGAGTAGAGGGAAGGACGAAACGAGCCTCAGAGGCAGAACAACCATGTCATCTACGTCCTCCATGCTGACTCCCCTATTACAAGAATGTCCAACAGGGCAAGAAAGAGATATGCTCGGGAGGCCAGAGCTGCCCCGAACGTATTGCAGATCTCCAATGTTAAAAAGAGGCTCAAGCCAGCACCAGAGATCCAATTCACTGAACAGGATCTAGCTGGGGTACATTGCCCCCATAGTGATGCCCTTGTCATCATTCTCAAAATCGCCAACTTTGAGATCAGGAGAGTCCTGGTCGATACTGGCAGCTCCGTCAATATACTGTTCCATGAGCCACTTAAAGAGATGGGAATGGACCACGACAACGTCAAGCCCACCACTGCCGTAATGGCAGCTTTTGATGGCAATCTCAGCATCCCATTGGGGAGAATTGACCTTCCTACTACTGTAGGAGAGGGTGAAGGGCAGAAGACCACTATCTCAGAGTACATGGTGTTGAATATGAAATCTCCCTACAACGTCATAATCGGGAGATCTTGGTTGCACCAGATAGGGGTACTCACCTTGACCCTCCATCAATGTCTAAAGTATGTCCACAACCAGAACGTACACTCTGTCAGAGGATGTCAGCCAACCTCCCGGGAGTGCCATGCTATTGCACTCAAAGAGAAGGCCACCAAATAGCAATTACAGTACACTCGAGACTGTGCAGATCCAGTTCTCACCCACACTTTCGAGGTGGAAGGTTGCCCATCCAGCATTGAAGAACCCTTGAGCCCAAGGGGACGAGATAGCCGAGCCAAACCTGTTGGCGAGCCCATCAAGGTATTGGTCAGTTCAGAATCAGAGGGGCGTTATTTGTACATCGGCCTAGATCTGACGCACACCGAGCAGAAGAACATAGTCAGGTTTCTAAAAGACAACCTCTTTATATTTGCTTGGGAGACCAGAGACATGGAGGGTATAGACCCTAGCCTCATAACTCACAAGCTGATGGTAGATCCAGATCATCCACTAGTCAAACAAAAAAGAAGACCGATTGCTTCTGAACGACATCAGATTATAAATGAAGAAGTCCATAGGTTGCTTGAAGCCAGGATGATACGATAAGTGTTCTATCCCAAGTGGCTGGCCAATACCGTCCTGGTCAAGAAGAAAAATGGCAAGTGGAGAGTCTGTGTTGATTATACAGACTTCAATAAGGCGTGCCCCAAAGACAGCTTTTCACTGCCAAGGATAGATCAATTGGTTGACGCCACTGGGGGGCATGAGCTCATGAGCTTCATGGATGCCTACTCTGGGTACAACCAAATTCAGATGTACCCTCCAGACCAAGAGAAGACAGCCTTCATAACTGAACGAGGTCTCTACTGTTACAGAGTAATGCCTTTCGGTTTACAGAATGCTGGAGCCACTTATCAGCGGTTGGTGAACAAGATGTTCAGCATACTACTCGGCAGTACCATGGAGGTATACATCGACGACATGTTGGTTAAAAGTCTGCAGAAAGGTAGTCACCTCCAGCACTTAGCCCAGACCTTCGATATCCTCAGATAGCACAGGATGAAACTCAACCCTGCGAAATGTACCTTTGGGGTTACGAAGGGAAAATTCTTGGGATACATTGTCTCTCAGAGGGGTATCGAAGCAGACCCCACTCAGATCTAAGCTCTGATTGGACTGAAGTCACCAAAAACCAGAAAGGACATTCAGGCACTGAACGGCAGAATCGCGACACTAAGCAGATTTATCTCCAAATCTACTGATCGCTGCCTACCTTTTTTCAAAGCTCTGAAGGGTAACAAAGCTTTATAGTGGATAGAAGAATGTGAGAAAGATTTTCAAGAACTAAAGGAGTATCTAGCCTCTCCAGAGCTTCTGTCAAAACCAGTACAGGGAAAAAAGCTACTCTTGTACCTTGTAGTCTCTAAAAACGCAGTCAGCTCCGCATTAGTCAGACAGGACAGAGGAGTACAGAGGCCTATATTCTACGTCAGTAGGGCATTACTTGACACAGAAAAAAAAATATCCAGAAGCGGAGAAACTAGCCTTCGCTTTGGTCATACAGCTCGAAAGTTCCGACCTTATTTCCAAGCCTATCCAATTGAAATCCCAACTGCCTATCCTCTGAAGTCAATACTGAGGAAACCTGAGGTATCAGGAAGATTAGTGAAGTGATCTGTGGAGCTAGGGGAATTCGACATATCGTATGTGCCTCGAAGCTCCATCAAAAGGCAGGCCTTGGTTGATTTTGTTGTCAAGTTCACCCCGACACTTCAAGACAAGGCACAACTCATCGAAACCTTGGGAACCTGGCTGTTCTACATTGATGGATCATCAACCGATCAAGGCTAAGGAGTAGGCCTGGTACTATAGTCCCCTGATGGGCTCACGTCAGAAAAAACAGTCAGTTTGGGATTCAAAGCTTCCAACAATGAAGCAGAATATGAAGCCCTAATCTTAGGCATCAAGTTGACTTTGGAATGTGAGGTTCAGAACTTCAAGATCTTCTCAGACTACTAACTGGTGGTAAGCCAAGTCCTGGGAGAATTCGCCATTAAAGATGATAGGATGCTTCGGTACTCCGAACTAGTGAACCACTTGAAGTATTCCTTCCAGACATTCACTATCCAAAAAATTGAAAGAAGCCAGAACTACAGAGCAGATGCTTTGGCTAACATGGCGTCCCGCCTAAAGTCTGAAGCAAACTCCACAGTAAAAATCTCCTATCATCCAGGACCTAGCATAGAGGAAGCCCAAGTTGCTCAAATTGCTGAACAGCCCCAGAACTGGATGACTCCAATCCTCCAGTACCTACAATCCGGGCTCCTCTCAGAAGACAAAAACAAAGCCAGGAGAATCTAAATCAGAGCGGCTCGGTACCTGATCCTGAACAACAAGCTGTACAGAAGGTCGTATTCTCAACTTTTGTTAAAATGCTTAGTTCCAAAAGAATCACAATATGTCTTGGCCGAAATACACGAAGGAATTTGCGGGAATCATAATAGGGGCAGAACTATAGCTCACCGAGCTCTGTCTCAGGGCTATTACTGGCCTAGCATGCTAAAGCAGGCTAAGGAATATGTTCAGAAGTGCGACAAGTGCCAAAGATTTGCCCCATATCAACATCAGCCTCATCACGAGCTCATCCCGATTCCTAGTCCTTGGCCCTTTGCTCAGTGGGGGATGGACATCGTGGGTCCATTACCAAGGGCCCCACCAAACAGGAAGTATCTCTTGGTAGCCATTGACTACTTCTCTAAGTGGGCCGAAGCTGAGTCTCTAACACATATCACAGAAAAGGAAGTTGAGAACTTCACCTGGAAGAACATTGTTTACAGGTTCGGTATACCACGTGTGATTATCTCTAACAATAGGATGCAGTTCACTGGTAAAGGCTTTAAGAAATTCTGTGAAAACCTTAACATTAGGCAACACTTTGCCTCTCTAGGCCATTCACAAGCAAATGGGCAAACAGAGGTCACCAACCGAACGATCCTTGATGGAGTAAAGACAAGGTTGGAACAGGCCAAAGAAAAGTGGGCAGAGGAACTCCTTGGAGTTCTTTGGGCCTACAGAACAACCAGAAGAACTCCCACCTCTGAAACTCCCTTCTCATTGGCTTATGGTACAGAAGCAGTAATTTCGGTTGAGATCGGTATGCCAACCCTGAGGACTGAAGCCTTTGAGCAAGAATCCAATGATCAGTAGCTGATGGAAAACTTGGATTTTCTTGAAGGAAGAAGGGATCAAGCCAACATCAGGATGGAAGCCTATCAGCAGAGAATGGTCGACAAATCCAAGGTAGGACTCAAGACGGTCAGCTTTCAAGTCGGAGACTTCGTCTTAAGGAGAGTCTTTCAAAACACCAAGGATCCCACTATGGGAAAACTGTCACCAAACTGGGAAGGCCTCTACAAAGTAACGAAGGTTGTTAGGCCTAGCACCTACTGGCTAGAAGACATGACTGGGAAGCCTATTCCTAGGCCATGGAACGTGGAACATTTACGGAAGTATTATCAATAGAGATGTTTCTTTCTTTTAATTCCATGGAATGTCCATCAATAATGCACAGGCCTCCAGAGCCTGGTCCATAATGTACAAGTCTTCGTACTTGGTCCATCTACAATGCACAGGCCTCCAGAGCCTGGTCCATAATGTACAAGTCTTCGTACTTGGTCCATCTGTAATGCACAGGCCTCCAGAGCCTGGTCCATAATGTACAAGTCTTCGTACTTGGTCCATCTATAATGCACAGGCCTCCAGAGCCTGGTCCATAATGTACAAGTCTTCGTACTTGGTCCATCTATAATGCACAGGCCTCCAGAGCCTGGTCCATAATGCACAAGTCTTCGTACTTGGTCCATCTATAATGCATAGGCCTTCAGAGCCTGGTCCATAATGCACAAGTCTTCGTACTTGGTCCATCTATAATGCACAGGCTTCCAGAGCCTGGTCCATAATGTACAAGTCTTCGTACTTGGTCCATCTATAATGCTCAGGCCTCCAGAGCCTGGTCTATAATGTACAAGTCTTCGTACTTGGTCCATCTGTAATGCACAGGCCTCCAGAGCCTGGTCCATAATGTACAAGTCTTCGTACTTGGTCCATCTATAATGCACAGGCCTCCAGAGCCTGGTCCATAATGTACAAGTCTTCGTACTTGGTCCATCTGTAATGCACAGGCCTCCAGAGCCTGGTCCATAATGTACAAGTCTTCGTACTTGGTCCATCTATAATGCACAGGCCTCCAGAGCCTGGTCCATAATGTACAAATCTTTGTACTTGGTCCATCTACAATGCACAGGCCTCCAGAGCCTGGTCCATAATGTACAAGTCTTCGTACTTGGTCCATTTGTAATGCACAGGCCTCCAGAGCCTGGTCCATAATGTACAAGTCTTCGTACTTGGTCCATCTGTAATGCATAAGCCTCCAGAGCCTGGTCCATAAGGTACAAGTCTTCGTACTTGGTCCATCTATAATGCACAGGCCTCTAGAGCCTGGTCCATAACGTACAAGTCTTCGTACTTGGTCCATCTATAATGCACAGGCATCTAGAGCCTGGTCCATAATGTACAAGTCTTCGTTCTTGGTCCATCTATAATGCACAGGCCTCCAGGGCCTGGTCCATAATGTACAAGTCTTAGGACTTGGTCCATCTATAATGTGCAGGTCTTCCGATCCTAGTCCATCTTTAACACACAGATTCTATGATCTAGTCCATCCAAAGACAGAAGTTCCGAACATCTACAAACTAAAGTTTCCTAGATCGGAACACCTCAGATTGATACTTAGATTATTTGGATTATCTATCAGCAAGCAATAAGTACTATAGTACCGGGCAGGTTTGAAGTACTTTGATTCAAGACTTTTACAAAGTTTCTTTGATCTATTCTTAGAACAGTCATATATCAGAAGTGCATGAAAAGGTGTTTTAACTCCAAAAGAGCACATTCAAATACAAAGAACATCAGATCTGAGAAGAAGGAACCCAATTTTATTGATGATTCATAAAATTTACATCAGTACAAGAAGACTGAAAACAGAACAAGTACACAAAAAGCTACAACAAAGGCAAACACTATACGACATCATGGCTTTCTTTTTCAAATGAGAAAGGGATCCAGGATCCAAACTTCCATTACCGCCACCGCCGACACCATTTGAAAGGAAGGAATCCTGAACCCCAATCTGCATCAAGAAGCACCCAGGCCATTTCATCATCACTGTCATTGATCTGAAGACCAACGGATGATGAGGGCTCTGGGTCTCAGGGGACCTCCATTCATCTCCCTCAGAGCAGTTGTCACACCCCGACCGATTTGAGCAAGGGTCTCTACCAAGACACAAAGGGAAGGAGGCATCCCACCTTTGTCTTCATCACCAATGCTCTAAGCCTCGGTTGAATCAAGGAGGGTCCACCTCCCATCAAAGAAATCTCGACCGGATGCTAAGATGGACAAGAAGATCTTAGCCTCCTCTAATCCTTCCTTGGAGACTGAATCAAAGGGAAGGTTAACTCTCGGCCAGAGTTTAATCATTCCCAACTTGGACTGAAAATTGTCAATCATCTCCAGGCAAACGGTAAGCCTCTAAAAGGCATTCAAATTCTCTCTGATAGGGGAACAATATGGGAATACAAGTAAAAGAGATAGGGGGCAACCTTATGCTTCTCCTCCCTATATATAGACCCTCGAAGCCCAAAAGTCACCTAGACGAACTGTCGCAACGGTTAAATCAAGGGTTGGTCTCGAAAACCCAAAAGACAGCTGTATAAATGGATGACGTATAGGATCGTCCTTTCGGATACTTAGGCGATAAGATACAAGGCTTCCCCAAGCATACCGAACTGATCAAAGCAAACAAAGTTCGATCCACCTTTATACAAATACCTTCCGTCTAAAATATAGACCTCATAGTCTTTGCCATTCCGTTGATCCTTGACGGACCACGTGTATGAAAAAAAGCCTTTAGTTTGGATATATATCAGTCCAGGTCTGAATGATTTAGGAGGCAGAAGTCTCCATCATCAGAGCAACAGACACAAGACACCGTTCTTACTACAGGACTTGGGTTCAGAACAAGCTGCCTCAGAATTCTTTGAAAATTTACTTTCAATATATATGTGGCACAAGATCATCGTCAGATCCTTATATGTCAGATTGAAATTGCTTTCCTACCTCATCCAAAGAGGAAGAAGCAATCAGAACTAGTCTATAATCATTATCTTTTCGCAACTGCAGTTCGGAAGATAACTGCCAATTCTTGGAAGCTGATCTGGAGGGATCCAGAACAGCCTTACTTGCATCAATTTCTCACATCAACAACAAATTCAAAGGAAATACTACATGGGTCAACCAAGCACAAGAGAAGACATTTGATGAAGAAAAGCTGTTTCATTGAAGAAGTCTGTTACACTGAAGTTCAAAAAAAAAAAAAAAAAAAAAAAACAACAAAAAACCTAAGCTAAGCATATTTCAAGCCTGATCGGCAGAGGCAGGCTCAACGGCTGAGAGGGGATCGGTAGGAGCAGCATCGATCGTCTCACTTGGGACGAAAACTTCGGTAGGAGCGACAGGAAGAACGTCGACCACCTCATTCGGAACTGCAACCTCAGGAGGGGTAACCCTTGAAGGCACAATCGAGGATATGTCGAAGTCAGGGAATTTGGCAAGGAACCGATCTCGGAAGTTGTTAAAGCCAAACATGATCAGGGTGTTGGCCATTCCTTCCAGTTCCATCCTCATCTCCATCTCATTATCCACCTTGGCCTGCTCCACCGCATCGTCAAGCTTCTGGTTGAATTCATACCGCACGCCGTCCAACTCCCTCTTCAGCCTCTTTTCCCTGTTGAACAGCAAGGTCCCTCTCTGACTCCATCACGATCAGAGAATTCTGAAACTCCTTCAGCTTCTCTGCAGAATCGTGGGCCTCCGACTGGGCAGTGCCAAGCTGAAGCCTACGATCGTCCAGCTCTATCTTGAGTTGATCAACCTCCTCTGAAGGAAGAGTGACCTCCGTCAAGGCAGAAAGGGTGTGTAGAGCCTATAGTGTACAAAGCACACAGTTCAGTACCAACCAAAACACTGGGAAAAAGTGAAAGGATATAAAGACCCGAAGAACTTATCTTGACCTGAAGAGAAGCCAGGTCAGCAAGAAGCTTTTCCGGCTTCTGGGGCCTAATTTTGCTTGAGCTTTTGGCCTAAAAGTCCTCTAGAATCTTTTTGGCCCCCATAGCATCAAGGGCCACCGAAGATGATGCCCCCTTGCCCGCTTACTTGGACGGGGCTGGGGGGACCATAAAAATGGGGGCAGGCATCTCTCTCTCCACCTCAATGAGGTCAGGAGAGATCGAGAGTACCCTCCTCCTCTTCGCCTGGATGGGAGGGTCCACTGGGGAAGAAGCCTCCCCCACTGCCACAGATAAAGATGGCTCGGTCTACCACCGTGCCATCATGTTTTTTGCAAGCTCCTCAACACTTTCTCTGGCAGCCATCAATTTATCAGGATTGACAATGGAGGAATGGTCTCGGTTACTGGGCTTTAAGAGATTTTTGTATTGCTTCTGAATCGTAGGGGAGAATCTCGGTCTTCTCCACACGCTCTTAACTACACGAAAAACACAGAAATTGATCAATTCAGCAATTGGTGTACAAAATGAAATCAACACAGCCACGGGAAAATTGGGCCTCACCCTTTCGCCCAGTGGTTCGAGGGAATGTTGAAGGTTGGCCTTCGAAGTCCTTGAATTCCCATCCTCATTTTATGAAGAAATATCACTCCTTCCAGGTCTTGTTGGAAGAGGGCACGGAAGTAAGGGGTCTGAACCCACTATCAAAAGACATAATAAAGGCCTTCCGCCTTCTGAAGTTTTAGATCCATATTACTACGGATTAAGTCAAGGGACACATTGACATTATTCATATGCCCCAACACAATGAAGCTCAACAGATGCCTCCAACTGTTAAGGTTCAGGTTTGCGGGGCAAAGGTCGAACCAACAAAAGAATTGTTTTATAATATCAGGAAGGGGGAGTGTCAATCCCATTTCAAACCAGGCCAGGTAGGCGCAGATTTCCCCCTCTCTAACATCGCTTGGGCGATCCCGAGAGTCAGGGACCCTGAAAGTAACGTTTGAGGGAAGATTGAATTTCTCCCACAACTCCGTCAACATTTTCTTGGTGATTGCACTCTCACCCTCCTCTCTGTAACCTGGATTGACCAGAGGTCTCACTAGCCTTATTCGGGGGCTCATCAAATGCATCAACAATCCTAACCCCCGGACTAGAGGGGGGCTCTATCAGTCTATTCTCATCATCATCTATAGAAGGAAGATTCACTAACTGCAGTTGAGGGACGATCCCAGAAGGACTGCCCGAACCAGAGGGTGACTCAAGGCCAGACATGGCGAACAAAAGAAAGAAATGAAGCAAATGAAAAGGAATGTAGAAGGGGACAAAAATCAAACCTGAAATCAAGAAAGGACTATGAACACCGGATATCCTTTAAACTTCAAAATATGTCAAATGGCGGTGACAGCCTCTGGTACTGTAGAAACAAGTGCAGAAGAAAGGTATAAAAAGACCTCTCTTTATATACACGTTTGAAATATGATCCTCCCAAGACAAGTTGACACAACGGTTGAAAATAATGATGGCTTCTCAAGTATCGGCTGCGCAATAAATGACTCATTAAACCGACGTCTCAAGAAATGGAGAAACAAAACGTGTGACTCTTCACAAAGCCCATAACCCTAGTTAAACCCTAGCTTCTAACTAGGGCTCGGGGGGAGAGTAGCTGATATACCACAAACAGACACACCAATCACCTTGAGACACGTGTGCTTACAGAGTTAATAATTTCGATCATACAGAGCTGATAATCTCGATCATACAGAGCAGCCAAAAGCCTTCAGGGCATTCTCATATATATATATATCCTACAGAGCCGACAAACTCGGTCATATAGTGCAGGCGGAGCCTCCAAGGCATTCTCATGCACATATCTTCCAGACCTTATACTCTGGGCAATATTCATTCAGCATTTCATATGGTTCCGACCTTATGGCTTCCTTAACAACTGCCAAGCAGGGAATAAGGAAACAGTCTTCAGCAAGGAAACTACTATCTATGATTATCTCCATCTACGACTCAATACTCCACAAGGTAACAGCAATCTCCGATGATCAAATCCCTATATTCATGGCATCGAATCCTAATCAACTTAGGAAGGCCACGACCTATAAATTAAACCCTAAAGGTACGCTTTATTTTTTATGCTCATTCTTTAGCTTTCAATACAGTCTTTCAATTCCGTTTACTTACTTAAGCATCGGAGCGGCTACCGTTGGAGCCAATCCGGTGGTCCTCTGATCGTCTTTCTGAGTGTTCTACAGGTCATGGAGCCCATACTTATTGCGAGTCGAAAAGTGCAGCATCAATATATATATATATATATATAGTACTTCTATAAATGGTGATGTAAGAAACACGTGCATGACTAGGACTGCGCTCATCTTTGTTTTCTCCAGCAAATTTTATTGTAAAGTGAATGACATGTTGGGGGTCATCTATGTTTTTTATTTTTATTTTTTAAATTTCTTTTCATAAATTCTGTTGATTTTTCATAAATCAAACCAAGTTTGATATCACTTTATAGTTCATTTTACTAAAAATTTCCATCTCCATTTGATCAAGACTAGGCCAATAATAGTAAAATCATATTTGGAAACTTGTGATACTCTTGCGTAGAAAATAGAGTTCGTTTTACTGTGATGAATCAATTGACTGAGAATTTGAATGAGTCCACTAAATATTAAGTGAGCTCAATTGATCATATTTTGAATTCGGAAAATTACTCATTGGAAGATTTATTTGACCAATCTACTAACCCAATAGACTGAATTGATTGAGGATTTGTGAAGAAAAATTCACAATTGACTGAACATAGAAATCAGTCGACTGAATGATTAAAAGATGAGAGATTACCGGCTTATTAGACAAACTAGTCATCTAATAAGAAAAATCAACTGACTAATTAAAATTCAAGGCTAAAACTAGTCGATTGGTTATCGAAACCAATCGACTAATTGATCGAATATATAAATATAAACTGCCATTTTGAACATTTCACTATAATGCACTAGTCGACGTTTTCACTTCCTGTTTCTCTACCACAAACTCTCCAAATTACACTAAAAAATGGCTTTAAAATCAAAGACCACAACATCAAAAAGGACATCTAAATGCCCTAGAGTCAAGGATGATCCTGAATCACAAACAAATTCAGGACATGACTCACAAATCTTTCTCAACTCCACATTTGCAAAGAAGTAAAAAGATGACGTGAGTATGAGAACTCTAGTATATGGTAAAATTGTTGACTTCATCTTTTTCGATTCCCAACTCATAGTCATAGGCACACTCTTTCATCACTAAGGGTGGATGAAATTTCTCTAACTTTCTAACACCTAATACAAGCATTTAGTTAAACTTTTCTGGGCACACTTCAAAATGCATGGAGGTGTGAGTATTCTTATGGATGCAAAACATGCACATAGCCCTAGATTGTGACACCATAGATTTTATCCTCAATATTCCTAGGGGTGACTTTAAAAAATTAACCACAAATTAATGGGTCACAATGAATGGCTTTAACCCTCTCGAAGCCGTTCAACAAATATCTGGCAATCCTGCCATTGACAACTCTAAAAGCCTAAAGCTTCTGAGCTTACTTTAGAACCTAGGCCTATTAATCATATCGTTAGCCATAATATTTTTTCCAGGGTAGGGGGGAGAGATCATGTTGCTTACATGGACCTATTTATTATTTGGTGTGTTCTTAACCACCAAAAGATTTATCTCCCATACCTTATCCTACATCATATGAATGATTGCCTCAAGAAGAAAAATGAAATTATTCCTTATGGAAACATTCTCACTGCCATCTTTAAGCATTTCCTTTTAGACTTAGAAAGTGAAAAGGACATTTATCAACCATCCCACACTGATATCTACTCTAAAGCCACACTCAAACGCATGAGTTGCAAACCAACAAATGAGGGGGTGGGTACTAAAAGAGGATCTTCCAATCCCTTAGCCACAATGAGCAAACTAATGCAGAAGATGAAGAAGAAAACCTTTAAGAACCTCAATCCAATCGCACTTCTCCTAGCCTCTTCTACTGCTCTGAGTCTTGCCTTATCTAATCTTATCATTGCCATGCTTCAAGCTTCGGAGAACGGGATGTTTGCAAGAATGGACTCCTTTGAGAAATTAATCAACACAAAGTTGACCGACATGATTGAGAGGATAAAAGTTATTGAGAATGATGTGAGCATTCTTAACATTTAGGCTGAATCCCTCTATGAGCATGCAGATGGGAAGCATGGACAAACAAAGCCAGACGTGCTCAAAGTCAAAGAAGTGTTCACCTAGATCCTCAACACTGGAAGGGGTTAATATTTTAGATGATATCAAAAGGGGGAGATGGAAGATGTTTTTAGAAAGTTTTTTTTGAAGAAAGTATGTTGGGAGAAACTTTGTAGATTTTCTTTTGATGTAATTGGCCAATTTGATCTTGTAAAAATATTTAGTGCTCAGTGACTTTAGATTTGTACTATATCAATTACATTAATGAAATATAAATTTCTCTATCTTATATGTTTCACTCTTATATGTGTAAATGATTGGCTACGGGCAAACAAAAGTTGATACTTGATTAAACATGCTATATGCCTATGTGTGCTAATATGCAAAATATGAAAAATTCATAACATGACTATACTTTCAAGCATAATGAATCCTCATAATAATTATCAATCCCTGTATACAATAGATGCACCTTGATAGCGGGAGATAGACTTTTAAATGCCTTTAAAATTATCGAGAACTTTATTACAAGGCATAAAATCAATATATGTGTTATATGCATATTGATAGAAGAGTTTTACAAATTACTTATCTATATCCTAATCAATATTTGAACTTTATTTGCATAAAAAATGTCAATGGTTTGTTATCATCATAAAAAATGGGGAGAATGCTAGCCCTAAAAGTTTCAAACTAAGAACATTCAAGTAATTTTGATGATAATAAGATATTGATAATATGAACTAATGTTTATTTAGTGACAATGCAAATATGTCAACTAGCTCAAAAAAAGTTTGACCAAGACTTGAAAAATTTAACAATATTATATCATTCATTTATGACTAGGCATCAAAGTCAAACTCAAGTAAGGGGAAGCATTCAAGTCCAAAGAAATCAAGTTAATACTTTATTTTCTTTATTTTGGATTTTTGAGTGATTTAGGATTGATTGATCAATGCATAATATTTAAAGTATTTAAGTGATCAACTAGAATTAATTGAAAAGATATTTTTCAAAGCATAACATTGATATACCTTTAGTTTTGAAAAATCAAGTTATTTGAAAAAAAAAACATTGAACAAAATAGGCAAAATTGCTAAATTTTCAAAGTTAGTTGACCACTTTGAAAAATTAGTCGACTGACTCGTATTCTCGAAACATGCTTATTTTGTCATTGTCAAAATCAGTTGACTAATTTTTTGGATTTGTCCACTGATTGTCTATATGTTAACAATCCTTGGGCTTACTATTAAAACCAGTCAACTAATTCATGGAACTAGTCAACTGAATCTTCTATACAAATTGTAAATTTTGACATTAGAAAAGCCAGTCGATTGAATATTGAATCAGTTGACTGATTGTTTTGAACACAATCAACCTCTAGCTTCTAGAAAAATCAATTGCATTTATTAGTCAATTGAATTATGATTCAATCGACTAAATGATGAATTCAATTGACTGATTTTTTCGATCTGCCACTTTCAAATTAATTTTTTTGACATATATGAAGGGGGGCAATGACCATATTTTGAATTTAATGACTATATTATTTTAAGGCCTATATAAATAGATTTTTTATAGCAATTATTGTTAACTCATACATGCTCTAACATTCTTTACATTGAAAGTCACTTCAGATCACATTTATTTCAGATCTAGATTTCAAGGTTCTTTTATCTCTTAAATAATTAAGCATTTAATAACCAATCATTAGAAAGGGATATTCATTGTACCAAATAAGCTCTAAAAGAGAGTAAACATTGGTGTAAAACTTTGTGTTCACATTGTGGTAAGACTTTGAGAGTAGGTGTTACCCTTGTGAGGGAAAAGGGAAATTTTTGAAAAAAAAAAATGGTGTTTTCTTCATTGTAAAAGTTTGATATCTACCTGAAAGGAGTTCACATAGTGGAAATATCAAGTAGGGAGCTTGGGGGTTAAGGATGTAGGGTAATTCGAACATTGTAAAAATCTTAGTGTAGTTTTTTATACTCTCGCTCATTTATTTTATTGGCTATTTTTGTGTATATTTTAAATATCTTAAAAACATCTAATATTTTCCAAATACCCAAATAACCCCTTCTTGCCTATATCTCTGGGCAATAGGGTTCATTAGAGGGATCCGTGCCTTTTACAAGAACACCACAGATTCACTAGTTTTGGTGATTCCCTCATTCGCAAGGAATGGAGTGTGGACCTCAGGAGGCCACCGGATGTTGAGGCAACAACTTTATGTTTTCTTGGATTTTGTTAGGGAAGATCTTGAACCAATTAAGTAGGATATCATGGAAGAGATCTTCGGGGATGATCCCACCTTCAGTGCTTTCAAGGTAGATGAGAAAAAGCCCTAGGGTCATCTTAGCAATGGACCTCGAAAGGTTGTTGAAAGGGTCAGGCGTCTTGATGATGGTGCAAGGACGTCAACAAAGGCCCCTGCTATGGATGATAAGAAGGGTAAGGGAAAGGTGTTTCCTTCAAAAAAAGTTTCTCTTCCACTTAAAGTAGTTCCCCAAGTAGGAAAAACCTCTAGACCATCTGTAGGGTTGGGTATAAGTAAGACCCTTGAGGATTGTGGGTTGACAAGGCTACTTCTCCTCAAGTTTGTTATTTTCTATTGTTCTGTTATTCTTTATGAATATTCTTTTCATTCTCTTGATCTTTGTTGTCTCTACTCATTATTTTAAGAAAATTCTTTGGCATGGAGGTGGAGGGTCGTATGACTTTTCTAAATTTCTTGCACAAGGTTGTTGACATAGAGCTTAGTGAGAAGGACTCCTCTAGTGGGGAGTTGTAGAGACCTGAAAATTTAGAATAGATTTTTCATTTTTTGAATGTGGCACATAAATCGAGGTAGGCCGGGTCGAGTAGTGTAATACCAGTTGTAACCCGAGTTGTTAAAGCTCTATATTATTATATCACATGTACTGAACAATTTTGGAATGTGAACGGGTTATTTTATACAGTCAGTGCCGGGCGACACCCGAGCAACCCAGAACCAAGCATCGTAATGTGTGCACGTACGTTGATGCATGTATGTGTACGTATACGTATAAGTATAGGTTATTAGAAATGAGTGTATGCATACGTAATTAAAAATTAGCATATACGCATATATATGAATATATGTGTATGCATTAAATATGTGTAGATGTATGTAGTATAAAGTATAAAATACATGTATATAAGTATTTAAATATAAAATACAAGAAAATTAAAGGAAAAGAAATTGAGAAGCATACAGGCAAGTGGGGCGTGTGGGTGTGTGTTGGTCTGTGTGTGCAAGTGGGTGTGTGTGTACTGTTGTGTGTGTAGTGTGTGTTTTATATAATATACATATAACACACAATTGTCAACCCATCCATTTAATGCAAAGCTGCATTCTGAAAAGAAGAAAAAGAAGAAGAAATTAGAACATTGGGGAAGTCAGAAAAGAAGAGAAACAGTGGGCTGCAGGTAACCTTGCATGAAGTTGTGTATATACCTATGTGTATATTAATATGTGCGTCGGGTAGAAAATCAGAAGGACGAAGTGATAAAGAGGCTGTAAGCATTGTGGAGAAACAGAGAGGACCATAGGGAGATCCAAAAAGTTGAGACAGACAGGAGGGAAGAAGCTACACCAAGAGAGAAATCAGAAAAATAGGGACACTGAAAGGAAAGGGGAAGACGGTTTGACCTTCTACATTCTCACTGTTTGGTTCAATTGCACAGTAGACACGACTCCTAAGGGTTAAGAAAAACCCTTCTAGGTATGATATTTTTCTAAGTAAGAAATAGGGTTAAGTTTAGGAATATTTTATGAGTAAATTGAATGATTTATATGCTTAACTGTTATTGGGGAATTATTTGGAATATGTTTGCTTGATAACCTAGAGTTGGTTGTTTACGTGCTTATGTGTTTCTTGTATTCTTTGAGAATTTAGTAAAGTGATGAACGTGAATTGTGACCATATGTTTAAATTGACTGTATGAGACATGTATTCATGTGGAACAAGTTTTGTGATTTAAATGTTATTGTTGCTTCGAGTATGATACATTATTTAAAGCATGTTTCATTAAGATTACATTATTGTGTGGTGAAATCAAAGCATATTGGCATATGGTGAATCCTTTGGAAACATAGTGTGGGTTGAGCATGTGGTGCTATGCATCATGAGGGCGTAGATCTTGTGGTGAAAAACCCAAAATTGGCCATTGCACTGGTACACAGATCCAATGGGGGAGGTTCGTGAACGGGTGTTGGTACTCAGATCCATCAGACGCAGTCCGTAAACGAGACATGGGTGTGGCATAAAGTGCATGGGTGTGTCATGCATATTTTCACTGTATCGTATGAATGAACTGGAAAGTATCTAGATTATAAATATACACTTTGCACATGTCACGCCTTAATCTTGTTTTTTACATTAGCATTATGTTATACCAGCTGTTGAGCTGACCCATTAGTGGGATATCATATTATAGATGATGCTCCTGATACTTGAGACTTGAGGAAGTCTTGGAGAACAGAGGAGATGTGGATCATGGAGGATTTTTGGCCCTTGGGGCATAATTTGATGTTGTACAAAGGTCATGAGCCTTAAACTATACATATTTATTTATATGTTATGAAATAACGGGCAAGGCTCTATGGATTAGTATCAGAACATGAATTGGGTTAGTGTTTGAAATTCATGTAATCGTCCTTTATTATTCCCTTTTTGTTTATTTCACTCCCCGGGTTAGTGAAAATTCGGGGCGTGACAGGAGTATTCACATATTTCCTTGGATCCTTACTTTGATCTTCCTAGTGAGGTTTCCTTTTTACTTATTACTATTATTTTCTTTAAACATCCTTTTTGACTTCTAATTTGGTATTGACGCAGGTTTCTTAGAGCAAGCGGCTGGCTTAGTTGAGTTCCTAGGCATGACAGGTCCTTTGGCTGTTGAGGTGCTAGAGAAGGTAGAACATTAAGGGGGAAAAGACCATGATCCTTCAAGGAAACTTACCAAGCATCTTACTCAAGGGGAGCTTTCAAGGTCCCAAGCCCTCACAAAAAATTGGCCGTAGAGGTAGCCTTGGAGGAAGCCTAAGAGGTTGCTCGAGGAATTCCTAACAACCCTATTGAACTTAATTCCTTGGAGCACACTCAGAGCAATAGGCCTATGGCCGCTGATGGCCGTCATGAAGATGTGCCTGTAGGAGTTGCGTTCGAGAAAGCCCCAGGCAAGGAGGCCCCAAAAGAAATTATCAGGAAGGATATCTATAACATCTCTAATCTAATTACTTAGTAATTAGGGTTGATCTTAAGACTTTGATGACACTAGTGTTTAATTACGCTAAGGCCAATGGTCACCGACAAATAAGATCCTAGCAAGATGATTGAATAGATATGATTTGGCAAAAAATTCTAAATAAAATGAACATTTTAATTCAAATTCAATATAACTGCTAAGACTTTAATATTGTAATCCCAAGTGGAGGATATCGCGAAGTAATAATACTCGGTGAGTCCGAGGTCAAACCAGAGGGAACTTAAGACAATTGACAAAACAAAAAATTTAATAAAATCAAATATGTTTGCTTGGAAAAAATGATTCGTTGATTGCTAAAAGAAATGAAATAACTAAAAATAATATAAAAGAGTGCTAAGGCATCAGAGATCCACAAGAACAAACTTATGATATGTAAAGATTTGAAAAATCAGGGTAAATTTTTCATTTTTACCGGTAGGGTACTGTTCATGCACTGTTTGCCTGTAGGGCACTACACATGCATCATTTAGGAATAGCTCATATTTAGAGTCATATTTTGAGTATGAAATAGAAGAGAAACATGCTTATAATGTTAAAATAAACCTCTTATGAAAATTTGAGCCTAATCGGAGATAGTTTAAAAAATTGGACCAAAAGGGCATCTTGGGTGGCCCGGGTGGAACTGGCCAAACCCGGTCACAGGAGAAAATAAATTTTTTGAGAAATTTTCATTTAAAATAATTTTAAGAACTTTGGCTAAAGTAGAATGTCGGATTGAGGCATTTCGGGACGGGTTGTAGTGTAATGGGGTCTCGAATTCATTAAGGGCAAAAGGGTCTTTTTGTCCTTCTGTCCCTTTACTATAAATACAGCCCCTTAGAGATAAAAATCATAGAATTGGTCTGCGAAAGGAGCTACAGCTCGTTCATGGAGAGAAAAGGTGAGAAAACTTAGGGTTTTTCAAGTTTCAAGCCACCAAAACAAATCTCTAGGCTAGGATTCTCACAAGGCTTCTTTCTAGGAAGTTGTTCCCCACGTCAAGGGCTACATTCTCACTAATTGGTTCGGCTGCACAGCAAGTAAAACTCCCTAGGGTTGACCTTTTAGGTATGATATTTTGCTAAGTAAAGAATAGGATTAAGTTTAGGAGTATTTTATATGTTGATTGTGTGATTTATATGTTTACTTGTTGTTAAAAAGTCACTTAGGATATAGTTGCTTTGAAAAACCTAGAGTCAGTTGTTTGTGTACTTGTGTGTTCTTTGAGAATTTGTAAAAATGAAGAACATGTAACTTGAATATATGTTTGATTCATTACATTGTGGCTTATGTTTATGTGGATAGACATTGTGTTTTGGAAGATATGATTATTTAATGCATTGATGCTTTGTGAAATTATGTGTTATTTGAGAATTGGTAATTTAGTGAACATGTAATATGAGTTTGTGTTTAAATTAATTTCATATAGCATATGTTTATGTGGAAGAAGTTGTGTGGTTTGAAAGTTAGAATTTACTTTATGGATGATGCATGATTTAAGGTGTATACCATGTATTTGATAAAATGTCTCATTGAAATTGCATAGAAAAATCAAGGCATATTAGCATATTGGGATTCCTTGAAAACATAGTGTGGGTTGAGCACTTGGTGCTATGCATTATAAGAGTGTAGATTTTGTGGTAAAAAATCCAAAATTGGCCATTTCATTGGTGCCCAGTATCCAACGGGAGCGATCCGTGAACGGGTGTTGGTACTCAGTGGTCCAACGGGAGCGATCCGTAAACAAGACATGCGAGTGGCATAGAGTTTGCATGTGTGTGTCACGCATATTGCCATTGCATTGTATTGATGAATTGGAAGGCATGTAGATTATAAATGTACACTTAGCACATGCCACGCCTTAATCTTGTTCCTTGCATTAGCATTATGTCATACTAGCAGTTGAGCTGACCCTTCGTGGGATATCATATTACAGATGAGTCTTCCGGTACTTGAGACTTGATGAAGTCTTTAAGAGCGGAGGAGAAATGGACCACGGAGGATATTTGGCCCTTGGGGCGTATTTTGACTTGTATAAGGGCATAAGCCCTAAGCCATATGAAATGAACTTGTAAAAATTTTGTATGTTATGAAAAAAATGGACAAGACCTTATATTTGTAATGAACATGAAATTTCTAACATTGAAAGTTCAAGTACATGAGTATATATGGTGGATTGTATATTTAAATGATGTATGTTTAATTTCTATGCAATTGTGGCCATCCAGTGAGGATGGAATGTATAAATCCTTATTGATGTGAAGTATTATGAATATTAGGTGGGAAAAGACTTAGAAAACAAAGGGGACTATGTTAAAATTTTGTGAAATTAAAAGATTTGTTAGGTGTGTAAAACACCTTTTAAATAGGTGAGAAATGTGTCAAAAAGGGGGGGTTAAAAACCTTGAAGAATGGGCTAAAAATGAGAAAAAAGTAGCCTTCAAAACTTGGGAGATTTTTTTAGAAAACAGAGAAAATTGGCTACTGGACAGAGAAATTTAGCCGCAGCCAGCTTTAGTAAACCTGCAAGAAAAATCAAATTTTGGTCTAGACTGCACCAGCCTCTACCTTGCCGCCCAGCCGCATGCCCGACCCGCATGCTCGCCTCGCTCTGCCCACCTACCCACCTGCCCGTGCTGCCTTGCCCTGCTATGCAGCTGCTGCCAAGGCATGTCATGGCTTGCCGTGACCTACCTTTTAAGGCCATTTTTAGGCCATTTGGTTCCATGTTTGATACCACATTTTGGAGTCCATTTTAGGTCACTTTTGGCTATTATACCAAGCCATGTTGGGCACATTTTAGCCATATTTTAAGGCCATGTTTGGCCATTTATTTGGACCACTTTTGTAACACCCCGACCCGATGAAGAATTAGCAAGTCACTAAATATTAACTAGTGATTGAAACCTGAAGTAACAAGGTTGGTTTTCAATCACCAACTTGTTTCTATTAATCCCATTGAGACTGTACACTTTCATTTTGGGAAGCCAACCTCGAATTGAGACGTGACAAAAATAGATTACTACGTCGGGTAGATTATTAAAGTATGAACATGGATATATATAAATATATAAATATATTTATATTGTGAAATATAGATATTGATGTATATGCATACATAAATATGCATGTTAAATTAATAAGTGACTATTCAATTCATATAAAGACATATTATATATATAATATGATTATATAAGACATATATATATATACCTATTTATATAGGAATATAAAGTTGGGTGTAATATATATATATATATATATATATACTTACAAACAAAAGAAAGAAATTGTATTTAATATAATACAATTGAGAGAGAGGGAGACGGTGGGCACTGCTCTCCATGCCTCTCCCATGTGAGCTGCTTGTGAAAAATAATGATGAGAAGGGAGGTGGCAGCCATGGCTGTGTGCCATGCAAATTCAGATACCAACAGGTGGCAAGGCCACCGATTGCATGAGTAAATGAAGGGGAAATAAAAAGGAAAAGAGAACTTGTAATGGAAGAGGAGACGTGTGCAAGCAGTAGCAAGAAATTGAAGGATAGGAACTGAAGTAGGAGAAAAGTGGGAAACTGTAAGTAACTTGAACAGGTAAGATTTCGTTTGGAAATTGTTTAAATTGTGTACAAATTTAAAGCATGTAATAGTAGGGGTTTATTCTGCATAATATAAGCTGTAAATTACAAAAGAAATTACAAGAAATGATCAAGAATCGACTGAGAAAATTCAAGTTTCAGTTGGAACAATAATCAGAAAATTCTGGTGCAGGTCTGAAATAAGAGAAACCAAATCCAAATCCGAGTATTAGGACCTGTTCTAGATCATCCCAAGGTCTTAAAAATGGTAGACCGCGATCCAAAAACTCAAGAAATGAAACCTAAAATATTAGTTGCAGGTTTAAGTCGTGGAACCCAAATTCGGTTTTACACTTTTAAACTCAGTTTTGAGAATGGGTATGTAATCCCCATGTCATAAGGATCACACAGGGCCAAACCTCATCAAAAATAGTGATGGAATGAGGATTTAACGTGTAGTTACAGGTTCGGCTATCAAAAGTTAAACCGAACTCATGAACTGGTTTTAAAACCTTAGATGAATGCCAATCTCTTGGGAAATGTTCTAGAGATGGATGAGTGTAAAAACAGAAGAATTTAGGTGAATAGATTAGCTCGAAAATGAAGCTTTCAAGCTTCGGAAATTAGGGTTACAGTGGGTAACGAAGGAGGAAGACGACGGGTCGACTCGCTGTTGAATCGAGTCACCCGAGTTAACTCGGGACACGTGTCAAGAAAGGGCAAGTCCACCGCATTAAGAGAACGGTGACGTTTTGGTTATGTTGTAAAGATTTAAAATATCAGGGCTGACGTCATGATGACGTCAGCATGAGTTGTTGAACCGGATTGGTTTAAGGAGAACCGGACCGGTTCAGTTAAATTGAAACTGAACCCACTGGTTCAAACCGGAAGAGTTCAAAATTGAAATTTGACCCCAAAACTTTTGGGAAATTCTACTATGGCCCGGCTGAAATTTAATTAATAATAACTTAATAATATTTAAATAAAAGAAATTCCAAAAAATACCCTTAGGCCATAAATAGAGTAAATGAAGTCCAAATAAAGTAAACCAATATTGGATTCTGACTATTTTGGACATTCTAAATCCAATGGCGGGGTCCGTTTTACGAAATGGAACTCCGAAAATTAAAGATATGTAAAGGGATAAAATGACCAAAATACCCTTTGTCCGCAAGTAACAAGTTATTAGTGTGTTCTTACTATTTCGGACCTTCTGAGTCCAATGGTGAGATCCACAACATGAAACGAAGTACGGAAAAATACGGTACGTAATTGGGTAAATGACTATTTTGCCCTTTTGACATACAAAAGTCGGAATTAAATTTTAGGAAAGCCTAAACTGACTTTCTCCAATGTTCCGGACTCAATGGTAGGGTCTATTCGACCAAAAAAAGAAATGTCTAATAAAAAGACATAAAATTTGATGAATAGCATAAGTCCAGTGGCTATAATTAGTACACTGCTCGAAGTACCAACTAAATGGTACGGTACACGAGAACATATGAAGTAAATAAATTAACTTAAAGTTAATGGAGCTACCAGGAGAGTATAGCTAAAATGAAGTTAATTCCTAACACATTAAATTGTGTTATAGGTTAAAAATACGAGTCAATTAAGTACATATGAAATTATGAAATCGTGTTAGGATCTAATACGAACTAAGTAGCATCAACAGGTGTTATTGCAGTAGATGTGAAGTTAATGAGACTGTTATTTATGAATTGTTCTAGGAACTACAAAAGGAAAAAGGAAGGCGTCGCAGTAAACGCCGAGCTTGGAGTATAAGGTGAGTAACCCTGCATTTGAAGTGGAGATTTAACTCCACGGCTTTGAAGAAGTTTTAACTTCCAAAAGAGTTGAAGTATTGAATATTAAATTCAAATATCTCGTGATTCATTTTGCTCTTATAAATCTTGATATGACATGCTCAATGAATAATTTCTATCACTGTCTTCTCTAAAAGTAGTTGACATGTCTACATATTCTGAAGTTCTTGTTGAGAAGTCATATTTAAAATGCTTATAAAGCATCTATTGAAGAAGTCATATTTCAAATGCTATAAATGCATATGTTTGAAGAAGTCATATTGTAAATGTTTTTAACAAAAACCATTTATTGAAGAAGCAGTATTTTGATGCTCGTTAAAAAGGCATCCAAATGTGCATAAGCACCCCATGAAGGTTGAAATCCTTCGGGATTCAACAGTAAATGCCCGGTAGAAGGATCTAATCTCCCAGGCAGTGAGATATCTCCCATTGTAGCATTGCAGTAAGATGGGAGTCTGGTTCGAAACAGATTCCACTTAACCAAAGAGAAAAGATGACAAACACTTTTAAAATGGAAACAGGTTTTTACCCCCATTTTATTATGTACGTTTATATGCTTTGAAATGCATAGATTCCATTGAAGAAATGTGTATTTAGCTTATTAACTATAAATGTTTTTAAGCTATCATTTGAAATCATACTATTAAACATGAAAGTAGGTTTTACCTCTTTCGATTATGCATGTTTTAAAATGCATATACTCTATTGAAGAAATGTGTATTTAGCTTGAATACTTTAAATGTTCAAAGCTATCTTTATGAAGAATGCATATATTCTGTATTCCGAGCATACGAACAATTGGTAGTGAGTATTTTATAAACTTTCATGTGCTAAACCACTGCCAGTTGAAACCCCATGACAAATGCCCGAATTACGCACAAGCTTAGATTAGCTTACCCGGACTTTGTTCGGACCCCCCCTTTCAGGTGTCAGGAGGCAAGCTCTGACTTTGAACAAGAAAGTGTATAATCTATGCTCATTTTGTGAAAGGGCGTAGGAAGTTATTGCAGGACTAGCGGATGTGGAAAAGCACTCGGACTAGTAGTTAGTCGTTTTTGGTTGTGTATATTATGTAGTTAAGTTTTGAAGAACAAACGAATATGTATTGTGTATAAAACTTTAGAATGTATTTACGCTCTGAATGTATAATCATGAGTACCGCAATGCAAAGAGCGGCAGTACCGGACGGATGTGCAATTTTTTTTAATAAGAAAAGAAAAGAAAAAGTTTTTCACGCTTCCGCAACCACGTGTCGCACATCTATTCGATACCGTTGCTTATGTTTCGCCTTGCCCTAAGGCCTCGGTCGAAGGGCGGCGGTCACGATTCGGGATCCGCACAAGGTGGGTTTCGGGTCGTGACAACTTTAAGTAGGATCTTTTTTGGCATATTCTTGGCCTATGTCCTAGGACATTTGGGACCTACTTGGGCCATTGTTCCAAGGTATACTTAGAGGGATTTTGGGGCTGATTTGGAAGCCATTTTTGAACATGACTTAAACTATTTTGAATATTAATTGGGAGAGATGTTTGAGTGACATTAGTAGACCATTTTGGTTAAGTCAAATTGCAAGTCTTCATTTCTAATTTTGGGAAAACATGGGGGAATGAATGCAAAATCAACTAAATTGACCTTAATGGCCTTTCATTACTTTTCTTATTTCATTCCACTCACTCCCTGGGTTTGTGGAAATTTGGGGCGTGACATGATAATTGTGTGTGATTCTCTTTTTATACTCAATTGAAATTCACATGAAGGGTGATCCTAATTAGAAGATGGAGCCGTGATTCTGAAAATACTATTATGTTTGGTTAATTCAAAACATGACAACACTAGTTATTTGATTCGCAAGGAATTCTAAGTATTTATCGTGCCCCAAGTCTACGATAAATCAAAGAATTGTACAGAATAAAGAATCTTTACTAACATTTGAATTAAACCAAAAAAATTGAATCTTGCACTAAAAGCATTGGTGAATCACACAAAACAATCACACGGTTGTTGTTGCTTCACTCCTAGCCTTAGCCAGAGTTTTAGAAACTCATTACAAACTTAAAATCAAAAGAAAATACAATGAATGAATTGAATATGATGAAGAATCTCTCTCTGTTCCGTGAATATCTCTATATGATGAGAGGTCCTCTTCTTCACCTTTTGTTCACTTCCTCCTTTCACGTCTCCCTTGTCAAGGCTTATATAAGTCTAAAAGAAAATATGATTCTAGAAATCCATTAGATATGGGAGACATTTAGCAAGATTTTTTGCTAGATTTTTAGGCTTTTATTTGGAGCCAATTTGACTATAATAGATGTTAGAAATTGAAAAGTTCTATTTTAGGAAGAATTTTAGCCTTTTATGTTAGATTTCCAACCTAATTTGGTTCATGCCAAACCAAATTTGCATATAAAAGATATGGTCAAAATACTGCGTAGTGGTCAAACCACGTCCAAGTCTAGCAAGTACTACAACTGCTGCAACTTTAGGACCATATTTGAGCCTCCAAACGTTCGACTTAGGTTTTTTTCCCTAGACATAACTTTATGAACTTTGAATTATCTTTCCAACGCCATAAATATTAACTCAGTTTGATATCGGAGTTGAAAGATACAATTTTTTTACTTTAATTGATCAGAAATGATCTTTGATACACTCCGAATTATTTTTCATGGCTCTAATGGGTCTAAATATAATCTTTTGGTACAAAATCATCACCGACCTGCAAAATACTACAAATGCATCAATTACATTATATTTAATATATTTTATTAACTAAACATGTAAATTAAAGGTTAATATAGATGATTATTTGGTGATTATCACACCTCCAACTTACACTTTGCTAGTCCTCGAGCAAAATGAAACAAACCAAAATGAAAAAAAAAACTAACTACTTCATTTTCACAGGAAGTCACGATTGCATTTAGTGTATGCAATAAGTCTTTAAACCCTTAGCTCACACTAGTAGAGGAGTTGTAGTCTTGTGAGAGTTTCCAGTGACGATACCCACAGACATCTCAATGTAAAAGATGCCAACCATGATTTTGAATTCCAGTAATATTTCACCAAATAGCCAATTAAGCTTGACTTAAATCAAAGATTTCATCTTATTAATAAAATCAAATAATTGAACACCACATTTTCTTAAGCAAAGTTGGTAAAGTTCAATCTACTTATATTCAAATAGAAAATCATCACAATCTCCTTCAATGTAAAATGAATTTTCACACAAAGCATGGGCCACAACTCAACTTTAATGTACATATGATCAATATTCCTTGATATGTCAAAATTTTCATTGTAAAGTAAACCACAACATTAGCCCAAAATGTACACTTTTATTTATTACAATTGACTATGTAATTCTTGAGTCCCTTAACCTTTCTAATTAACGTATATAATGAATGTTAGGCCAATGATTCCCAAACCAGTTGGTTTTAGGGCACTAGGTGTAGAGACACTCGTATGGGCTTACTAGCTCAAGTTAAAAAGGCTATGAACCCAAACTAGTCGCAAAAACAATTCTCACTATTTGATGTGAACACTCATTGCTTAGCAAGGCAAAATGTCCAATTACTAGGTGAGTAGTTATTCTTTCTCTCCTTTTTTTTTTTGAGAACTGTTATGCCAATGACACTTGATCGACAACTCATTCAACTAATCAAGAATTATCAACAATATGCACACCAATTTCAAGTTTGTAAGCTTCACACAACATGCTAATGTGCTCATGCGATGAAGTATACAAATGATGAATCTCTACGAAAACATAAGTACAAAGAACTAAACTAGGATTGCTAATCCAATGACACGTATTCAAAAGTTTATTTTCATCAATAATATGAAACTAAGATTCAAAAATCATTCCATATTAAACTAACTATTTAAATGAGCATTATTCAACTTCAAATTCATGGTATAAAGGCATCTATTTTTTTTTTCTTCATTTTTCTAGGTTTTTTTTATTTTTTATTTTATAATTGTGACTATTGGGATCTCATGTTTTGACATTACTCACCCCCTAACTTAAATGTCACATTTTCCTTAATGTAAATAAAGGAAACAAAATAGTAAAGAAAATGAAAATTACCTTAAAATAAAAGCAAAAATCCTAAAAATAATGTTCTTGCAATTAGTTAGAATGCTAGAACAAAATAAAAAATAGAAAGAAAAAGAATGTAAAACAAATGATAAAAACTAACTACCTCAAGAATCTTGGTACACCGGGTCCTCCAAATCAATGGACTCAATCTCATGTGAAAAGGTTTTCAAAAATGGTTTAAGACATTGTCCATTCACTTTAAAAATATTACCATTCTTCGGATTCTCAATTTCAATAGCTCCGTGAGAAAAAAATATTTTTAACAACAAATGGCACTGTCTATCTAGATTTCAACTTTCCAAGAAATAAGTGCAATCGAGAATTATACAAGAAAACTTTCTGAGATTGCTCATATGATTTTTTCAAAATCTGCTTGTCATGAAAAACTTTCATTTTCTCTTTGTAAATTCTTAAATTTTCATAAGCATCTCTTTGAATTTCTTCCAACTCATTCATTTTCAATTTTCTTAAAGCACCAGTCTTATTCATATTGAAATTAAACATCTTTATGGCCCAATATGGTTTATGTTCCAATTCCATAGGCAAGTGACAAGCTTTCCAATAGACAAGTCTATAAGGAGACATATCAATTGGGGTTTTATAAGCAGTACGATATGCCCAAAGGGCATCCGTTAGTCTCAAAGACCATTCCTTGCGATTCGGGTTAACCATGTTTTCCAAAATTTGTTTGATTTCTCGATTAGCTAGTTCAACTTGTCCACTTTTCTGTTGGTGATACAAGGTTGCAACTTTATGTGTTATAGCATATTTTTTCATCAAAGTCTAAAAAGGTCAGTTACAAAGGTGCAGTCCCCTATCCCTTATGATGGACCGAGGTATTCCAAACCTTAACAAAATGTTTTCCTTTAAAAATTTTAAAAAAACATTTGTGGTCATTGTTTTTATAAGGAATAGCCTCAGTCCATTTAGAAACATAATCAACTACAACAAGAACATAAAGATATCCAAAAGAAGGAGGAAATGGGCCCATTTATTCCATACCCCAGCAATTGAATATTTCAATAAACAAAATTAGGTGTAAAGGCATCATGTTGCGTTGAGTAATCCCTCTAACTTTTGGCATCGATCACATGTTTTGAAAAGGTGATGAGTATCTTTGAAAACGGTAGGCCAATAAAATCCACATTGCAAGATTTTTGCAACGTTTTTTCTTGAAGAAAAATGTCCACCACAAGCCTCAGAATTGCAAAAGGAGATGACATTATGTATTTCATTATCTGAGATACATCTCTTAATGATTTTTTCAGGGCAATACTTAAACAAGTACGGATCCTCATAAAAGAAACTCGAAACCTTAAACAAAAATCTTTTCTTATCTTGTGCACTCTAATGCGGTGAGATTTTGCATGTAACAAGAAAATTTAAAATATCAACAAACCAAAGCAAAGTAGATATAGCAAAAAGTTGTTAATGAGGGAAAGTGTCCTTGATTGGCATGGCATCTAAGGAAGAATCAAATTTGAGTCTAGATAAATGATCTGCCACCACATTTCTTCTCCATTTTGTCCTTGATAGCAATGTTGAACTTTTGGAGCAAAAGGATCCACCTAATCAATCATGGCTTAGCATTCTTCTTTGTGAGAAGGTACTTTAATACTGCATGGATAGTGAAAATAACAATAGGTGAACCAACTAAATAGGCACAAAATTTTTCTAAAGCAAATACTACTACAAGTAATTCCTTTTTAGTTGTAGAATAATTCATTTGAGCACTATCTAAGGTTTTTCTTACATAGTATACAACATAATGTTTCTTATCCTTATGTTGCCCTAAAATAGCCCTAAGTGCATAATCACTAGCATCACACATTATTTCATAGGGCAAAGACCAATTAGGTGGCTGCATAATATAAGCATAAGTAAGCATGCCTTTTACCTTTTTAAAGGCATCTTCACAATCCTTACTCTATTCAAATGGGGTGTCTTTTGATAGAAGGTTACACAATGGTCTAGATATGGAATTAAAATCTTTAATGAACCTCCTATAAAATCCAACATGTCCTAAGAATGATCTAACATCCTTAATGGTCTTTGGTGTGGGAAAATTGGCGACCAATTCAATTTTAGATTTGTCCATTTCTATTCCTTTGGAAGAAACAATATGTCCAAGCACAATTCCTTTTGGGACTATGAAATGACATTTCTCCCAATTTAATAGAAGGTGCTTTTCTTTACATCTAGTCAATACTCCCTGCAAATTAGATAAACAATCATCAAATGAGTCACCAAATATAAAAAAATCATCCATAAAAACTTTAAGAAAATGCTCTACCATGTCATTAAAAATTCTAAGCATGCATCTCTGATATGTGACGAGAGCATTACACAATCCAAATGGCATCATTCGAAATGCAAAGGTACCAAAAGGACATGTAAAAGTAGTTTTCTATTGGTCTTCGGGTGCAATTTCAATTTGATAATTCCCAAAACATCCATCTAGAAAGCAATAGAATGCATGATCGGCCACTCTCTCTAAAATTTGGTCCAAAAAGGGTAGTGGGAGATGGTCTTTCCTAGTGTCAGAATTAAGTTTTCTATAGTCAATGCACATGTGCCAACTCGTGGTAACACGGGTTGGGATCAATTCATTATTCTCATTCTTGACTACAGTAACTCCAAATTTCTTGGGCACTACTTGTGTAGGATTCATCCATTTACTACAGGCTATGGGGTAAATGATTCCCACATCCAATAGTTTCAACACTTTAGATCTTATGACCACTTTCATGGTAGGATTCAACCTACATTGCATTTTTTTAGATGGTTTAGCATTTTCTTCCAAATAAATCCGATGGGTACACACTAAGGGACTAACTCCTTTAATGTCAACAATGTTCCACCCTATAGCACCCTTGTGTGCTTTCAAAACTTTATACAACTTAAATTCTTGCTAGGTGTGAAGTTTAAAAGATATTACCACATCAAAAGTCTCCATAGGTCCCAAAAATACATACTTGAGATCCTCCGGTAAGGGCTTCAAGTCTAATTTAGGCACTTACTTGTTTGATGGTAAGGATTTAAGCTCTCGAGGTGGTAGCTCTTCAAACTTTGGCTTTCATTTGTGAATTTCTAATTCTTGTGTAGAATCAAGTAAATAATATAAATATGCAATTTCAGATTCTTTGTTAAACTCAAAATCATGAGAATTAACTAAACAAACTTCTAAAGGATTAGAGAAATATGAGACATTAAATTGATCTCGTACAAGTGTCTCAATTAAATCAACTTCATGAACGTTATCATCATCACTTGGTTGTTTGGATATATTAAAAATGTTAAACTCAATGGTCATGTTTCCAACAGAAAATTTTAGGATACCATTCTTACAATTTCTCAAAGTATTTGAAGTTGCAAGGAATGGGTCGCCTAAAATCAAAGGAATTTGAGAATTAGCATTCAAAACAGGTTGTTTTTCCAAAAGAATGAAATCAGCAGAAAAGTAAAATTTGTCAACTTGGACCAACACGTCCTCAATTACTCCCTTTAGAATTTTCACAGAACGATCTACAAGTTGAAGAGTGGTTGTGGTTAGTTTTAGTTCACCTAGACCTAATTGTTTGTACACTGTATATGGCAACAAATTCACATTTTCCCCAAGGTCAAGCAAAACTTTCTCTATTTCAAAATTTTTAATGACACATGAAATGGTGGGACAACCTGGATCTTTGTACTTAGATAGAATGTTGTTTTGAATTATGGAGCTCACTTGTTCTGTCAAAAATGCTTTCTCTTGTACATTCAGGTTACGTTTAATTGTACATAAATATTTAAAAAACTTGGAATAAGAAGGCATTTACTTGATTGCATCCAATAAAGGGATGATTTTCACTTGCTTAAAGATCTCAAAAAGTTTTGAATTTTGGTTCAATCTTTGGGGTAGAAGAAATCTTTGAGGAAAAGGAGCTGGGATGGGACATTGTAATGCTTCACTTGATTTTGGATGATCGAGTTCATCACCTCCCTTTGATTTAGAAGACTCCTCACACCCTTGGCCTTTGGTTGAAATGGTTTTGTCAATAAATTTTCCATTGCAAAAAGTTGTGATACACTTGATATGCTCAAGTTTTGTGTCAGCCGAAATAGACTCACTTCCAACAAATTGACTTTTGGGTTGGGTTAAGGTTGGGATGGAAACTTACCATTTTCTTGAATGCTCAATGAAGAGGACAATTTAAAAAGAGTGGACTTGATATCATCAATGGCTTGGGAGGTCTGACTATTTATGGTGGCTTGACTTTGCATGAATTATTGCAAAGTATCTTCAAGGCTCCTCTTTGCTAGGGGATTATATGGAACAAAATTGGAAGGGCCTTGAGGAGGTGGTGCAACTATATTATTCCTCTAACTGAAATTTGGGTGATTTTTCCAACTTGAGTTGTAAGTCTCAGAATAAGGAGAAAAATGCTTGTTATTTATATCTATGGTATTTGCTTGATTGTGCAACACCTTCTTGAAAGCAAAGATGATAGGACATTCATTTGACGTGTGTTCCACGATCTCACAAATATCACAAACATCTTTTAGTTTAGGCATGATCATGATTTAATTAACTTTCCCTAATTCCATGGCCTTTATGTTCTTGGTTGAAACTAGAAATTCTTGCATTCAAATAGTCTTCCTCCCTAAGTTGGTATCTACCACCTTTAGATGAAGTAGTAGAAGGCTTAGACTTCGCTAATGGATTTTTTGTTGCAAGATTGGGTATTTTCAACTAAGAGGTTAAAATAGTAAAAAGCTTCATTAGGGTCTTTGTTAAAAAAATTTACCATTGCATATCATTTCTACGAATTGGCGCATTTGATGAGTTAAGATTTCGTAGAAAAAATTGATTATGTGCCAAGTTTCATAGCCATGATGTGGGCAAGAATTTAACAAATCCTTAAAATGTTCCCAACATTGATAAAAAATCTCATTTTCCTTTTGTGAAAAATTCATGATTTGTCTTTTCAAAGCATTTGTCCTATGAATTGGGATTTTTTTTTCAAATACTCTATTTGCGTTTCTTGCCATGTACCAATAGATCTAGGTCTCAAGGAATTAAGCCAAGTTTTCGCTTTCTCCTTGACAGAGAAAGTGAACAATTTCAACCTAATAGTCTCTTCACTATAGGTTTGGTCATGAAAGTGGCATAGACTACCTCAAACTCTTTGATATGAAAATAGGAGTTTTTAGAATCTAAGCTATGAAATTTAGGAAGTAATGCAATCATGCCCGACTTAAAATTGAAATTATTAGCACTTAAAGGAAAAATAATGCAGGATGGTACATTATTCCTAGTGGGCTGCAAGTATTCTCTCAAGCTTTTCAAGAGTACCAATTCTTTCATTTGAAATTCTTTGGGTTGAGCTACATGATGTGGATCATTATTACCTTCATTCTCCATGATGCTAGTGTGTGAATAATCAGAAGATGAACTGGAACCAGAATAATTACCTTTCACTAATCGTCCTGTATTGTCACGGAACCAATGACGCATGCACAAAGTAAGATGAGTAACAACTTTAACAAGAATAAGTTGTCAAAATAAAATACTACAACCAAAAAAATAATAAATAAAGGAGTAACCAGTAGAACCAACTATGAATAAGAAAAACTATATTAAATTTTTTTTACTATGAATTTAATGTTGGATACAATTGTGCTAACAAGCTCCCCGGCAACGCCAAAAACTTACTGTGACTTTAATATTGCAATCCCAAGGGCAGGATGTCATGAAGTAATAATACTCGGTGAGTCCGAGGTCGAACCATAGGGAAGTTAAGACAATTGACAAAAATAAAAATTTAATAAAATCAAATATGTTTGCTTAGAGAAAATGGTTGGTTCATTGCTAAAAAAATGAAATAACTAAAAATACTATAGAAGAGTGTTAAGGCATCAGAGATCGATAATAACAAACTTATGATAATTGTATGTGATTCTATTTTTGTACTCAATTGAAATTCACACGAAGAGTGATCCCAATCGGAAGATGGAGTCATGATGTAATACCCCAACTCGGGATATGACGGAGCAACCATGAACAGCTGAGCTGTTGAGGCTCTATATATATGTACATGTAAATATAGATATATATATATATATATATATGAATGTATACATAATATATATATATATATGTGTGTGTGTGTGTGTGTGTGTAAGTAACTGAACATATGTATGGGTAGATATCTATATATCTATCTATATATATATATATATATATATAGAGAGAGAGAGAGAGAGAGAGAGAGATATGCATTATGAACTATATATATATGTAAGGGTTGCGATGCAGCAGGTGGTGTGCTGTGTGAAGGGGTGTATTTAGGGAAATTCCCATAAAATTTACAAGGTGTATAAAAGTCCTGAAGCATTAAATGAAACTGAACCAACTGGAGAAAAAATGGGGGAGACAGCCGAAATGTAGGAAAAGGCAGTCAAGGAAGTCTGCAGAAAAATAAGAGAGAGAGAAAACTAGTTGTCACCAAGTAGGGGAAATTTTCCTATAAATAGGAGTATGAGATGTGAGGAAAAATCAGAACCAAGAAAGAAGAAAAATTAAGTGAGGGACAGTTTTCAAATCGAAGGCATTGCAACCATGCGTTAGAACTAAAACAAGAAAAAGAAAAGAAAGGAAAAAAAAAAATAGAGAAGGAAGAAGTAGCGCAAGAGGTAAGCCACTGTTCTCTGTGATTCCAATTTTTGGGCTGCTTTAAAATTTCCTTTGAGTTGTATATGAGTATAGAACATGAATCCAGTGTAGAAGAGAAAAGGTGTAGAACAAACTAGAAGCAAGGAAGGAGGAGCCAGACAGAGCATTGTGCACATGTTTGGAATAGTGAGTTGGATCAACTTTTGTGTTTTTATTTTAAGCATGAATGATCAATCTGATTGTAGAATCTTATTAAGCATGTAAATTGGGTTGTATTGCAAATTGAATCAAGAAAAACTGACCAAAAATGAGTGAGAAAATAGAAATTACAAGGAAAGATTTAAAAATTGGTTTTGTGATCTTGTTACATGAAATTCAATTTGAATGCTTAGGAATTATGTGTATAAGATGCAGGAACATTGTAGGGATCTTGTTGTGTTGAAACAGTAAGAGAAAAGGTGGGAAAATGGAGGAGAAAAGGGGCTGCCAGAAAATCGCACAGCCCTAGTGAGGCTACGATTTTCCCCATTTTGGGAGTGTTCTGACACTCCGATCAAAAACCCGAGGGTAGATTTGATTGTCCCATGACCTGTAGGTGTGAACCCCACTGAAAAATGCAAGAAAATCCGTCGCCAGCGAGTCGCCTGTTGAAGAAGAAGACAACCGGCCATACGTGGGGTAGAACCTGCGCTACGCGGCTTAAATAAATTCGAATTAAATTCTGATGCATAAATTAATCGAATGAAAAATGAAAACTTACTGTTTTGGACCTTCTGGATTTAATGGTAGGTCTGTGTCACGAGACGGAAGTCCCAAAAAATAAAATACGCGTAGAAACACCAAAATGATCAAAATATCCCTATGTCAAAAGTGAGTCAAACGGATTCCGATTAAGTTAAGTAAATAGTGAATTTTTATTATTTCAAACCTTCTGAACTCAACGGTGATGTCTGAATTGTGAAAACATAACCTAGAAAATAAAGATGCATAAATGACCATTTTACCCTTGGGTTAGTAAAAGCTTCAATTAGTAAAAGAGATACCTATAATAATGAGGCATAAAATTTAATGAATAACATTAAAACTGAAACATGTTTACTATATATAGGGGACTCGAAAGGAAAAGGGAAAGTCACAGAATACTAAGGCACTGATAAGGTAAGTAAACTTCTATCTTTTATACGTGATTTTCCAAGCCACGATCTTTCTAGTACTGCCAAAACTTGTACTCATATATGTATCCACTGTTATCGTTCCCACCATTGATATTGTTCCATCTGGTGGAGGCCTATTGACTGATATCTCATGATTTGATTCATTGTACGGATACTTATCATTAAATGCTTATGTTATGACGTTCCGTATCTTATACACTTTTTATAGAATGATGATATACTCCTGATTCATGTTATATGCCAGGTTTTGTGCTCAGTCACATTACCCATCCGATGTTATCTGATTTAGAGGACCTACGGTCGAGTCCATGAACGGACACATGGCAATGATGATGTTTTTACGCAGTGAGTTAAAAGGGCATTTTATATGCATTCATGTTAAGGGGGGGTATGCCGGGCCCCCAAAAGACCGAGGGTCTGCTTAAACCCTGAACAGAGTAAATGCATCATTCATGTTTGACTATTGTATCAATATTTATTGGATTCATAGGATATTTTCATTTCCCTATGAATAGATCTATGATTGATTGTTCCTTATTTATTGGATTTGATTGTGACCGATTTATTGTGGCAGTATATTTATGTTGATCGTGATCATTAAACTTTTCCCACTCATGTTACACTATTATTATTGTGCCTTATTATTCATTGGCCCTTACAAAATTTTATTATTAACTACAACCATTGTCATGACTGGCTATCATATTATCTTTGAGTTTGTATTTTTCCATGTGATTCCTAACTCGTATTGAAGATAGGCTTTTCCTTACTGAGCTTGTTAGCTCACCCCATTTATAATTTTTCAGGTGAGAATGCTACATTAGGAGATCAGGAGCATAGGGAGGTAGTTGAGGAGCATGATAGACTAATGTAGTCTCTCCCATGTACTCATGACCTAAAAGTGATTTATGTTTAGTTTATCGTTAGTTTCATTTTCAGTCATTGAACAATGATTTGTATTAAGACTTCTATTTTTTAATATTATGACTATATTAATTACTGTTAGTATTGTTAGAAAGAATGGAAAAAGTAGGGACGACCATTGGGTCAGCCCCGCGACATGAAATCCGCGTAGGGTGGGTTTCGGGTCATGACACATGATTCCAAAAATACCATTATGTTTGGTTAATTCAAAACATGGCAACACTAGTTATTTGATTTACAGGGAATTTTAAGTATTTATCATGCCCTGAGTTTACGATAAATCTAATAATTATATAGAACAAAGAAACTTTACTAACACTTGAATTAAACCAAAACATTGAATCATGCATTAAGAGCATTGATGAATCACACCAATAAATCATACGGTTGTTGTTGCTTCACTCCTAGCCTTAGCCAAAATTTTAGAAACTCATCACAAATTTAAATTAAAATAAAATACAATAAATGAATCGAACATGATGAAGAATCCCTCTATGTTCTGTGAATAACATTATATGATGAGAGGTCCTCTTCTTCACCTTTTGTTCACTTCCCCCTCTCATGTCCCCCTCTATATAAGTCTCAAAGAAAATATGATTATGGAGATGCATTAGGTATGGGAGGCATTCAGCCATATTTTTTGCCAGATTTTTAAGCTTCTATTTGGAGCCAATTTGACTATAATAAACGTTAGAAATTGGAAAGTTTTATTTCCAGAAGAATTGTAGCCCTTTATGTTAGATTTCCAACCCAATTTGTTTCATGCAAACTAAATTCTCATATAAAAGATATGGTCAAAATACCGCATAATGGTCAAACCGTGTCCAAGTCTCGCAGGCACTATAGTGGCAGTAACTTTATGAACATATTTGAGCCCCCAAACGTTTGAATTAGGCTTTATCCCTTTGTAGAACTCTGAATTATCTTTCCAATGCCACAAATATCAACTCAATCCGATATTGGAGTTGAAATATATAATATTCTTTTACTTTAACTGGCTAGAAATGATCTTTGATCTGCTTTGGATGATTTTTCATGGCTCTAATGGGTCCAAATATCATCTTTTGGCACAAAATCATCACTAAATTAATATATTTTATTAACTAAAAATGTAAATTAAGGAGCAATATAGATGATTATTTGGTGATTATCAATAGAAATTTTAGACAATTGAGTCAATTGAAATAAATTAAGTTTAATAAGTGAGCAATAATAAGAATAAGTGTAACACATTCACCCATCTAAACTTTATGAATACCAATATAAGGCACAAAGTAAACAAGATTAGGGTGCTTAATAACATAAAATAACTAATATACATGTATGATTCAAGCATGTATGATATGTATAATCTATAATACACAAACAGACACACAGACACACAGACACATAGACACACATATATATATGTAATTTGAAATTCAACCCATAGGGAGAAAATGGTAAGAACCCTTTGGGTGCATGGAAGGGGTGAAGTGCTAAAATGCTAGAAAAGAGTTGGCTAAGTGGTAATGTCTTGTAAATTCAAAAACATGTGTCAAGGGCCCATTATCCTCCAATAAGAGGACATGCAACCAAACACCATATAAGACCTGTGCTGGGTATGAGTGGGTATTGGGTGCTGCCCAATTGAACTAGAGAGTGGAGAAAGAATGAGAGAGAAGAAGAATCTGCTTGTGCATGGGCCATAAATTTTAAACTAATGATATGAAACTCAGAAGCTAAGTGGAAGCTCAAATGGGACATGCATAGTCTAGAAGTTTGGCAGCCATGTGAAGTAAGCCTAAGAAATTCTCTCTTCAAATAATTTCTTGGCGTGTGATCATATCGGGCTATAGGCTCTAAGATGTTTGCATGCATGTAAAATAGACCACGAATAGATAAAAAATGGAAAGAAATGATAGGGATTAGGCTAAAAAAATCCTAGGAACAACCATGGCCGAAGGTAGGTCAAACTTGAATTTGAACCCAACCTCGATTAAGCTTGAAAAAAATTACATGGCTCCAAAGAGCACTAAAAATGGGACACAATGCAACTTGAACAAGCTAAAATGGTTTAGAAACCAGTAAAAAAAGTGCATGCATAATTAAGAGTTGGTAAATTCAAAAGAATGAAATTGATGATGACTTGGTAAGTTTAAAACCTTGGTAGAGGATAATTGAAGTCATAGAAACAAAATAGAATGAAAACCACATTGGAAACATGAATAAATAGCGATTGTAATAGGTCGTCAAAAAGTTGGGGGTTCACCGAAGGCCGACTGTCTCTTGATGTTTGACAGCGAAGATCCAAACCAAACCTAAAAGTGGTACTTAAAATAGAAACCTATGCTAAAAATAGTTTGAAACCGTGAAAAAAAAAGGCTAGAAAATGATTAGTGCCAGCAACCATCGACGGAGAAGGTGATTGGTGCTAGCAAGTAGACCAGTTGATGGGGTCAGTCAATGGGTTAGGTCATGCTGCAAACAAGTTCGGGCCAACCCACACAAAAAATGAAGCTTAAGTTTAATTAAGACGACATCATATTCACATTAGTTGCTGCTAATGTGGTGGACTTGACCGGATTAGTCAGTTTTCAACTATAATACATTAGTTCACTTAAGTTTTGTTTAGACTGATTGGTTCTTAGGAAAATTTGGCTGGTTCACCAGTTAGAAGGCCAAACGAGTGGGTTTGGACAAAATCTGATTGAACTGGAACTTTTGTAAATTTTATTTTGACCCCGAATCTTTGGGAAGATTATATTTAGGCCCTAGAAAATAAATAAATATTATTTTAATGCCCCCAATGCCTGGGTAAAATTACTGTTTTACCCTTAGGTGTAAAAATAGTGTAATAAAGGCAAATTAAAATACAAGTCCTTGATGGATGGGTTATATTACTATTTTACCCTTGGGCATAAAAATAATGCAATAAAGGCTAATTAAAATGCAAAAAGAGGTATCTTCAACATTTTTGGGCATTTCAGACCTAGTGGCAGAGTTCGATTTGGCAATTTAGAACCTAAATTCTTTGAACGGATAAACGGGACTAATTTCAATTAATTCATAAAGAGTTAGTAAAGCTACCAAATGAACTCCGATGATTGCGAGGGTACACACCCTAACATTTTTTAATGTTCTGGACTCAATAGTGAAGTTTGGTTCATTAAATGAGGTACCAAAAATACAGACATGCAAAAAAGGTAATTCCCAAACTACCTAAATGATATATAGGCTACCAGATAGATTGGGAAAGAATAGAAATGGGCACATCCAACATTGTTTCATGCTCTGGATCTAATTGCGAAGTCTAATTGAGCATCTGAGAACTTGAAGATGGTACCACATGAAAGTGTAAAATTTTGCAAATTCCTATAAACATAAGTTAATCCACAAGAAGGCTAATTAAGATCTGGAAGAAACTAAAATAAGTATTTTTGGACCAAATGATGATGTCCGTTGGGAAAAAATAGAATTCTAAAACAAATTGTAAAATGATGAACAAGTCTCTAAGACTTAATTAAGAGATCTGATGAACTTGGCAAGTAAAAAGGGGACCAACCCTAAGTTTTAAAGCCCCTCTAAACTAAAAAATGAAGTTTGTTTAGGAAAATTGAGTGCTGAATTGTAAGCGACATAAAAGAATAAAATGACCAAAATGCCCTTAAGGATGAAGTAGGCCATATAATGAACTAAGAACCCAAAATAGGAAGCCTAAGGGAACCCCAAACAATAAGACTAAGTTAAAAAAGAACTAAGCATTAAGTAAGTGACACTATAAGCTATAATAAATGCTAATAAAGTATGAATGTGTGTTGATCCTTAACTTAGGATCACCAACAAGGAAATGAAGATGAGTTGATTAGTAAAGCAAGTCTATAAGGATGTAACTGAGGACATTGAATCACAGGTGAGTAACCCTATACCTTGGACTAGTGCCATTTTTATCTAAAGTATTTCAAATAACTGCCTTATTTTTTAAATGCACTTTTGTTATGAACTCTATATTTCTAATAGGAATTGCAAAGACTCTTTTCAGTTTGAAAAACATGATTTGTAATTTAACTCCATTAGGTGTTTTGAAATTTCTGGATAGCCAAAATATTTGTATTTTCTAAATCTAGTACTGAGTGCCATCTACATGACTTACCTAATACTACGCCGAAAATACTCCCCCGGTAGGTTTTTGTAAGCCAAAAGCTGTAATTTGTAAGTGCTCTATGTGGCATATCTATATATTCTGTCTGATTTGGTTGGTTGTCATGATGGCATGAATTATTATAAACTATCATTTTACATGATTATACTTTTATGATTTGTTTTGTTTTTATTTGTCTGTTTGCTTTGTTTTGAATTTGTCTATTTTTCTCTATTTAAAATAGTTATGTCTGTACTATTTTAATCTATACTACTATGATTCTAAACTGCTCTATTTTGAATCTGATCTGCTTGATTTACAAAACTATCTAACATGTCCTTATGAATAGATACTTCTGTTTTGAATACTGTTACTAAGGCAGACCTACGGTGAGTGATGCCATAAGTTGAGAGTAATTTAGCTATATACATGTTAAAAATTGGGTTCTATTGTCTGAAAAATTTGTTTTAGGTATGTCGATTTTGGATATGATATTCTCTTTGATGAAATTTGAAATGGCAGCACCCATTAGTTTCTTAAGAGGCATTTCCTCGACCCACTTGGTGAACTTCTCTATGGATACCAATATCCAAATATAGCCTTTTTCATTTGGTTTGATTGGTCCAATAAGATGAAGCCCCCATGTGTGGAACTACCGATGAGTGGTAATTGGGTAAAGGTCCACTATAGGCACATTAATCTTGTTACTATGGATTTGACAAACTTTGCATCTCTTTACATATGCCTTGGAGTTTTTTTCCATTATGGGCCAATAATGCCCATTCTGAATTAGTTGATGGTAAAGCTTTGCCCCTCATTGGCGCTTTGCTTGATAGGAGTGTTTATGGCCTTCTATAATCACTTCGCCTACCAAACATCACAGATTTTTGTTTTCAAAACTTCTTTTGAACAACTAGCCTTCGAAGACAAAGAATCGTTGATCCTTTTTCTTGATTATGGACGCATTTGCATAATTATCAAGTAAAAGACCTTTTGAGGTAGTCTTGGTATGGGTCCCTCTAGTCAGGAGAGAGTTCCATAAAGTGACATTCTACCTTGTTTGGAAATTCTTGGTAGTTGGGGCAACTGCATTAGAGTTATTGAGCTTCTTTGCTCATTTCTAGCCAATAATACCCCAGGCGCTGAACTCTACAGTACAAAGGTAGATTATTTACCTTGTAGATTTGCTCGTGGATCTCCATGACCCTTTTTTTTTTTTCTGTGTTTTCTACTGATGCACAAGATAAAGTTCCCCCCTACCATTTGCATGTATAATTCACGTTGGTGTAAGGTAAAGCCTTTCGTTAGCGACGAGTGGAGCTTCTTTTTAGGATTTTCCAATTTTTTCCTTACCAAGGTGTGCTAGTCCTCTTTTCCATCCACATCTAATGTGATAACACTTTGTGGTCTGATATGAAGACATGATATTATGATACACATTAGTGGCAGTCAAAATTAATAACATGCAAGGGATCAAAATTAGTCCTATCAACTGAAAGGGAAGGACCGCATGTCTATACTAGAAACTTTTTCCACCTAAAGTAAGAAACCGTTGGCACATGCTTCCTAGGCTATAAAAGGAAAAAATCCCAAACCAGAAAAGAAAAAAAAGATTAAGAAGGAGACAAGCATTCAATAAGCTTGAGATTTTGTTAAAAAACTGTCATTAATATCGTAGGAAAAATATCCTGAATCCCTTCCTCCAATCACGGTTAACCAATGATAAAGAGTTGAGGTGCATTCAAGTTGTCCTTATTCTTCCTAGAATCTCATCTTCCTGATTAACTCATTACTTCTCATCTTGGCCACTTTACATTGTAGTGCCATGAAAATGTACTTATTACCCTATAACACAACCTCTTACTAGAATAGATCACTTCCTAGCCCATTGTACTTTACTCACATCAAGTAGAACACAACTACCATCTATGGTTTCCTTTTCTCATATTCTTAAAGCATGTTCGACTATTTGCTTACTTTTTTAGTTGGACATTTACCATCAGCCTACAAGGAACTCCCTTGGCCAAGAGAGTATGGAAGTCATGCTAATTGTCATATTATTTAGAAAAAGATTAACATAAACTCTCATGACTTTATTGTTAGCAAACTTGAGAATGTCCTTTTTGATCTGCTCATGCATAACATTCCAAAAAACCACGCAAATGTTAGTTGAATACTTCTAAGAATTGTGGCATTTATATTATTCTTTCCCTTTAACCACTGTTCTAGAAGGCATTTTCTGCACTCCAAGAAACTTAATTACTTTATCAGCTAATAAATAATCAAAATTTGTTCGGCCTTAGTTGTATCAAAAGTATACGACTAGTGTTTGGTTGGTAGCATTACATAACTCTTTCAATATATCAAGAGCCATTGAAAACTTTTGTAAAATTTCTTCAAACACAACCTTTTGACTCTCCTATAATGAGTCGACCCTATTACCTATGCTTGCCTAGTTGATAGTGTTTTCACTTATACTTCTTTCTGACTTGTTGCCCCCTATGGAGGAGAACTAAAATTTTTATGTATTTTGAGGCTTCTAAATGCAAGAAGCCTTTCTTTTGGTGTTCATTTTATCTAACTTTCCCTTAGGTTCCCATCGAGTGTGCAAAAAATATATGTCTTAAAAAGGTTAATGAGTGGTTATGATCATGTGTGGGCTCGATAGAATTAGATAGGACTTACATACAATGCCAAACATTTTATTCTGAAGGTGTGTGTGTGTGTGTGTGTGTGTGTGATGTATCAGGTGATTGTAAGGAATGAGGAAATCTCCATTCCTTCTAGGTTCTCGTTGCCTCTGATGATAAGGACTTTAAATAGGCTTACTAACAAGATGAATAAATGAAGATAATAGATAGAATAAGTACCTTGCATAAACAAGTAAAGAATTAAACCACTAATGTAAATATAAAGGATTATATTCAGTTGTCTAATGGTGGTTAGGCTAAACAAAGATATGATAAGTTAGGATATTTATACTCATATGGCTACGCAAGGCTAAGCAAAGATATGAAAAGCTAAGCTAGGTTTTGATGTTGAATGATGTGGGGTCCTTTACTCATCTTTAAAACTTGTATTTGTAGATCATGTGCGGGCTTGCTAGAATTTGAGCTCACATATAATGCCAAACATTTGATCCTTAAGATGTGTGTGCATGTGTGTGTGTGTGATGGATCAGGAAATTGTAAGAAAGTAGGGAATCTCCCTTTTTTCTAGGTTCTCCTTGCCTTTAATGATGAGGAATTTAAATAGGCTTATTGATAAGATGAATAATTGGAGAACAAGTAATAAATTAAACCACTAATATAAATAAAAAAAATTGTGTATACTGTTAAAGTGAATGAAAGAAGAAAGTAAAGTTAGGCTACTTTTACTCCTACGGCTACGCTAGGATAGATTATGCTAAACTAAATATATGTTAAGTTGAGCTAGGTTTTGATAGTCCTTTACTCATCTTCAAAAATTCTATTTATAGACAACATATAGTGTCGGTTATCCTATGTTCAACATGTTCTCCACTTGGCTGTCTATGTTCCTATGTTTTTTGGAAACACACCTTGTTGGTTGCATTTTTCTAAGGCTCTAGTTGCAGCTACCACGTGTCCCACATCATGAAATGATAAGGTTGACCATCTAGACATGAAATCATTGCCCTAAGCCTTTAGTTTTCCATGGTTATAGACACAATGAATTTTCAAGCATATTCTTTTAATAGATATTCTAACAATTGGAGGTTCTCGTTATCGAGCCCCTTAGCCATCTACGCAAGTCAGATAGATATCCAAGTCTCCATGCTTGTATGATCTCACGGCTTAGGGATTTGTCAAGTCTCAATGCTTAGTTGAGTGCCTAACAATCCTGGGTCTTGGTCGTTGCTCGTATGATCTCATGACTTAGGGATTTGTGCTTACACTTAGTTCATGCTAGCACATGTAGGTCACTAATCCTAACAAATTAAGCCTAATACTTAGACAATTTGGATTATTAAAAGAGATAAAACAATATATAAAAATATTTGAAAAAGATAAGAAACAATTTTTTTTTTAATATTTCTAAGGCTTTTCATATGTTTAATATATATATATATATATATATACATGCTATTGATGTAACATATGTAGGTAGATGACTAAGACCCAAGTGAAAATTGTTTTGTACAACAACATATTTTTGTTATGAATGGAGCCAGTGTTTTCTAGCTATTTTTGAAGAAGAGAAAACTAGGGATAACACAGAAAACTCGCAAATTGCTCTCAAATTTTTATATAGTAAAAGTTTTTGTAGTTTGTGAAAAGCCTCCTTTAAATAGGCTTACGGTTTCCTAGAGTGAAACGGATTTGAAAAACAAGTTGAAACCCATATCTTGCGAGGTTGTCCAAACTAGATTTTGAACTACCCTTTAAACGAGCCCTACTAGAGTTTGGAATAAAGCCTTTCTTTTAACCTCATTTGAACCAACCTTCCATTTATACATCAAATGATGACTACATGACTTCAGTTAAATCACAGTTTCATGACTTCATGCAAGTGATCATTCGAATAGGGTAACAAATGAGGTACATTGGAATTGAATAAAAATCCCTACGCGTAATGTGGTTTGAACGAGTGTTTGAACCATACTTCGAATGAGCCCTATTGGCTTTTAATTACGGGTGATTTGGTCAAAGGTCCAAGAAAAGTAGTAAAATGATTTTAAGGTCTATGCTTTAAAAAAATTATCCAGAGATCTCAAAATTTTTGTGTGACTAAAATACCTCTCAATGTATAAAGTTACCAAACCTGGGATCGTGAAAGCTCATATGTTTTAAGGAAGTTGTGCAAAACTTTAAAATTTAATAACTTGGAATTTATCAATCCATTTTTAATAAAATTTATAAATTTTAACTCTAAAAATCAACCTTTATCAAACAACAACATCCATATTACATATGAAACTTTGAAGAACAAAATTCACATTTTGGCTAATAAAATTTTACCTTTTTATGAAAACTCGGTAAAATTTTACTTTCTTAAAGAAAAATCAAATTCTTATTGATTTTCAAAATCAAAGTGAAAATTCACTATATTAAACCAATAAACTTGACAAGAAAAATGGAATGGGGGAGAGAATCATCAAATAAACAACAAAATAGAAAAAAAATGAACTCAATATACTGTAAAATTTATAGTTATATAGACTATAAAATTTTACAATTGAAAAATTTAGTGAACATATAGAACTGTTTGATTTAGTGAACTGTTTCAATACATTAACCTGACTAATGAATCAACAAACCAAGCAACCCGTCTCATGGACCAGTGAACCAACATTGAACCAAACTTATTTCTCACTCTATTAATTGTTGACCTATGAGTTCCCAACTTTGACAATGGCAAGTGATAATGATTTTTTGGCCAAAAATCTTGACATAGGGCATTCATAGAGTTCTCAGTTGGTCGAACATACCTGATGCAAGCCATTATATTCGTTCATGAAGTTTGATATGGAGAAGATTAGATAATGATTGGGAGCGGCAACTAACGGTGGTGAGTTGTGCGACGGTGTGGCTGTGGGGGAGACCAGAGCATGGCGATAATGGTGAGATGGCTTATTGACCACGATGAAGGTAGATCTGTTGCCAACGATAAGAGTGTTGATCGATTTGTGTTGGTTGAGACTTCCCAATGATGGTGATCGTTAATGTTCAGATTTATTTCTGCAAATTTTTTTGCTCTTATAAGAATGGCGATTACGAAAGGAGAGAAGAAGGTGAGCATCGAGAGGATCCTCGTAACAAGTTTCATGATTTTGGATAGCTTTGATTTTGGATGGGATGTGTAGGGAAAGATGATCATTTATATTAAACTATGAGTACCATGTGATCGAGATGGACCTTAGCTAAAGTTTTAAAATAATTGCAGTCCTTTATCTTACACTTGAAAAAAGAGTGGGCCTTAAAATAATTTATCACCTTGTACAAGGACTCATGCTTAATTAACCCTTTAATTACAACCTTCCTGTCATGACCTCATTCAAATGATGGTTTGAACAACCCTTCCAATAAGGGTCACTGTATTTTGAAACAACCATAAGGCTTGTTATAATGGTTCAATTGTCTTGTAAACTTTATTGCCTTGAATTTGGCAATTTGAAAAATTTTTTGACTTTTAAAAATGAAGTCAATTCAATCAAATTTATTATCCAACACACTTTTGATAATTCTAAAAACATTTTTAAAAATCACGTGTGCGCGCAACTGACCTATGTCTAATTATCTTTTCAAACCTAAACAACCTGCTTCTTTGATCTTCAATTATACTTATCACCACTTTCACCCCAAGGCTTGAGTACCAATTGACGCAGAAAACTTAAACTGAACAACTCCAATATTTTACAACTCTAATTTTGTCAAATGAAACATAAGAGAACATATATGTAAATTATGAATCCTAACAATATAAACAACTTTTTTACAAACATGAGGTCCAACTAGGCTTATCAATGGGCCGGGTCCAGGCAGACCCGTTAAAACCCGGACCTAGATCCACTAAGATTAATGGGTCCAGACTCGGACCTGCGTACATACCTGAATATCTGACCTATTATTTTTGCATTTTGACTTTGTTTTCAATTTACACTCAAAAAGCTATTGGAAAAAGTCTTTTTTTTTTTTTTATACATTTCAGTAAAAAAATAGAACTTCCTTTACCAGCTTGTCAATTTATTTTCACATTCAAAAAAAGACTAGATATAAACCCTTAATAAACTTGTCATTCACATTCACTAAAAGCTAATTTAACAAAATTCACAAGCTAACTAAGATTAATATGACACCAGATTTTCAAGAATCAAGTCAGGGGATGTTTAATTTCAAATCTTGTTGTTTTTGTAGTCCTCTAGACTTGATTAAAACAACTAAGAAATCTATAAACAATAGCTACTGCCTCTAGTGTGAATTTCAACCAAGGCTATATTTCCTTAAAATTTTAATACATCACTAATGTTGAGTTCTAATAATCACCATATATAGTTTTCTCATATAAAAATTATGATTCTATTCATTCAGTTCCGGTACGACTTCCATCTTCCAAACCTTGGGGCCTTTTGAATGTCTACTTGATAAGAAAAATGCAATATTTATTCAGGCATACATTCAGATACATAGAGCAAAGAAAAAGAATATAGGTAAGTAAAAAAAAGTTGTCTTGTGTGTGTGAGGATTATTTGTTCATAAATGTAGTTTCTAACCTACAAGATTGACCGCCTGCAAAACCACAAACATAATGGAACTTTTTGTATTATTATTTGCAACCACAAACATATTTTTCAATCGGTTTTGGAAACTTGCTTTTAAACCATATCAAATAGTACGTACAAGGCATGGTAATAGTGAAAACTTATCATCTATCATTAACCATCAAAATGCCCACAAGTTCTGGATTAAAGTAGTCTTACCTATGTTTAGCAGGATGAAATTCTAGCAAAAAATTCTATGAGATCATTAGTTATCCAAAATGAAAAGCAAATATTGATTCATTTCATCAATAGCTCTGTAAGAATTTTCATTCTTCTCTCTGATCTAGAAAGTTTTATCAAGATATGAAAATGAAATATTATAAACTAAAATACAAATTCAACTCTTAGGGTTGAACTTGGGTTGGCTTTCAACTGAATTTCAGCAAACCTAACTCAGCCCAACTGCGAGATACAATATACCGGTTATATTATTTGTAACACAATTAACATGTTCCAAGTTCCTGTTGCCATTAATATGACAAAAGAAGAATAAATTTTTCTAGGATACTTAATCAGTATATTGTTGTATGCCAACAAAAGATAAAAAATTGAAACCTTTTTATTCTTAAGCTTAACCTTATTAAAACTAACCATGTTGGAGAATTCCAAGACTACAAGATGTAAGTCCTAAAAAAAAAATAAAAATCCAAGTGCAAGGGAAAATGATAAAGATAGATTTCAACCTTATGAAAATAATCGAAGCTAGCACCAGGAGTTTAAAATTGAATTTCAATGGATGTCAGTTACCTATTTGGAAAATAACAAAGGCTAGGACCGAATATATTCGTAAGTAAAAAACATCAACTTAATGTCATTTAAAAACTCAATAGGGTGAAAGAAAAAGAGGCCAATGCCCATACTTAATTTCCACTGATATTTGAAAAGTAATTAAATGCCCCTTGATGAAATGGAGACAAACCTTTATAAAATATGTATGTATAAATTATCATAAAAATAAAATAAAACAAAAATTGTATGCATATTTTTCAAATTTTTTTTAGAAACAACTAAACAAGAGAAGTTTGTGATTAAGGCATGCAAACTATGCCCAAGAAGAGAAAATTTTCATTATGCTTAGATTCTTGGCATTTCTTCTCAATATTTCACTGACCTCGTACTAGTGTGACAACTATTTTCAAACAAATAGAACCTCTACTACTATAATAATTGAAATATATTCAAGAGAATTCAAAGGTTATGCTTCTCAAGTAGGATATAACTCAAGATTATGCAAACGAACACAATGCAGCATTCCTAGTTTGTAGTAGTGTGAAATTACAAACACCAAGAAATATGCTACGTATCACTCACTTTTTTTGTCATCATTTTTGTATCATCACTTGCATAGTGCCCTGTCAATTGTCAACTGTAAAAAAATTCAATGATATATAACATTACCCTTTCATCAATCTATAAAAACTTGTAAGACACCCAAATCCAGATTTTTATATATAAAACCCCATCAAGAGTACCCTAACTATTGGGTCCCAACATCAATAAAGCCTCAAAGTGAGAATACAAGGCACTGAAAAAAGAATTAGAATGTGTGGGGTTTAATTATCACTCAAAGAATTGAACTTGGAAGTACAAAGACATAATAAATTCAAATTCTTAATTTAAATAATGTCATTACTGACCTTGAAGACTCGTCGATAAAATCTCCAACACCTAAATGAATAAAATGGTAAAATGTTAGTCATAGCAAAAGCATAAAACTAAAAATGAAAAACATTTATATAAATTTGTAAATTTACTTACTTTTCTTTTGTGAAGCAATCCAATCATTAGTGGTCACCAAAGCTTCTACAACTTCGGGTAGTAAAGAGGCATGTGACTCATCAACCACCCTACCCCCCACACTAAATGTAGTCTCCAACACAATAGTTGTTACCGAAATGACTAAAACTTCAAGGGCCATTTTTGCTAGAATAGGGAACTTGCCACTGTGTAGTTTCCATCAATGTAAAATGTCAAAGTTTTCCCTTCTTGGCGCCACCAATGTTTCCAAATATTCATCGACTTCTGATTTCTTTGAACTAGTAAATTTATCTTTGGTGGCATTGGAAAGCAAACTACTACCATCTGCCACGCCAACATTAACCATTGAAGAAGATGAATCGCCTATATACTCATTAAATAAATCACCAAAAGCATCCCGGACTCTTCGAACACGTCTAGTAGCATTTTTAGTATCAGTACCAAAGAGTCTATCAAAATTATACTAAACCAAATCCATCTCGAATCTTGGATCTAAGATTAAAGCAATTGCTAATACTAGGCTACATTCTTCTCAATATTTCTCAAACTTTTCTTTCATAGGACCAACCATCAAGCAAAGACATTTATGCTCACTAATTTCCCATTTTCTCATTTGAATTTTTATTTCACAGATATTTGGGAAGAATACATTTGAAGTGGGAAAATTGGTCCCACTAAAATGATTTGTTGCCTTATAAAACATTTTTAAACAAGCTTTGATAAATTTTGCCACGTTCCACTTCTTTTAAGATGGATGGTATTTATAGTTTCTATCAACTTCTTCCCAGTGGGAATATGCGTCATTCAATGTGTTGTAACCTTAGGTCCCGGTGTGAAAACTAACCTAGAAGGGGGGGGGCGAAGAATAGGTATGCTCAATTTTTTATTATCTCTAATATTTTAACCACAACATTACCAATCACTTCAAATGGAAAATAAAGAAATTGCAATTGTAATTTATATTTAATGTATACGATTCTATCAAATATACCAAGCCATTCAAATATGCAATCATGTAGTGTTGATCAATGCATACTATTCAACTAAGCCCAATTAAATCACAAGTTCAATTTAGATATCAATTTATCAATTCAATTTAAATTAAACTATGTGATAAAATCAACAATTCAAAAATTTAATTCACAACTCAATTTGCCCAATTGAGGTTTCCAATTATCAATTCAATAGTCAATGAACACATTTATGAAAACCTAAATTGTCATAGTAAGTAGAAGAAATTATCTAGAAAATTATGAATTGATAACATAATGAGAGAGAAGAGTGCAAACCACAATGATGATAGAGAAACCACCTAGGAAAACTATCCTTAGTGAAAAACTTCAGAGTTGGCCAATGTTCGGGGAAGAAATTCACTATGATGAAGATTGATTAAATGTAAACTAGACACGACCTAAGTACCTTTAGCACCATTTTAAGCGATCACACCGTTAACCTTCCTTGAATCCTTAAGCTCTTCATAGATTAATTCTCCATACAATCGGATCTTCCTTCAATCTCGGACTCCTCCGATCAGGCCTCTCATAATTATGAATCCATATAACCTCGGTGTCCATCAATCACTCAACATCGGATCCTCAAGCTTAAACTCTCATCTCCAATGGTGAGATTTTGAATTGGGGGCTCTTTGATGTGATTAGGATCATGTGGAATTGATCAAAATCAATAGGTGAAATCATTAGAGAAAGGCATGATATGCAACATATATGAAGTTCTTTAATGAAAGCTCTTAGATCTAGCAATTCTAGGGCTCTCACAATGATGAATTTTCAGTGCTCTATTCTCTCTTCGCACAAATTGAATTTTTGTGTATATTATTGTCTAAAGATCGGATCTCAAACAACTTGAAAAACTGTTTTACGCAGTGCTCGTTCGAACAAAGGTATACTCGTTCGAACGACAAACTTTCTCGTTTGAACGAACATGGAACGAGTTTCAAATAAGCAAAAATTTGAGGTTGCAAGTCTTCGTTTGAATTTAGACCTTTCAAACGAATGAAAACAAGCAAATGACCTTTCTATTATTCGTTCGAATGAGCCACTAAGTTCATTCGAACGAGCAACGTAATGTACTCATTCTCTGGTTGCCTTGTGGAATCAATTTCCCCAAGTGTTTGAAATATGAATGTTTGGGAAATCTATTTCACAATCATAAGACTGCTTCACACATTATGACATAAAATAAACTATATGCTATGCATGTAATATGTGAGTGTGTGAGATCCAAATCACAACAAAAGTCCAAATTATCCAATTACCCCTCAAGTACCAAGACGACTGGTAGTAGATCACGACAATGAAGCTTGAACCTTCTTGGTATAGAATGGGCATTGAGATACTCTAAACCTAGGACTAATGTAGTGATTACATTAAGGGCACGTTTTGTCAAAACTAGATTAGCCAATTACAATAATGGACCTCGTGGTCCTAACACAATGATATGACAGATTCAAGCATTAGGTAAGTAGAGTTCCACCTATTTGAAACATCCATTGGTTCTTTCTTTTTTCCCTGCAACTTAAGTTAATTTAGTAACAACTTCTCATCAAGCCATTTCTTCAACTTTCTGACCATCACATCATTGGCACTTGCACTATCAACCACAATGAAAAATATATATATTTTTTTATCTAGATTCCATTCCAAGATTAAATCAGATATAAACGTGAATAGAGTTTTTCCATCATGTGGATACTCAATATACTTGTAGGGAATTATCTTTTTCTTCAATTCCTAATCATCATCAATACAATGTGCAATTAAGCACGTATATGCAAAATTTTGATGATCGGAAGTCCAAATATATGTGGTAAGTGTTACCTTACAGGAAAGTCTCTCTAAAATGTGATACAACTTCACATTCTTTTCATCATACCTTTTTAGAATATCTGCTCTAACCGTGTTTCAAAAAACCAACTTAAACACTGGTTGAAGTCTATTATAGAAAATTTCAAAAAACTCATGCTCAGCCATGTTGAAAGGATAGTTGTGCTAGACTATCATTGTTGAAAAATCCTTTCGACTATTTTCCTAGTCAAATTTGAACTCTTTAGTGGAAGGATCGAAAAGTAGTAACGTGCAAAATCTTTACCCTTTTGGGACAACTATTAAGGTGTTTTTTCAAGTGAATAGTACATTTGCTACTCCCCGCTACAAAATGTTTTTTTACAATATTTACATATTGAAAATTCATTTCTATCATTTTTTCTTATCTTCTCAAATTCATCCTAGATCTTTGAAGTCAATCTTCTTCTCTTACTTTCATTTGACACCTTGGTTGCATCAAACTTTTTAGGCTTATCACCGAGAGTTGTTTGACTGAGATCCAATGACATTTTTCAATATTGAAAGACAACATATACACATGTTTAGTTTGTGCAGTATGAAAAATTTGCATTCTATCTAAAATGTACACGTTTTGATTTGTACAGGCGTACGAGATGAATGCAACATGAATCCTAATACCTCTAACTTTCCTCTAAAGGGTAAGGTGGTCCTATCCCACCCAGGAATGCACAATATACATTGCAATTAGCAGCTCAAATGCTTTATTCCATTTCTAAGAACATTTCGACAACATCTCCCATGGTTCTCCAAGTACATGAGATAGACTAATTTACATATATACCATCAATATGTGCCCAGAGAACAAGAGGAGACGGTGCCAAAATTTTCTCAGCACTAAATAAAGCATACTTTACTACCTGTAATTTAGATTTATGCATTCCCAAATTGTCTAACTTTGGACAATTCAAGAATCATTTTCAAACAAACGACCCCATTTGCAAAGTGAATTATGCAAAAGGATTGACGAGTGTTCCAAATGGCTTTTGAACGAAAGCTAAGATAATATAAATGATTGATGAGTGATTTAAAATGATTCTTGAACGGGAGCTAAGATAACATGAATGAAATTAACAGATCCAAAAATGGATCTAGTTATCAATTCAAATACCCAATTCCAAATGAATTCAGGTTTATAGGCCATTCTAAGCATATAACACACTTTCAACCATAGTATAAATGCCAAAATTCATGGCATCCTATAAAACAAAAATGTTTTGAAACAACAGCTAATGAATACTCAAATCACATAACAAATCATATTACAAATCAAGCATCTAGTAAAATCACATTACAAATCACATTGGGAAATGTGATTACTACACTTTATTGGCATCTTTATTGTTAGATAGTTAAGTTTGGTTTTATATGAAACTGTGCCACAAATCCACACATTTCTTTGAGAAATGTCCATAAAAGGCTCCAGCACTATTATGTTAAGTTGTTTTTATTATTATTATTTTATTTTTATTGGTTTTCTTTGGATGTGTGTTTTAGAAAGCTTGAATCATTATGCAGGTCACTTTAAGTTGAAAGAAAGAAAAATATAGGTGGAAGATTTTAGAACTATTTCTTTGAATTTGATCTACTCTCCTGATTAACAAATGGAGCCTAAAATTTGGAGAAAGGTAAAGGAGTTTATGGATGAGATAACAAAAAAAATAAGGTGCAGAGTTATCTACACTGCTATAAATAAAAATATCAACAATAAATTAGCTAACTAGTTCCAAAGGCAAGAGGCTCCTTATATTCAAGAACATAGTTATATATAGACTTATATCTATCAAACATTTCTCCATACAGTAAAACTTGAAAGCTAATCAAGGGGTAAAATTATACAACTGAAAGACATTGGTTTTCTGGAATATGTTGATATGAGAATGGGATCTATATCGCAAAAATAAATGAATCTTTGAAAAAGATGAGTTTTTGTAGAAGCAAGGCTCTAGGGCTACTATCCATGAGTGGGCAACATCGAGTTATCGGCAAAAGGGCTGAACTCATCACTTGTCGCATGTGGATAGGATAGGGAGAAAGATGAGAGTAAAATAGCAAATTGGAATCAATTAATTGAGATGGGATTTTGGTTCTTTGGTCCCTCTTGGAATCATTGTGATTTGTTATAACTATTTTTTTTATTAACTATTTTGTAAGTTTTTCAATTTTGAGTTAAAAAAAAACTTGATGAGGCAACCTCTCCAAGTAGCGCAAGCACAACCATTGTAATTTGTAGTTCCTTTTTCAAACATTTTTAGAGTATTTGTACATGTTTGTCATGTAATTCGCCATTAAAGTTGAGTTATGGATGAAAAAGAGGAGAGAGAAAGTACATAAAGACATGTTATAAAGTAAGAGTATATATGTCACTTTATTGATTTTTGTTGTAAAAAATATACAATTGGACCATAGTGACAGTGTGTAAATTATAAACATGTTTGTATTGGTAGGCTACCATGTTTTATGATATTTAAAGTAAGCACAACACTGAATGGTGAAATGGAATTTGCAGGTCTTCAATCTCCCAAGCAACAAGTTTTTATAATAGCTTAAAACTAGTGTACAGAAAGGATATTCATAACATTAACATCTTTTATTGACTTACTCTCACCTTCATGCTAATTTTTAGGAAACCAAACTTATAACTTGGTTGTTTGTTCTGTCGTTCATTTTCCAAACCATAAAACAAAAGACATAGTGCAGTGTTGTCTACTATTCTGTGAATTACAAATTCCAACATTGGGTACTAAACCACTTTCCTTATCAACAAACGATCCTTTTCAAATTTTAAGAACACATTGATGAGCTAACTCCAATATCCATGCTTCTGTTATGTAACTTATAAAATTTGATTACATCTAATTTATGCATATGCATTAGGTAAATTATGAAAATTATCAATTGAACTTTAAAAACAAATAATATAAATAATAAGGAACATTTTAGAACTAGAATATCACCAATAACATGCATACATAATGAAGTCCATAAAGCATAACACAAGAAGACTTTGCAACCAAAATATTGGCAGAAAGAATACTCTTAGTAGTAGCCAAAAACCACCAAATTATACCTCTAAAACACCCACCAGATACAAAACTAGATAAGTTAAAAAAAAAACCACTGCTTCATATCATAACATACTGTTGAATAATATGCAAAAACATCTCAAGAATTAAGGATTCAGGCCAAGACACATTAAAATTAACACACTGAGCCTCAGTTAGTTATCCGTAACATTTCCCAAGAGAGAAAGAGAGAGGGAAAGAGCAATTTTTTCTTCATTACATATATAAAAGAGAAGAAATGATAGTTGGGTAGTGGGTACTTGAAGTTAAATTAGTACCTTAATCTAGGTTTTATTTTGTAATAGAAGAGATCAAACCAACTCAATCAACCAAAAAATAGATATAGGTGAACAAAATGCTAGAAATTTAAAAAATCCCAAAAATAAAAAACCAACAGAGAGAACATAACTGGCGACCTTTCGAGGTCATAAAACTAGCATTGATGAGAACATAACTGCTTGCCTTTCTAGGCATCAGTACGAAGTGTACGAAAACATGATCAAGATATATAATAGTCAACTGACATTTCACAAGATAGAACAAGTATCACATATGTGGATTAAATAAACATTTTGGCATCTATAAGAGTACAACTTGGCAATTTATGAAAAACTGATGACATGGCTAGGAGTATTACATGCAGAGATTGGATATTATTTACCTTTTAACTGTATCTTTATAAATCAGATCGCCTTTTCTCCTCTTTCCGAAGTCCCTATTTAATCAGGAAATACATCTTAGTTCAATTGTTACATATAGCCTATGCTTTTAAATCAACCTTTATACATCAAAGCTATAAGCATCCTATTTGGAAAAATGGACTCCATTATTGAGTCTGGAATATCAAAGAAAGTCAGTTTAGGCTTTTACGGACTTCAATTTGGACTTCGGTACTAAAACGGGTAAAACGGTCATTTTGTACTTTTATGTGTCTTTATTTTTCGGTACCTATTTTCACAAATTTGACTTTATCGTTGAGTCCAGAATGCCCGAAATAATAAAAATTTACTCTTCATTCATTTTAATCAGAGTCCGTTTGACTCATATTTGACTTAGGGGCATTTTGGTAATTTTTTCTTTTATAAAATATTTAATTAAATATTTTAATTTATTTAATTTGGGTCGTTTCACAATTATACAAATGTCTTGGGCCTTAGTTAAATTTCTAAAACATTTGGGCCAAATTCAGAATTTTGGAATATGATATCTTTAATAGGGACAAGCCAAACAATGGATAGGCTTTTTAAAATGGGAATAGGCTATCCTTATCCTAATTTTATTTTCAAATTGATTTCTTATCTTTATAACCAAACAGGCCCAATCTTATTTTAAAACATAACACAAAACGACGCAATATTGTTCAAAATGGGTCTTGTCACGACCCGAAACCCACCCTATGAGGATCAAGGGTTCACGATCGCCACCCTTCGGCCTGGGGGCCGTCAGGTGGACTATGTAAGCAGTGGTGCTGGATGGTCGTGCGGTCAGTATTGCGAAAGCGTGAAAAATATTTTCTTTTCTTCTTTTATTATTTCCCGCACATTCGCCCGATACTGTTGCTCTTCAGAACGATACACATGATTATACATTCAAAGCATAATAAAACTTTTAAAGTTTATACATGATATAGATAACCAGTTGTTCCGTGGGACTTAGTTACATAACTATTCAAAATTTACTATAATAAAAAGGTGACCAACTAGGGGTTCTAGTATCTTCCAAAATGTACTAGTCAAGTGTGGAACTTCCTACGCCCTTCCTCAAACGGGCAAGGCTCCTAACCATCTTTATCACCTGAAATAGTCATGGGTAACAAATTCATGTGAGTTTTATAAAAGCTTATAAGTAATTCCAGTATTTTTCATGGGTTTGCAATTGGCAGTGGTTAGTTATAAGAGAGTTTATAAAAACATTTACTACCAATTGCTCGTATACTTCAAATACTGAATATATGCATTCTTTAAAACAAATAGCTTTGAAACATTCAAGGTGTTGAAGCTAAGCATGTACTTCTTCAAATATAACATATAGGAAACTTCAAAACATGTAGTTACGTTTAGAAAAATAGGGGGTTAAACCTGCTACCATTTTTGAATGTAACATCTTATCACTTTCATTAGTAGAATCCGTTTCGAACCGGACCCCAATGTTACTTCTCATAGAGATATCTCATGCTTGGGGAATTAGATCCTGCTACCGGGCATTTTACTCATATGTGAATCCCGAAGGGCTTCACTAGCTCGTAGTGCTTATGCATGATTATCTTGTATTACCAGTGGCAACAGGAGGCATATAAAATATTTCTTTACAAATAGATGTTATTTAAAAACATTAAAACATGACTTCCTTGTAGTTGCATTAAAAACATTTAACACATGACTTCTTTAAATAGATGTTTTTATGAGCATTTAAAACATGATTTTCGTGACTTCATAATCGAGCCTTCAAATATTTGGAATATACAAATTCAGAACATTTGATAAAATTTTGCATTTTAAGTTAGACATGCTGAAACATACTTTAAAGAGAGTCTGTAGTAGAAACCATTCACTTTGTATGTCACAATAGAGTTTTCCAAAGAAACAATAATACTTTAAAACAAGAATCATGTAGGTACTGAATTTGAAATTCAAATGTTTCAGATATTTTAAACTTTAAACTTCTTCAAATCCATGAAGTTAAATCTCCACTTCAAAATACAAGATTACTCACCTTAGTCCTTGGGGTTGGTTCTTACTAATGTGCTTTCCCTTTTCCTTTATAGTCCCTAAAACAATTTATGAAGAATTCATAAATTTCACATGTACTTCAATTATCACTTAATTTGTGATCTTAACTTGTTCTTAGACTGTGTAAAGCCTAATTCTTATGATAGATTTTATTCTTCTTAAATCAGACTACTCGTAGCAATTTATAATTTGCGTCTTAAGGTTTTTTATTTTTTAGATATACTCTTTTGGTAGCTTCATTAAATCTTAAGGTTGTTTTCGTAATTTCACATATTTGTACACTATATTTTTTCATACTCTATTTCATAATATGGACCTCACCATTAGGTCTAGAACGTCGAATAAAGTCAATTTAGACCATCTCGGACTTCTATTTGGCTTTGGGGGTACTAAGGGCAAAATAGTTATTTTATACTTTTACGTGTCTTTATTTTTTGGAGTCCCATCTCGTAAAATGGACTCTACCATTGGGTCCAGAAGGCCCAAGATAATAGATTTATACTATTCATTTGTTAAATTTGGACATCGAAATTTAAATTAACAGTTAATTAATTAATATATATATATATATATATATTATTCCTATATATATATATATATATATTATTCCCACATATAACCACACGTGCCTCAGTGGCACGGCGGTGGGCGTGTGGGGGATAAGTGCCCACACACTTGTGGTCCTAGGTTTGAACCCCTGCCGTGGCACCTCTTCCCATTTTTCTTCCATATACACTGTTCCCATTTAAAAATATCAAGGGCCCAAATGACGCTGTGCAGGGACTAGCCCTTGGTATGCCTGGGTGGGTCCCGTCCCGACCCAACCTGGGATCCGACCAGAACTAGTGCCTGAACAATGTCTTCTTCTTCCTCGACTTTCCGGTGAGGCTACTATGCAGTTTTCGGTCAACTTCTCCGACGCCAGTGACCGGACTACAGATTTTCTTCAAATTGTTTCTTCATTTTAAAGCTTTTTTGGATTCTAATCATCCTAAAATGTTTTAGGACTCTTAGATAGTATTTTCAGCCCCTAAAACACATTGAAATTTTAAGTTTTCAAAAATTAAACTTTCCGATGAACTCCTATTTCTCCCTTATTTCTTCACCATTTTACATGCGATTTTTGCCTATGTGCTCTATTTTCTTCATAGAATTTAACTACATAATTATTTCTAAGCTTTATGCAATCCTACAAAAAACCCAGAATTGAAAAACTTGAAAATTATAGATCTTTTCTTACCTCTTTTCCTTGTTGTTTCTCCTTCCCCCTTTTCTGTTTCTCACTTATGAATCTCCAAATATCCTCAGCTTCTTTGTTTCCTTCTCCTAAATGCACATTCAGTGCATGTATATATATACACAAAAATGCACCGCCCCTTTCTCTCTCCTCTTTCCCTTTGCTTTCTTCTTCATTTATTGTTTTTGGTTTACTACTAATATTTATGTAATATTTATATATATATATATATATATTTTTTTTTATAGCACACCAAAACACACACTTTTTCACACACATAGTAGGCTGTTGACACACCTACACACACTTCTGCACCTTCATATATGCATACACACACACACATATATAAATCCTGCACACACACATGATATCTATATCTATATATATATATATATAAATATATATACATATATACATATATACATATTTTATATACACACACACACACACACACCCTTTTTCTCCTTTCATTTTTATATAAAATATCACACACATATACACACTTAGTGTGTGTATTATATATATATACATACATATATATATATATATATCATTATATATATATATATACACATACATATAACGTATGTACTTGCTCATAACTGTGTGTACTTGTACATTGCTCACTTATTCGTATTATACCCTGACACTCAGCTTTTTGTAGTTTAAATTGAACTACAATTTTAAATCTCGTAATGCGAGCCAATTCGCTCGGGTGTTACAGGTCTATTCATTTAGGTTCGGGTTGGGGCCCGACTCGAGTTCAGCCCAAACCCGACCCTTAAGAGTCATCTTCTTCGGTGAGTCTCCGGTGTCTTCTTCGGCACCGGTGAACTTTTCCGATGGAGTTACAGTTTCTAACCAACGCAGTTCTCTTCCAATCTCCCTAAGGATCTCCCCTATGATTTCAATTTCCCTTCCCTTGGCTCCTATTTCCTTGAACAGAGAGAGATCGGGAGATGAACATAGAGAGATAGAGAGTCGAACAAAGGAGACCGATCAAAAAGTAGTATCTAAGATGTGTATTAGTGTCTTGTGTGTGATCGGAAGCTTACCTGAGAACAATCGGCAATGATGCCAACAATCGGAAGCTTTCCTGGTCTTGAATCGATCTAAACTTCTTGGGAACAATTGTCAATGATGCTGAAAATCAACGTCAATATATGAAGATCGATGAGATTAGAGAATAGAAGAATAATAGAGGAAAAAGATTGAAGAGGGAGAGAGCCATGCAAGTGCATCTGAGAGAAGGATACAAATAAAAGAGATGAAGAAATAGGGTTTCTTCCATTTGATATAATGATATTCCTCACTGTTAGATCTAAAGATCAACGGTTGAGATGAATTCTGATATTACATATAAATTGGCGGGTCCTTAATGGATCTTGTGTAGTGGATCTGGACCTGCGCGTTTACTGAGAGTGTAGCAAGTCTAGATTGGGTCCAGGCAAATGGGTCTGGATCTATTGTTAATGGGTTTGGGCCGGACCGGGTCTGAACTCGATCGGTTGATAGGCATAGGTCCAACCACTGAAACAGAAGGGAAAAAGAAAAGAAAAACAGTGACCTCTTTAAATATCTACAGTCTACTGTCAACATATGCATGATGTATTCAAAGAGGACATTGAGTACATATTTATCCAACTGACATAATCAGATTGTATCCTACAATATGTTCACATTTTATAATTTGGTTGGTGAACACGTATAACTCTAAAATGTGCGCATGTTTTTTTCTTTTTTTGCTGAGTTGTAAAAGACAGATATTTGGATTAGTTAAAAGACAGAATCTTGGATTAACTAGAAGTTGTTCAATTACAATAAAAGTGGACAAATTAGAAGAGAGACAGAAATATTTTTAAAAGTAAGGAGAGAAATTTTTGAACACTTATAAGGCTTTTCATGCTTTTATATATAATATAGATACAGATATATAAATGCTATTGGTGCAACATATGTAGGTAGATGACTAAGACCCAAGTGGAAAATGTTTTCCAAAGCAACATATTTTTGCTATGAATTGTTTAAAAAATGAGATAAATTAGTTTCATTTCCTTTACCCTTTAACATAATATAATCACATCCTCATCCAAGATTCTTATCGTTGGTCATGAAGAAGAAAGAAACATAACATCAGTCAATGAACCAAACAAACAAAATTAAGATTACTTAAGAGTCACGTAATGTGGTCAATGGAGTAGTATACATATAGAATAGACAAAGCAAGACAGTTGTCAGCAGAGACGGTTTCCCTTCCAAAAAGCAAGAAAACTCTCGAATTATGAATATTGTAGGACTCAGTAAGCTGACAATTTTCCAAAGCATTATAAAATTTTTTTTGAAGTTGCGTTGGACAATCAAAAACATTTTTGTCCTTGATTAATTCACTTAATTAATGCTGATATTTCCTTGTCTTCACAAAGGCAATGATTAAGTGCTAATAGAGCCCAGCAAATTCTTATGGAATTGATTTAAGACCTGCTTGATGAAAGAACGAGTGGCTGATGATCAACTAATTTGGATAAAAAAGTTGTTTACTTCTTGTCAAAGCCTAAGGTTATAACATGATGATCATCACAAAACTGTGTGAATGGGGCAATTTTGTGTATGACATTTCCACTGCAGTTTTCACCTGTTATTCTATTTCATTTCTTTTTCCAACCATTCAAGTTTTCGACTGATTCCATCTAATTTTTATCATTAAAATATTTCATCAATTCATAGCAACTAATATGATCTGCTAAAAAATTAAAGCTAAATAGAGAATAATTTATTTTTCTGTTTCATAAAAAACAAGATATAATTAGACTAGTTTGAATTGCTAAGAAAAGTACAACATTTACATGGGAAGCCCAAACAGGGCCTCAGCATCTAATGGGAGTCAGAAGCACCCAAAAGTGGACATAATTAGTATTATCAATTTGTCTCTTATGCTTATCTTTTCGCCACAGTGAAATTTCTCATGGAATATTGTGTCTCCGCTCCCCAAGATATAGAAAATCATAAAAACCTGTCTAATGAATCTAATCCCTTCTTGATTTAAGTATTTGAAAGGTAGGAAAAAAACAGGTTACTCTTCTCAAGAAACTGCCAAGAAAGAAAATGCCTCAATTGGAAATTGTGCTGAAATGAACTTATCTTGTTTCACGTCAAGTTTACCCATGCTTCTCCTATATATTCATATAAATACTCATGAGCCTTCTCATCAGAAGTCATCACAAACTTTTGAAAGTTCTCTCGGCTTTGTCAACAATGATGCAAAACAACACAAATCCATCTATGGATGAAGATGAGAGTTACATAATTGGCATGGAGGGACATATGGGTCACTTTGAGTTCTCTCCTTCTTTCACCCTAGCTGAGGACTTCTTTGATAATATTTCTCTGATGATCCCAAATTTCCCAACCAATGTCTCTGATGATTACTTAGATATTCCAGTTCATGTTGACGAATTGGATGTCATGTTACCATTGGATGATTTCCTGCGAGATTTGGAGAAATACGAGCCAATCTCAAGTGGGGAGGCTGGAGACACACATGCATCTTTGGAGGTCACCGAAGGAAGTTTTCATTCTCAGCAACTACCAGTTGACGGAGAAGATGGATGGAGTCTTAGCAAATCCGTGAACTCAATTGACATATCCATGGACGTAACATCAATCCAGCCAACATTAATCTTGCCTACTGAAGACATGGAGCTCGATAATCAGCTCAGCATAATTCATCTCGTCCAGGCTTTCGGAGAAGCTATGGAGAAGGAACAGAAAGAGCTTGCTGATGCCATTGTGAAATGCACAAGGGAGAAAGTGGGTCCAGTTGGTGGAATAGTGGAACGCCTTTTGTATTACTTATTCCAACCTTTCGATAAGCAATCAGATTACCTTAGACAAGAGTCTGGCAAGAACTTCTATGCAGCATTCAAGGCATTCTACGAGATATTCCCATATGGAAGGTTTGCTCACTTTGTTGCCAACTCGGCCATCATCCATGCCATGCCTCATGATGCAGAGATCATACACATTGTAGACTTTGACATGGGAGAAGGGGTTCAATGGTCTTCCATAATCGATGCCATTGGTCGACAACAAAGAGAGGTCAGGCTGACATCAATAAAATGCAGTGAGAAGGATTCTAATTGTGAGACCTTACGTTGGAAATTTGAGGAGACAAAGAGGTGGCTCTATGATCATGCAGGATCTTTTGGTCTAAAGTTGAAGGTGGAGGAAATGGAACTGCAAGATTTGGTGAGTGAGATAAAGAGAATGAAGAGAAGGGTTCAGAGGAAAGAATGGCTGGTCTTTAATTGCAATGTGGGGCTTCCACATATGGGGAGAGGGAGGAGTAGGAGGCATGTAATGGAGTTTCTAAGAATAGCTAAAGAATTAATAACCTATACATCAGCTAATTGTAATACAAATAACAGAGGTATTATAATTGTTGGTGATGGAGATGCTTGGGAGAAATGCAAAAATTCCTTGAGTTTTGGTTCATTCCTGGATGAGTGTTTGGTGCATTACCAAACTTTATTAGAATCAATGGAATTGAATTTCCCAATTCATCTTGGAGAAGGAAGGACTGCCATGGAATGTCTCTTTGTGGCTCCTTCTGTATCTTCTCTTGCATTGATTCGAAAATGGGAGGAGATGAAGGAATGGACTGACCTTGAAACAGGGTTTGGTTTGAGGGGTTTGACAGTGAGTGAAGAAAGCTTAATGGAAGCCAAAGAAATTGCGAGAGAAGGGGAGAGTCTTTATGGCGTGAGGGCTGAAGGTAATGATGACAATGAGATTGTCTTGGAATGGAGAGGAATTCCATTAGTCAAGGTTTCTTGTTGGAGAAATTAAAAAAACAGAAGTAAAAGTCCATTGATACATATTACATACTGTACATCATTTGCATAGTATTGATTCATTATGTGAATATTGTAATCAATTACTGAATTGTATACAAGGCATTTTACGGGCTTACGGGTTGTTTTGAACCAATTTTACTTGACTAAATGAATGAATCTTATATTATATTATCAAGTAATTAAGCTTAATTATTTCATTTTTCAATGTTTCCAAATCCTATTGTGCATGGATGATGTATATTTCATGAGTGCCTTGATAATTCTAGATTGACAACTTTATGCATTATATTAATGTAAAAAGTGATAACATTGAGATCTTCACAATTGAATTGGGGAAACCTAATTTTGATCTTATAATAATACATGGAATTGGGTTGAATGAGTGAGCAGGAAAAATGGAATGAAGTTAATTTATATGGAAGCTAATTAAGTTGGTCCAGGCAATATCTTGAAACCCAACGTTTTAGGTTCAACTCTCTTCCTCTTAGTTAATGACCATTCCACCAATAAACATAAAACACTGGAATCGACCAATGAAGAAAAATTCTCTTAGGAGAAAATTTATAATTTTATTAATCAAATTTGATTACCTGTCCTTTATTTATAATAAAAAAAAATTGAATTTGACTAAAAAATAATTAACTTAAAATCCTAAAACCACTTTATAACAAATGAATTGAATTATAAAATTTCTAAAAGTTATAATTAAAATAAAAAAATTCTAAAATAGCAAAACATCAAAATATTGTTTTCAATTGGCCATGAATGGGGATTGAGCTCCCTTATGAGATTGTGAAGTCCCCTCTTTTATTACTGTAGTTCTAGTTCATTGAGTGCATTACCTATATTTAAAAAAAATAAAAAAAATAGACATGATTGTTTACGTATGATTATGACAAGTGTCAAACCTGTCTATCATGGTTAGTGCAAATAATTTGTGCGTAATTGTGTACATATTATATATTAGTGTTAGCATCGTCAAATAGTATGTAGATGAGGGCTCCATTGTATCTGTTTACTTACTTGGGAAATGTGTCATGGCTAAATGTGTTATTAACTGTGGCCAGCTGTTAGCCCCTTAAGGGCTTGACAAGGCCAAGGCATGGTGAGCTTCAATCAACGCCAAGGTCAATGTGGGGGTGGCCTGGCACCCTTACTTGAGATTGTGTTGTCTTGATGGATAGTTCAGACTTGGTGCAGCTTGTGTGCATGCCTTAGGCAGCAAAGATCAAGGGAGTGCACTTCGAGAACAATTGGTGCACACTGACAACTTTTAGCAAGATGTACGCGCACAGAGGGACAAGCTCAGTTTTGCAAGTAGTTGTGTCTACTCCTATCAGCTGGGTGAATTGTCCTAAGCCATATATAAGGGGGAGTACCTCCTTAAGGCGCCCAAGGGCGAGTAAGCCATGCGGCCAAAAACCTTGGCACTTCTGGGGCAAGGCATGTTGCTGTTGTAAGTTGGGTTTGATATGGTGGTCCGACCTCCATCACCAACGGTGGTGGCACATGGTAGCAACGTTTGACAAACATAAGACCAAGCTATGAGTAGGCATGGTTTGGCAATGAGGGCTGACAATAAAGCATTGGTGGGATCATATGGTGCGTTGATTGAAGGCTGAGTGCTCATAGCCTTGTCCTTAAGAGAGGGCTTGGGGTGGCTTTAGTTGAGACAGAGCAGGTGAAGGCAGTTGCTGGTCTGGCACAAAACAAAGCTATCTAGGGGCAGACAAGGGGAACTGCAATGTTGTGTTGGCGCATTGATTGTATGGCTAGAAATGCATGTGGCACTGAGATGAACTGCTTGCTTATATGTGGCGCAAGTCAGTGGCTTCCGACAGCTCTAGTAGTTGGGGGTGTCAACTACAAGTAACAGGTGGTTGTCTGTGATAGAACTCTAGCAGTTGGGGTGTAACTATAACCCATGTGCGTGTCACAGACACACACAGGGGCAGTTGTAGGTTTTGTCTATATATGCACATTGTAATGGAGGGGTGTAAGCATAGAAGTGAGTGTGAGTGCTTCTTGTCACGCAACCCTAAAGGTTGTATTCCTATCTGCTGAGAGAAGTAAAGGTTAGGAAGATTTTTCTGTAAAGTGTGTCTGCTATGTTGCTGTCTTTTTTAAGCCTCTTGGGCCTGTGTGTATGTTATTAGCTGACTAAGACAGTGTCTTAGTGCCATCACAAGGCAAAAAAATTTAGGTTCGAATCTTGACCCCTGTGACAATTGGTATCAGAGCGCAGTTTGATGACCATGGCTCGTGATACTGCGAACGAGGCCCTGAAAGATCGAGTGTCCCACTTGGAGAATTTTGTTGGTGTCCTTAAAGGTAATGGTGCTGTTGCACTGTCTGTTCAAACAGAGCAACACACCATTGAGTTGGTGGACTTAAGGAAGATCCTTGACGATTTCATGACAGAAACAAGTGTCAAAATCACCAACATCATGGAGGATGTGGTGTCCTTAATAGATGTCGTGAAAATCAACCTCAAGTGCTTGGAGGATGATGTAGCCCCCGTCAAAAAGTCTGTCCTTGCCCATTCCGGTGCCATCAGAGAGGTGTCCTTAAAGATCAAAGTCCCTGAACCAAAACCTTTTTTTGGTGCCAAAAATTTAAAGGAGTTGGAGAATTTCCTTTGGGACATGGAGTAGTATTTTAAGGCTGCCCGTGTCCCAAATACAAAGAAGGTAACCATAACCAGTATGTATCTTGCAAGTGATGCCAAACTCTGGTGGCGAACCTGGGTGCAAGATGATCTGAATGTTGGACGCCTTCGGATCGAGATAAGGGAGATCTTGAAGAAGGAACTGATCCTTCAGTTCCTTCCTTGCAACACTACGTGGGTTGCTCGGGACGACTTGAAAAAGTTGAAACATACATGCACGGTGAGGGACTATGTGAAAGAATTCACTTCCCTGATGCTTAACATCCAGAATATGTCAGAAAAGGACAAACTGTTCAATTTCATGTCTGGTCTTCAAGCATGAGTGTAGGTTAAATTGTGAAGGCAAGGAGTAAGAGACTTTCTTTTGCAATTGCTACAGCAGAGGGGTTGGTCGACTTCATGGTTGTTGGATCGACATCCTCAACCGAGAAGAAGAAGAACAATGTTGGGAAAAAGGCTAAAGATGGACAATCCAAAGATGCTAAGAAACAGCATGATGGAAAGAAGAAGAAAGGAAGTAGTAGTGACACTTCCAAGTCCAAAGGAGAAATAAGCCAGAACAAGGGCAAGCCCATGAATGACTATTTTCTCCATAGTGGCCCCCATCGTTTAAGAGACTGCCCCAAACGTGAGAAGCTAAGTGCCTTGGTTCTTGATAACAAGGACTCAGACAACGACTCTGGCATTCCAACCAGAGTCAATCTACTCTAGTTGCTGAATGTCATCACTGTACAAAAACCACAGACTCAACTTGGTTTGATGTATGTGCAGGTGAAAGTGAATGGCAAAGATGTTTAAGCAATGGTGGATACTAGAGCCACTCACAACTTTGTGGCCCAGCGAGAAGTGGCTACCTTTGGCCTAAAACTAGATCAGAACGCAAGCAAGTTGAAAGCAATCAACTCAGAGGCCCAACCTGTCCAAGCTACAACACAAACAAGGTTCAACATTTGTGCTTGGGAGGGACTGTGCAATTTGATGGCAGTACCCTTAGATAACTTTGATCTGATCCTTGGCAACGAGTTCTTCGTGAAGGCCAAAGTGATGGTTATGCCTCACTTTGGAGGCATGATGATCACAGATGAGAAAGCCACATGCATTGTCCCTGCTGTTTATAGTGATCAAAGCAAGAAGGAAGGGAAAAATAAGATAGGGATGCTCTCTACAATGCAGTTAAAGACTGGACTACGGAAAGGTGAAGAGACTTTCCTTGCAGCCTTAGTGAAGATCAAGACCGATGTTATTGCGAAAGTTCCTGTTGAAGTTCCTGACTTGTTGAAAGAGATTACATATGTCATGCTTTAGAACTTCCCAAGTCCCTTCCACCTCGACGAGTAACTGATCATACGATCGAGTTGGAACCTGGTGCAAAGCCTTTTGCACAGGCCCCTTACAGAATGACACCTCTCCAATTGGAAAAATTAAGGAAGTAGTTGAAGGAACTTCTTGATGTAGGGCTCATTCAGCCTTTAAAAGCTCCTTTTGGAGCCCTAGTATTGTTCTAGTGGAAGCAAGATGGATCAATGAGGATGTGTATTGACTATTGGGCCCTGAACAAAGTGACTATCAAGAATAAGTATCCCGTCCCGAATGTTCATGACATCTTTGACAGACTGAGCAAAGCTTCATACTTCACAAAACTAGATCTGTGCTTGGGCTATTGGTAAGTGCGGATTACCGAGGGAGATGAGGCCAAGACTGTTTGCGTCACTCGTTATGGATCGTATGAGTTCCTAGTGATACCCTTTGGCCTCACTAATGCACCTACTACATTTTATAATTTAATGAATGATGTTCTTTACAAGTATATAGATAAGTTTGTTGTAGTGTATCTCGATGACATTGTAGTCTATAGTGAGACTATTAGAGATCACTTAACTCACTTAAGGTTGGTTTTTAGCAGCCTGAGAAAAAACCAACCCTATATAAAGAAAGAGAAGTGTGAGTTCTGCCAACAAGAAATGATGTTTCTTGGCCATTGGGTCAGTAATGGCAGAGTTTGGATGGATGAACGAAAATTGAAGGCCATTCTTGATTGACCTGCACCAATAAAAGCATTAGAACTAAGATCTTTTCTTGGACTTGCTAATTATTCTCGCACGCTCATCAAAGGTTACTTTAAAAAGGTAGCCCCATTGACTGACTTGCTAAAGAAGGACAACTGGTGGGACTAGAATGAAGAATGCCAAACAGCCTTTGAGAAGCTGAAGTATGCAGTGGCTTCGGAGCTAGTGTCGCACCTACCAGACTTTAAGTTGTCTTTTGAAGTCCACACAGATGTCTCTAACAAAGCCTTGGAAAGGGTTCTGGTATAATAAAAACATCATGTTGCCTTCAAGAGTCGGAAGCTAAAGGATGTTGAACAAAGGTATTCTGCCCACGAGAAGCAGATGACTGCAGTTGTACACTGTTTGGATACTTGGAAGCATTATCTGATGGGGACTTGATTCATAGTGGTGACAGACAATGTGGCCAACACTTACTTCAAAACCCAGAAGAAGTTGACTCCTAAACAGGCTCGTTGGCAAGAATTCTTAACAGAATTTGATTTTGTATGGGTTCATAAACCTGGCAGTTAAAATCAGGTTGCTGATGCTTTGAGTAGAAAGATCGTGCAAGAGTATGTTGTTACATTGTCCAACCTGCAGACTGATTTGCTACAGCGTGTGAAGGACTTCTCTCAATCAGAAAGTGCTTATGAGAAGGTGAGAGAACAAGTCAAAGATGGACATGTTCAAAACTACTGGCTGGATGATGAGATCTTGAATGCTAAAGGCGGCAGACTTTATATTCCTAATGGTGGGGGACTAAGGCGAGAACTCCTAAGGGAAATGCATGATCCACAGTGGGCTTGACGTCTTAGCATTAAAAGGATGCTAGCCCTACTGTCCCGTTCGTAATATTGGCCGAAGATGGAAGAAGACATAAAAGCCTATGTCAAGACTTATCTAGTCTGCCAACAAAACAAGTTAGAAAAGAAGAAAAAGGCAGGGTTGCTGCAACCCTTGCCCATTCTTGAAAGACCATGGCAATCTATCTCCATGGATTTCATTTCAAGACTACCTAAGGTGGATTGACTCAAATCCATCTTTGTGATTGTTGATCGGTTCTCGAAATATGAGGTCTTCATCCCTACACCACATGCATGCCCAACAGATGTAGTTGCAGAACTATTTTTCCAAAATGTGGTGAAGTACTTTGGGCTGCTAGAGGATATCATTAGTGACCAAGACTCCAGGTCACAAGTAGGTTCTAGACTGTTCTGTTTGGGCTGATGGGCTCAGAATTGAAGTTCTCCATAGCAAATCATCCTCAGACTAATGGTCAGAAAGAAAGGATGAATGCACTATTGGAGGAGCACTTGCGGCACTATGTGACTGCAAGCCAGAAGAATTGGGTGCAGCTTCTTAACACTGCCCAATTATGCTATAACCTGTAGAAACCCCCTGCAACAGAACTTAGTCCCTTTGAGTTGGCCACTAGACAGTAACCCTTCACTCCTCACGAGGGGGCCAAATAGAAGACTCGAGGCCAATGTCCAGTTGCTTATCGCTTTACTAGAGACAAGTAGGAACTGTTGGATGAAGTAGTTGACAGCCTCAACAAGGCACAACGTCGGATGAAGAAGTACGCTGACAAACATAGAAGGGCACTTGAGTTCCAACTGGGAGATCAAGTTCTGCTGAAGTGACTCCCCAAATCTGAAAGAAGATCAGCAGTAAAACAGTTCACCGGGGTTTGATCCTTAAATATGATGGACACTTTGAAGTGATCAAGAGGGTGGGGAATATGGCTTACCGACTAAAGCTTCTAGACAGATTAAAGATTCACCAGACTTTCTATGTTAGCTTCTTGAAACAATTCCATCAAGATGTTCTTGATGCCTCAAGGAAGCAAGCAAGTAGGGCACCGCCAGTGATAAGGAAACGGTTTGAGAAAGATGTTGAGAAAATTATTTCTCACAGGATGCAAGGTCAGTAAGAAGAACTGACAGACTGATTATCTAGTTCAGTGGAAAGACAGCAGTGAGGTTGATGCAAGTTGGGAAAGAGATGTGACTTTGTGGCAATTTGAGCGACAGATTCGAGACTATTGGAACAATTTGACGAGGGCGTCAGATTCCTCTGGTGGGGGTGGTTTGTTAGCCCCTTGAGGGCTTGACAAGGCTAAGGCATGGTGAGCCTCAACCAATGCCAAGGCTAAGGTGGGGGTGGCCTGTCATGGGCACCCTCACTTGAGATTGGGTTATCTTGATGGATAGTTCAGACTTGGTGTAGCTTGTGTGCATGCTTTAGGCAGTAAAGGCCAAGGCAGTGCACTTTGACAATACTTGGGGCACACTGATAACTTTTGGCAAGATGTACGCACACAGGGGGAACAACTTAGTTCTGCAAGTAGTTTTGTCTACTCCTGTCAGTTAGGTGAATTGTCTTAAGACATATATAGGGGGGAGTACCTCTTTGAGGCACCCATGGGTGAGTAAGCCATGTGGCCAAAGACCTTGGCACCTCCGGGGCAAGGCATGTTGTTGTTGTAAGCTGGGTTTGACATGGTGGTTCGACCTCCATCACCAATGGTGGCGGCATATGATGGCAACGTTTGACAAACATAAGACCAAGCCATAAGTAGGCATGGTTTGGAAATGAGGGCTGACAATGAAGCATTGGTGGGATCATGTGGTGTATTGATTAAAGGCTAAATGCTCATAGCCGTGTCCTTAAGAGAGGGGTTGGGGTTGTCACGACCCGAAACCCACCCTATGCAGATCTCGTGTCGCGGAGCCGACCCAAAGGCCGTCCCTACTTTTTCCATTCCTGTATCATAGTACTAATATGCAAAGTACTAAAACCTCAAAACAATAACAGCGGAAGTCTTTACAATACATAATATGGTTCTACATAAACAAAATAAGAACCAAATGTAACCAGTACCCGAGGGTGGTGAATACATGGGAGAACTAAAATAGACTGAAACAGTACTTCAAAATGTCCTCCTACGCTCTCAGACTCCTACTGGGGTCTTGCAGCGTCATCACCTGAAATGGGGGTAAGTGGGGTGGAATGAGCTATGAAGCTCAGCAAGTAAAACAGATCTCCGACACTGGTATCGATGATTATAAAAGAACATGAATCCATGAATAATAATATGATAGCCAATCATAAGAAGTAAGATGCTGTGATAGCCAATGAGAATGGTTGCCATGATGGCCAATGAATAGTGGGGTTACAATGTACAATCAGGAGTAATAGATAAGCAATAATGAGGGTTTCTTAACAATAATCTGTCACAATAAGAGTACTGCCACAATAAATCAATTTCAATCAAACCAATGAACAACATAAGATAATCCATAAGAAACAGTAATCCATAAGAAACAGTAACCATTCAACAATATATCCATAACAATAATCCAATCGAGATGCTTATAATCTGTAGTAGGGGATGGCAGTCCCTCTCGTATTTTGAGGCTCGGCATACCTCTCAGTTAAACTCACATCTTTTGCCACACGTCTGTTCACGGACTAGTTTGTCACAGAAGCATCGGATGGATATTGTGACTGAGCACAATTCCAGCATTTATAAACATAGCATGATCATTTGTGATTCCATAGGAGTATGAAAATGGAATATCATATATACAGTAAAGCATAACAGTAAGCCTTTCAAGGCACGGTTCAACATGATAACAATGGTACAATAGTCAATCAATATCCACAAGATAGAACAATATCACATTGTGGAAAACAATAACATTTGGAACATTCATGAGTACAAGTTTGGAAGTAATGAATAAACTTGGCTTGGGGATACCATATGCAAGAGAAAGTGATCCACTTACCTCTATCGTGATTCTATCTCAGAAATCCGTGAGTGTACCCTTGCCTTTGGAGTTTCCTATATATCAGTGAATACGTTTTAGAATAAATGCTATTCATCAAATTTTATGCCTTTCTATCATAAGTATTTCAAATACTAATTTAGACTTTACCATTGAGTCCGGAACGCCAAAGAAAGTTGGTTTAGGCTTTCGCGGAATTCCATTTGGACTTTTGTACTAAAAAGGGCAAAATGGTCATTTTGCACTTTTACGGTATTTTATCCTTCGGGATTCTGTCTCGTAAAACAGACCCTACCATTGGACTCAGAACATCCAAGATAATAAGTTTTGACTATTCATTTGCATCGTTTGGACTTCGTTTGACCTATATTTGAAATAGGGGTATTTTTGTAAAAATTAATATTTTATTAATTTTCCTGTTTGGGCCATAGTAAGATTTTTCAAAATATTTGGGGCCGGTTCATAATTTTCAAAACTTGTGGTCTGAACCAGTTGGTTCAGAACTAAAAACCCTAAACCGGTCTGCCCCTCCCCTGAACCAAACGGTTCAGTTTAATTCAAGAACCGGATTCCAATATCCCAGTCCCTATCCTTATCCGTGGTTGGAATAAGCCCAAACCCAATTTCAATTTACTATCCGTGTAACCAAACAACCCAAATCCATTTAAATTAAAAACCCAAACGACACAGTTTCACTTACCCATTTCATATCCGATCGGGTACCGACCCGATCCGAACCCGGATCCGGTCTAGATTTAACCTGGTAGCCCCCACGACTTTCCGGTCGTCTTCCCCACTGCTCCGATAGGGTTCCGTCACCTTCTCCGGTGATGGTGACCTCGTTCCGTTCATATTTAAACTCGTTTTTAATGCAGTTTCATTCCTTTTCCCTCAAGGATATCAATCCTAGCCTCAGCTTGCACAAAAACTCTCCCCATCTTCACGAATAGGGAGTTATTCAACTCCGGCCGATTCTCCGGCCGAACCTTCCCTCTTTATTTCGTGACTGTTAATGCATGGTTTGCACTCAATTTTTATCCTAGATATTTCCTGTATAATAGAGGATCAGTTCCTCATTATAAAAACCAAGTTTTAAGCATAAAGTTCGTGGAAATCCAGATTATTCATCAGACCTGCAACTCCGTTTTTCTGCTAGATTTCTCAACCGTTTTACATGATTCTTTTTGCATTAATTTTCTATTTTCATAGCCTACAAGACCCTAGTATTAAATCAAGGTTTCATTCTCTGAATTTATAAAAACAGAAACGCCATTACTTACCTGGGTTTTCTTGTTTGCTCTCGGTGCCCCTTCCAAATCTCTCTGTTTCTGAATCAGTCTCTCTCTCTTCTTCTCCCCTTTAGTTCTTGACCCTTCCCTTTCTTTTCTAACCTCTCAACTCACAAACCCGTATACATATATATATAGAGACGTAAGTCTTACATGACACACCACCGCCTCTTCTCTCTCTGCCTTATCTCTCTCTCTCTTGCAGTCAGTCTTGACTGCAGAGAACCGCCCATTTTTCCTCCTCCATACACGTACCCTCATATATATATATATACATATATACATATATTACATATACACACACACACCACTTCACCAAGTCGGTTGGTGTGGTTCCCAGACACATATACACACACAGTGATGCACACATATACACACAGTGATGCACAGACTGATATTTTCCCTCCCTTTCTTGTTTTCTTTTCCTTTTTATTATTACACATATACATATATACATAAATACATGTATATTACACATATATATATATATATATATATATAAAATATACACATCAAATACATATTCTTATACATGTATTTATAACCATATAAATATGTATAATTGTATTTTTAGTCACGTATACATACACTAATTTTCGTGAACTATGCATGTGTTCGTACGTATGCATGCATGGGTTGCATGCATGCACGCTTTTCGAGGTAAGGTTCTGAGTTGCTCGGGTGTTACTCAACACTAGCCATCCTAAGCAAAACATTTATCTTTTTAAACTAAGTTCAGTTCCATAATTATTGTGACATAGAGTTTAAGACAGCTCAGGTTATGCTATTCAGTCGACTTGCCTCGGTAAACGTGTCATATCCCGGGTCGGGATATCATAGGGGTGGCTTTAGTTGAGACAGAACAGGTGAAGGCAGTTGCTGGTTTGGCACAAGACAAAGCTGTTTAAGGGTAGACAAGGGGAACTGCCATGTTGTGTTGGCCCATTGATCGTATAGTTAGAAATGCATGCAGCAGTAAGATGAACTTCTTGCTTATCTGTGACATAAATTAGTCGCTTCAGATAGCCCTAGCAGTTGGGGGTGTCAACTGCAAGTAAAAAGTGGTTATCTGTGACAAAACCTTAGTAGTTGGGGTGTAACTACAACCCATGTGCGTGTCACAGACACAGATATGGGCGGTTGTAGGTTTTGTTTATATATACACATTATAATAGAGGGCTGTAGGCATAGAAGTGAGTATGAGTGCTTCTCTTCACGCAACCCTAAAGGTTGTATTCCTATACTGTTGAGAGAAGTAAAGGTTGGGAAGATTCTCATGTAAAGTGTGTGTCTTTTGTGTTGTTGTCTTCTTTAAGCCTCTTGGGCGTGTGTGTGTGTTATTGGCTGACTAAGATAGTGTCTTAGTGCCATCGCAATGTAGAAAAATTCAGGTACGAATTTTAACCCTGTGACACCAGCTATATAGGGAAATAATATATATTTAATATTTTATGTGGTACAGTAGAAAGAAAAAGAAAAGAAAGAAAGGGAGGAGAGAGAAAAGGAGGACAAAGGCAAAATAGGTAAGACAATAAAAAAAAAAAGTGTGGGATTCAAATAAAAGAAGGAACAACATGTACATCGGAGAAGGGAGAGTTTGTTAAAGTTACTAGTGATATAAAGAGTAATTAACATGTCTAGGTGGTAACTAATGAGTAGATGTTTTAGCTAGTCCATTGGAGATAATGTAAGGATTGAAGTTCTTTGGAATATAGGTTTATTGCAGCACAAAAATGTGAATACGAATTGAGCACGTCAAATTCTTTGGTGACCAATTAGCACAATGATTACTCCTCCAATAAGAGAAGAACTCTCCAATTTCAAAATTAAAATATTATTAATAAATTGTATAATAATGTATAAATACATCAAATTTATAAGGCTAAGAGAATACCAATCTGAATAGGAATCTACTAATTCCTATAGTAAACCTATTACACATAGGAAATTAAGAAATCTAAAAAATAGAATTTTTTTAGAATAAATAAAAATTAAGATTTTTTGAAAAATTAGAAACTAGATGGAATGATGAAAATATAGTCACAAATGGAACCCCATTCCAAATTATAAAGTAATTGCAAATTTTAAACTTATTAGAAATGGTAAAAAAGTCTAATTGATGGACTAAAACGAAGGAGGTCAAAATCCAATTTAGGCCATGGGCAAAACCTGTGGGTATTATTTGTATCGTCATTTTGAGTCAAAGTAGGATCTCAATTCCCAAAAACATGACCAACCAATTCTACATCTACTACTATTTTTGTTTGGAATGAGACTTGGAACCCTCCCACTGCTCCATAAAGACTTTAGCAACTTGTTCTACATTAGTCCCCCCTATTTGAAGAGAACTTGACCTCGAGTTGCAATCTGGATAGAGAGACACTTCTGCATGGTACTCATAAATATCAGCAACATTGAAGGACCTTGAATACCCATAGTTTCTAGCAAATCAACAACATTTGCATTGTCATTGATTTTGTGCACAATCTTATAAGGCCTACATTTCTTTGGATTCAACTTACTTTTGCTTCCAATTGGAAACCTCTCTTCGCACAAGAAGATCATAAGAAAATCTCATTCCTTGAATACATTGGCTTGTCTATACTTATTTGTAACTTTTTTATACTTGGCATTAGTCGTCTCGAATTCCTGCTTCACTTCAACATTTATTATTTGGGCTTGTTCTGCCATGTTCTTTGTTGTAATACTCATACTATGCCCCTTAAGCAATCGAATCAAGTCAATTGTATGCTTTGGCCGAATGATGTAGACAACTACAAAAGGTGACTTCCCCGTGGCATTATGAACAATACTGTTGTATGAAAACTCAACTTGTAGCAAAGCATGATCCCACTACTTGGGTCTATGTCCACAAATACTATGAATTAGGTTGCCTAATGTTTTGTTCATTACCTCAGTCTGACCATCAGTTTGAGGATGTGTTGTACTTCAAGGAAATATCAAATATCTACCACAAAGTAATCCAAAAATGGCTAAGGAACTTTGTGTCTCAACCAAAAGTATTGGACTGTGGAACTCGTTGGAATTTAATGGTCCCTCGAAAGAATAGTCATGCTATGTGTAAAGCATCATAAGTCTTTTAGCATGGAATGAAGTGTGTCATCTTGAAAAACCTTTTAACAATTACGAAAATGGAATCCGCCCCTCGTTGTTTTTGACGTAGTCCCAACACAAAGTTCATAGAAAATTCTTTCCAAATAGAATTAGGAATTGATAAATGAGTATAAAAAATAATGTCTTATGACTTATCTTTAGATACTTTGAAAATATAGCATTTTCGAACATAATTACCAATGTTCCTCTCGACTTGTGTCTAAAAATAATACTATTCCATTCATACCACTATTTTATCTTGGTCCATGTGTCCACTAAATCGATAGCCATGTAAATCATGAATAATCTTCTCTCGTAATGATGTTTGAGGAATGCACAAACGGTTGCCCTTGAACAAGTACCCTTCATGCAAATAGAAATCTGTAACAACTTGAGACTCCTTGCACTTAGCCCAAATTTTCTTGAAATCTGCATCTTCTTCATACAAGTCCTTTAGGAACTCAAATCCCATAACTTCTTAAGCTAAGGTTACCAGAAGACTAGCCTGTCTGTTTAAAAATTATGCAACTTGATTCAAATTACTATACTTAAGTTTATGATAAAAGGAAATTTCTAAAGGAATGTGGACCATCTCATATGCAATTTGTTCAAATGATTTGGGCTATTGATTTCACGCCTCAAATTTTTAAAACTCGGGGAGTGATTGAAAATGGAACTAAAAAGAATTAATTAAATACAACTAAATAGATTTGGTTGATTTCATATTAATTGCCCCCATGTTTCCCAAACTTAAAAATAAAAATTTTCTAACTAAACTCACCCAAGCTGAGTTCCAAATAGTAGTCAAATAGCTCCCCAACCAATGACCAAAAACAATCTAAGTCATGTCCAAGCATGACCTTTAAGATGGCCTTAAAAATGTCTTTAATGTGCCTTGAAACAATGGCCCAAAATGGCCTCAAATATTGTTCACAAGCAACTTAGAAGGTTGATAAAAAATGGTCTAAGACATAGGTAGAAACTAGCCAAAAATGTTTTCCCAAGGTGGCTCAAATTGATGGCTCAAGTAGGCTAAAAATTCCCTAAGACATAGACCAAGGATAGGTCAAAAAGTCTACCAAAAATGGTCTAAGGAGGTGGCCAAACATGGCCTTGAATAATGACTAAAATGTGTCCCAATAAGGTGCCCAACATGACTTGGCATAATGGTCAAAAGTGGCCTAAAATGGGCCCTAAAAGGTGGTGTCTAGCATAGGGGTATATGACTTTGAAATGGCCTTAAAAGGCAAGTCATGGCCTGCCTAGGGCATGCCCATGGCATGCGCAGGCACAAGGCTGCCGCAGCAGCGCGCAAGGGGGGAGTGCAAGGCATGCAGGCGTGCGGGCAGGCAAGAGTAGGCCGGGGGGGCGCAAGCGTGGGGGCTGACTGGTCTACTGCTCATTGCTACAGTATTCCAGTAGCTAAAATGCTACAGTACCAAAATTTTAACCTTTGTCCAAAAATCTTGGTTTTGACATTTTTATACCCATTTCAATTTATTTCATTACCAAACTTGGTGTGGGACCCTATAACATATAAAATGATCATTTTACCATGTTTTCTTTATTTTTTGACCTTAAGTAATTTTTGGGCTAATCACCCCTATTTTTCATTTTTTTACCTTTCTTCTTTCTTTTTAAGTCATTTAATCCCCTACTTAGAAAATTTAAGCATGCTCTCCCGCTTTACTCAACCTAATTACCATTTTTGAAAAATTCCACCATAATTTCCTTTGTTTATTGACTATTTCCCCTCATCCCATTCCTTCTTATCATCCTCCTCAACACCAACAACACCTAAAGAATATTTATTTATACAACTTTATACTTCTAATATTCACAAGCATATTTCAAAAAACAAGCAACTACATGAAGCTTCATGCTCCTCATTCACATTCAATACACAATTACATACAATCTATCATAAAATTAAGTTCATAACTTACACAAGGTCTTAGTTTTAAACATGAAATAAACTTCATGAGGCTTATGCTCCTACATACAAAATATGGCTCTTAGGCCAAATATTCTTCACGATTTATTTCCCCTTCCATGCATCAAGACTTCATCAAGTCTCATGTGCCGAGAGTCTCATCTGTAATATGTAATCCCATACAGGGTAAGCACGACGACTTGTATGACATAATGCTAATATAAGAATAAAAGTAAGGTGTGGCATGTGTAAAGTAAACATTTGTAAGCTATAAACCTTCCAATTCATTAATGCAATGAAATGGAAATATGCATTACCCACACATGCAACTCTATGCCCAACCCATGTCTCGCTTCACGGTCCTTCCTCGTTGGAACACAAGTACCAATTGTATGTCTCGCTTCACGGTCCGTCCCCGTTAGAACGCGAGTACCAACGACCAGATTTTGGGTTTTTCACTACAAGATCTACACCCTCATAATGCATAGCACCAAAGTGCTCAACGCATACCATGTTTTCAAAGATTCACTATATGCCAATATGCCTTGATTTTTACCATGCAATTTTAATGAGGCATTTTATCAAACACATGGGGTGTGCCTTAAATTATACATCATGCATTAAGCAAAACATAACTTTCAAACTACAATACTTTGTCTACATGAACATAGGCTATAATACAATCAGTTTTACATATATTCATGTTACATGTTCACAACGTTACCAAATTCTCAAGGAATACACAAGTACACAAAGTACCAATACATTGAGCAAAGCATAACTTTCAAACTATAAGACTTTGTCTACATGAACATAGGCTATAGTGTAATTAATTATACATATATTAATGTTACATGTTCATCATTTTACCAAATTCTCAAATAATACACAAGTACACAAAGTACCAACCCTAGGTTTTCAAAGCAACTATATGCTAGGTGGTTTTCTAACAACAAGAAAGCATGTAAGTCATACAAGCAACTTATATAAACATTACTAAACTTAACTTTGTTCTTTACTTAGTAAAATATCATACCTAAAAGAGTTTTTCTCAAACCTAGGGAGTTGTTTTCACTTCAAAGCTAAACCAATCAGTAAGATTGTAGTCCTTGTGGTGGGGAACAACTTCCTAGAAGGAAGCCTTAAGAGATTCCAAGGCTAGAGATGAGTTTTGGAAGGTAAAAAGTTAGAAAAGTTAGGTTTCCTTTGTGGTTCCTCTCCAAGCACGAATTACAACAGTTTCTCCAGCTAGTTCTAATAATTTTAACTCTCAAGTCTCATTATTTATACTAAAAGGTCAAGGGTGAAAAGACCATTTTGCCTTTAATGAGTTGCAGGACCCCGTTATACTACAGCCTGTCCCGAAATGTCTCAATTCAATATTTCGTCTTAACCAAAGTTCTTAAAATTATTTTAAATGATATTTTTCTAAAAAAAATATTTTCTTCTGTTGGCGGGTGCGGCCGGGCCCACCTGGGCTACCCGGTCTAGCCTTTTGGGTCCATTTTTTAAACTATATCTGATTTTGTTCAAATTTTCACATGAGGTTTATTTTAGTATTATAAGCATATTTCCCTTCTGTGGCTATACTTAAATTATACTTTTAAACATGACTTATGTCTAAATGATGCATGTGTAATACCCTACCGATAAATAGTGCATGAATAGTGTCCTACCGGCAAAACGAAAGATATACCCCAATTTTTTAGATCTTTACAATTGATGTACATTAAATCATGGTGATTTGTGCATAACACAAATTAGTGCGACACAGGATAATGCTCCCAATGCTTCAATTCTTGAACAACTATATAAAACTCTTGATCATAAGTATTCCACTTTTGGCTAGTCTCATTTAGCTTCTCGTTAAAGAATACCACCAATCACTTCTCTTAAGACAAAACTGCCCACATTCTAACTACACTCACTGTCACACTCCTCCTCAAAGATCTTTTCAAAACTAGGCAAGACAAAAATTAAAGCAGTGCCCAACTTCTATTTTGTCACGACCCTAACCCGACCTGTGTGGATTTCAGGGATGCGACCGCCACCCTTCAGCCTGGAGGCTGGTGAGTGGGCCAAAAGTAGCATTGTGGCCAAGATTGTAATTGCGGAAGCGTGAAAAACTTTTTTTTTCTTTTCTCTGCACATTCGCCCGGGACTGCCACTCTTCAGAACTGGTACAATACACCTACATACAGAGCTTACTAAAATTTTACAAATCGTACATATTACATGTCCATTGTCCCTAAGGATTTAATTATATGATTGTCCAAATTTCATTACTACAAAAGTTGACTAACTATGGTCCTAACATTCCTAAAAATTGCTAAGTCAAGTGTGGAGCTCCCAACGCCCTTCCTTAGTACAGGCAAGGCTCCTAACCATCTTCGTCACCTGAAAGAGTTACGGGTAACAAATCCATGTGAGCTTTATGAAAATCTCATGAGTAATTCCAATGCCTTGTCATGGGTTTTCAACTGGTAGTGGGTTAGTTATAAGAGAGTTCATTAAGATATTCTCTACCAATTGCTTGTACACTTTAGATAAAGAATACATGATTCTTAAAAAAATAGATAGCATGAAACATCCAGGCTAGGCATGTATTTCTTTAATAGGATATAGGAAACTTAAAAAACATGTAACATAAAGCATTTAAAGCATTTGAATAAAACAAATACTTCACGTATACAGAGTATAAGAGTCTTTAAAACACGTAACACGAAGCATTTAAAGCATTCGAGTGAGGCATGCAATATGTAGTGGAAAAACATGTAAACATGTACAGGGTGGCCAATTAGTGACCAAAAGAGTTTAACCATTTACTTGTTAACAAGATGGATAAAATCATTTTCTTGTAAATAAGAGGGCATGACCCTTTGTTATTTTAGAAATTGGCCATTTTTTTAGAAATCCTTCTCATATGAATGGGGGCTCAAAAACCTTCTACCATTTCTTATGAAAACATGAATCTTTTGTTCATGAAATCAGAACATGTAATCACATTTAGAAAAATGGGGGATAAACCTTTTGCCATTTCTGAACGTAACATCTTTTTCACTTTTTAACGAAAGAATCCATTTCGAATTAGACTGTAGTTTTATTTCTCGTGGAGATATCTCATGTTTGGGGGATAAACCTTCTACTGGGCATTTTTTTCTCATATGTGAGTCTCGAAGGGCCTCACGAGCTCGTAGTGCTTATGTACAATTATCTTGCATTACCAATTCGCAAACAGGAGGTATTTAAAAAAATATATATTTTTGAAATAGATGCTATTTAAAAGCATTAAAACATACCTCCCAATAGTTTCTTTTTTAAAAGCGTTTAACATTTGACTTCTTCAAATAGATGTTTTTGGAGAGCATTTAAAACATGACTTCTTCAAATAGATGCTTTTCAAGAGCATTTAAAACATGAATTCTTCAAATAGATGCTTTTCAAGAGCATTAAAATATGACTTCTTCAAATGGATGCTTTTCAAGGGCATTAAAATTCATAGATATTTTAACAGAGTCTTTAAAACACTTGGAATATATAGATTCAAAACATATAAGTCATAAGTTTCAGAGTATTTAACCACAATGTATAGGAATATTTAAAAGCGTAGCTCGAATGAAAGACATTTACTTTTAGAGAGGCATTTAATAAAATTTTAAATTTAACGTAGACATGCTGGAATATAAACTTACAGAAAGTCATCAATATAAACAAGCTAACTTACATGTCACTGATAGAATTTAAAAATGAAAACAGTAATACTTTTGAATCATGAGTCATATAAATACAAGAATTTGAACTTAAATCACTTCGGGAATTTGAACTTAAAATACTTCAGATTTTATGGAGTTAAAACCTCCACTTTCAAAGTACAGGATTACTTACCTTTGTCTTCGGGATTGGCACTACTGGTGTGCCTTCCCTTTTCCCTTGTAGTTCCTAAAAAAAATTTATAAAGAATTAATTCATTCCATACTTAATTTAAATTACCGTCTATTTGGTGTTCTTAGTTTATTTTTAGACCCGGTGAATCCTAATTTCCTAGGAAATGTCTTATTTCTGTTAAATCGGACTATTAAGCATAATTTAATAAAGTTGTATTTTCATGTGTCTTATTTTTTTGTACCTAATTTGGAAATATGGACTTCACTGTTGGGTCTGGAACATCGAAAAAAGTTAATTTAGACTCTCTCGGACTTCCATTTGGCTTCGGGCATCATTGAGGGTACAAGGGTAATTTTTGCATTTTACGTGTCTAAATTTTTTGAAGTTCCATCTCATAAAACGGACCCCGCCATTGGGTCCATAACGTCCAAAATAGTTAAAATAATCTACTCTTTTATTTTATTTGGGTAATGAGACAATTTATAATAATTAAATTATTTAATTTTATATTATATATTTATTATGTTAATATTTTATTACATGTGTCATGGTGGTACAGTAGTCAAATGCTTGGGTTTTAGGGCTCAGACACATGTGAGAGGTGCAGGGATCGAAACTTGGGAGCCGTGACTTCCTTTTATTTTTCTGATATTTATTGAGCCAAACAGCAGACAGGGACACAAAACAGGGATATGATATCCCAATCTCGTGCGGTTTATTAAATCCTTCCCCTAACCCTGTAGCCAAATAGTCCTAGTCTCATTTAAATTAAAAACTTTAACATCCCAAAATGATGCCGTCTCATTATAAACCTAACCCACTTTATATTTTGGTCGGGGTCTGACCCGAATCTAACCCAAGACTCGACCTGAACAGTGCCTTCTTCCCCAAGACTCCGGCAAGGGTTTCGGTGGCCTTCTTCTGTGCCGATGACCATCATCGGTTGAATTCCAGCCACTGCCCAACGGGGTTCGATTATAAATTTCTTGGGGATCCCATATCTAAATTTACATTTTGATTTTAACCTTCTTGGCCCATCGAAATAGGTCCGTTGCAGTGGCTGCTCTGGCGAGCCACGCTTTTTGGGCGAGCCAATTTTCTTTTATTTCGTGAGGTTTTAAACAGTTATTTTTCTTCATTTTTCAGAGGAATGCTTTTGCGTTCTTAAAACTAACCAAAACAGGTTTAACCTAGGTTTTCCAATTTCCTCTCCATAGCTACAACTCCTTATAAAATTCCTTATTTCTGGGCCAAAAGAAGTGGTTCTTGTTCTTATGTGATCCATTTTTGGTCTAGTTTTGACCCTCGGTCACCAAACAACATTTGGTTAAGGGTTTTTCATAACCCAAAATGTTTTCGTTCGACTAAGGTGGGTTCTTGGGTTTGCTTAGCCTAATTTGTTCTATTTTCTTCCAACTTTCATCCTCTTTTAATTTCAAGTGCATGCATATATTATGGCATTAAAACAGTAGCTGAAACTAGAAGAATTGTAGAGAGAGAAACTACTTTCTTCTTTTGATTCTCTCTCTCTTTTTGGTCTTCTTCTTTCAACCTTCCTTTTCTTCTCTTCTCAAGGTTTGGTTCTGAATCTTCACTCAGCTTTAGACATACATGCATAGTGGTTGGTCCTTCCTTCTTCTTTTTATTTTTCTCTTTACTTCACCCTTTTTCTCTCTATCTGCCCTCACACATGCACACACTTCTAATTTTACGTATGTATATATATATATATACATATATGCATTTGTATTACATAATGCTGATGTGTTGCATGTTTTTTCATTGGTTGGGATGGGTGGTGGGATGGGCTTTTGTACAATATGTGTGTATATATTTATATCTTGTGAGATATATAGCACAAATGTGCTTGCAGCCCAAGTGGTTAATTTTTTGGGTTTAGGTTATTCCTACCTTTTTGGTCTTGGGATCAAACCTCTTGGCCACCACTTTTGGCTTATTTTCCCTCACTTTTTCTTCTTTTGCCTTATTTGGCATTTTTACATTTTATGCCCCCCCTTTTTCCCCCCTTTTTGCTTTATTTTTAGTTTTCTTCTTGTGTGCTTGTATTCTTATTCACTTCCTTTATATATTGATTTCATGAATCGAAGTCTTATGATTTTGATTATTTTCTTCTTGTGTTGGCCTCGATAATTAAGGTCTCTAATATTTAATTAGTGGCTTAGTTCTAGTTAATCGGGTCGGGGTGTTATATATTTAATCAAGCCGAAGCTTTTCTCTGTCTCTTCCGCCCAATTAAACTTTCCTTTCTTCAAGCATTTTGTGATTGAAGTTGTAATTGCATTGAAATTGTGAATGAATTTGTGATAGAATGTAACTAAGCCATGAAAGTTTCAAGCGTCACCAACTATTTTGGGTTTTGGCCAATCTTGAATTGCCCACACCTTCTTTTTGTCCACATAAATACCATCTACAATAACCACATAGCCCAAAAATAATAAACTATTAGTAGAAAAATGCACTTTTAAAAGTTGATGTAGAACTTGTTTTCCCATGGCATTGTTAGAATCTTCCACAGATGATTAAAGTACTTTTCTTCAAATTTGGTGTAGATAAGGATATCATTAAAGTAAACAACATCAAGTTTTCCATCAAAAGGCCACAAAATTTGGATCATGACTCACATAAAGGTACTAGGTGCATTGGTTAAGCTGAAAGGCATCACCGACCACTTATACAAGTCATCTTTTTGTCTTAAACATAGTATTCCATTCATCACCAGGCTTAATTAAAATCTTATGGTAGCCATTATGAAGATCAATGTTGGAGAACAACTTTGAACCCTCAAGCATATCAATTATACCATCCAAGCGCGAAACAAAAAATTTATACTTGATGGTGATCTTGTTATTAGCTTTACATTTTATGCACATATGCCAACTGTCATCATTCTTTGGCATTAATAAGGTTGAAACAACATAAGGACTGATGCTTTCTTGAATGAACCCTTTTTCCAGCAAGTCTTCTACCTCCTCTCTCATAATCTTATTATTTTTGTGCTTATTTTATAATGGGTTAGATTTAGAAGCCTTGTACCAGGCATTAAATCAATATGTTGCTAAATGTCCCTCATTTGAGGCAAAAAAATAGGCAAATCATTAGAAACTAATTCGTTGAATTCTTCCAACAATGGCTACAATTCTTTTAGCACAACCATTGTTGTTTATGCCTATGGATCCTCAATCACTAATGCTTTAACCATTAAAACAAAAATTTACCATGCCTCATTTGCTTTAGGCACAAACTTTGCTTCAGATTTGGATAAAACTAACATAGATTGCCTCTTCACTTTAGAACTATTAGTCACAAAATAAGATTTTTAAGGGATCTTGACATATTGTGTATGCCCCATGTAAACATTATCTTTGCCTATAGAAGTAATATTAACATCATACTACCATGGACTCCTTAACAATACATGACTAGCACCCATATCAATCAAAACACAAATTATTTCATCATGATAATGTTTATCGGTCGAAATAGGAACATGACAAATTTTTGTTACCTTAACTATTGTCCCTTCTTAATCCAGCCGATTGCATAAGGAGAATGATGCTTTTTTTTGTAGGTAGCTTCATGTGATCCACCAACTTCATAGCCACAAAATTCTCACAGCTTCGACTGTCAACAATTAAATTATAAACACTTCGATTAACTATACAATAAGATTGAAAGATGTTATGGCATTGGCTCATGTCTAACTACTTTGGTGCGTACAACAATCATTGCACACAACATCTGAATTGATCTTCTTCTTATTCTATGAATTTTCCCTTTAATAAAAATCATCTTCTCCAACAGCTTATTCTTTATCTACTTCATCCACAACCTCTTTGTTCTCAACATAATTTACAGGTCGTCGATTTGGATAACTATTGGAGTAATGTTTAGGTTTTCCATAGCAATAACACTTACTAGATACAAGCTTGGCATAAAGTGTAACACCTCGACCCAATTTGGGTAATCCAGTGATAATAACTAATCAAGGGAAATTAAGCTAAAGGTTATATACAAAATACTTGAAGTAATTAGTTACCTAAAAATTGATAGAAAAATTAATATTAACTTGTTGATATAACATATGATTTGAAAATTTCCTAAAAGAAAGAACTAATGTATAAAATTTACTTAATTGGAAAATTAAACACCCTAGATTGATCTAATAAAGGTTAATATAACTAATTGAGGATTACCTGAGCTTAAAATAATAGTTAAAAGCATCAAGTATGTATGACACATGAATAGTAGACATAAGAGACATACATGTGATGTTTAGTGTGTGTATATATGCACCATATATATATAGCAAGGGAGAATGATCCACAACTGGATTTCACCACTAAAGAGGTATGAATTAGACCATACCATGGCCATGCTTCATCCTCATCATGAAAGGCAAAAAAGATTTCTTTGGACAAGTGTCTAACAATTCTTATCTTCATAACCTCTATATAAAGCCACCCTTGATACAAATCAAATCTTCTTCACAATTGAATGAAATACAGAGAGTGAGAAGAGAGAAATTCGTGTTTGGAAGAAAGGAGTAAGGTTGTCTAGAGAGAGAAAATAGAGAAAGAGAGAGTTAAATTCTTATTAAATTTCTAAGAAGGTAATCTTCAGTTCCTTTTCATTTCTTTCAGTTCCTGTGTGTTATTCAATGTTTGTAGGACCCTTTAGCGGGTCTGCATGGCCTTAAAATGGTTGGTCCAAGCTTGGACTGCCATTGATGAGCCTTAGAAATTCATCCAAAAATAAAGTTGCATGAAACTTAATTTCAAACATTGGAATTAACATGATCTATATTTAAAATAGACCAAGAAATCATAAGACCGTGACTCAAAAGCTTTTAGGAAAGCTATGAATAGTTGAGTTACAGGTTTGGCCAAACCATAAGTTGAGCATTTTAGCTTGAAAATCAAACGAGAAAATATAGCCTATAACCTCAAAATCACGTTGCAACAAACCATGCATGAAATGGTTTCAAGATAGGCTTAAACCAAACCTCTCACAATGACAAGCATGAAAGCTTGAACATAGCTTGTTAGCTCGATTTGATTCTCCAAAAAAATGCCAAAACAATTATTGGACATGCAAAAAGTGATTAGGATTGAAAGAAGCTTGAAATCACGTTTGAAAACAAACATAATTGGATTGGATTATTCTAGCGTTATAGAGGAATAGTAACGTCCCAATTGGGAGAATGATGAATAGTGCTACTGCGTTGGGTCGGGTTTTGTTAACGGCTCGGGTCAACATGCGTAAAAATGGGTTATAACTTAAAGATGACGACGTCGTATTGGTGTTGTGAATTAAGTTCAAAATTGTGTCATTTTGACGCGTAATGGTTTAATGAAATAGGTAATAAATGACGTCATTTGATGACGGCCTAATGATGCTATGCTGATGTCATAAATCGGTCGTTTCTCAAGGGGTTTGCGCCGGTTTACTTGAAACAGCACTAGACCAGTTAGTTCGAGAAGGATTTGGACCGGTCCATTGTATTAATGGCTAAATTAGTGGGTTTTGGCATTATTTAATAAACCAAAGCTTTAAATATTTATACTCTGACCTTGAAGTTTTTAGGAAATTATGTTTATCCCTAGAAAATAATTTAATACCCTTAATTAAATAGGTAAAATTGCTATTTTACCCTTAGGCCTAAAAGTAATGTATTAAAAGCCAAATGAAATGCAAGAAGAGGCATTTTTAACATTTTTCGGCATTTTGGACTCAATGGTGGAGTCTGATTTGAGAAATTAGACCCCAAAATATATGAACCGACAAACGAGACTAATTCTAAATGTGTCATGAATAGTTAATTAAGTTACTAAATGAACCCCAATGATTGTGAGGGTACCTACCCTAATGTTTTTTTACATTTCGGATGGTAGGGTCTGTTTCGTTAAACGAGGTACCAAAAATATAGATAGATAGAAATGTGTGATTTTTAGATTGCCTTAGTGATACACAGGCTACCAAACTGACTGAGAAAACACAGAAATGGGCATACCCAACATTGTTAGATGCTTTAGTCCTAATGATAAGGTCAAATTGAGCATCCGATGGGTACCCGAAGATGGTCACGCATGAAAACAAAAAATTACATAAATGCCCATAGACCTAAGATAAGCCTTATGAAGGCTAATTAAGATTTGAAAAACATTAAATTAAGTATTTTTTACATTTTAGACCCAATGATGATGCCCATTTGGGAGAAATGGGATTTCAAAACATATTATAAAATGATAATAAGTCCCTCAGACTTAATGAAGCTACCAGAAGAGTAAAAAAGAATAAGAAAGACCACCCTTAACATTTTGAAGCCTTTTGGAGTCAATGATAGAGTCCGTTAAAAATAATAAGGCCACTAAGATAGTGATTTAAACTAATGTGCCTTGATTTAGGAATTAATATGTGTTTGATTACTATTGTAGGATTGCTTGAGTAAGGTAAAACTTAATGATAACGCGTTTTGCACAATATTGGACTGACTGTGAGTAACCCTGTACCATTGAACTGGTGCTTTTATTATAAAATGCATGTTTATACAAACTGCTTGTCTTCTTAAATGCAATTACTCCAAGACTTTGGTTTGATCAAATATCATGATTTGTACTGTATTATTGAAATGATCTCTTAAACTGGATAGCTAAACTACTATTGCTTTACAAATTGAATTTTTACAATCGTCTCTCTTGATGGGTCTAAACTGCCGACAACACTTTCCCAGCAAGCTCTTGCAAGTCGTGAGTTCTTAAATGCAAAGTATCATTATATGATATACTAAGTGCACGTTCTGATTCATAATGTGGCAAATATCATCTATATAATACTATTGAGTGCACTGAATGATTTATATTGTGCAACATATCTATATAATACGACTAACTGTACTTTACTGACTGATAGACACTATCCGGATGGCATAACATAGATTTCATAAATCATTTATTAGTTGTACTGTTCAACTATTTGAACTGATTTTAACCGTAGTACTTGACTGTCAGAATTGATTTCTAATGTATTTTTCGATTGTCTAACGAATTTTCAATGTACTATTTTAACTGAATTGTATGCTTTACTGAACTTACTGGTATAAATTCTTGAATCGTAACAATCCTACGTGAACCCAACTTTCAAATATATTTACTAAATGCGAGTAAGTTTACAAATGTTTTTAAATAGTATCTATACAAGAACTATATTTTACTCAAGTTTTTCTAAAACCCACGATAAGGTGTCGGTATTACTCATCAGCTTTTCACAAAGCTCATAGAGTTCACATCCCATTTTTCATGTGATCGCTTTAAGGAAGGCAACTAAAGGACATAATGTCATTTTTCTTGGAAGGAATGTACTACTTCATCTTCCTCCAGTTCGAACCAGTTGCTTGCCTCACCATTTTCAGTTTTTCTACAATTGATCCCACCAAACTACTACTTTACCCTTTAACTTAAAGGGTGGCAAGCTTTACCATTTTGTCCTTTTGAGCCTCCATCATGTTCTAGGAATCGGTCAACCTTAGAAAGCTATTTAAGAAAATTCTCGATGTTAAAATTTTCATTCAAGGCAGCGATGTCGGCCTTCATTTGATAATCTTCAAACTCTCAGTTCCTTCTCGAAAGCCTACAAATTTCACCTCATCAGAATCTAAATCATCCCCATAAGCAGGTTGCCCTTGGGGACATCCATTTGGAACGAATTTGTCAGCAGGTTGGCCTCAAGGAACTCCTCCAGCACGGTTCCTATCAACTTAGGGGTCCCTATTGGCATTTAGAGAGAGCCTCATAAGCATCTTAGGGATTTGAAGAAATTGATTGTTGACTTGTTGCTTATGTTCTTCCACTGCCATTGAGCTAGGAAAATCATTGTTTTGATACCAACTAACGCAACATGAAAACGTGAATATGAATGCAGTACATCAAATTCCTTGGTAACAAAGTAGCATGAGAATTACTCACTCAACAAGAAAAGACCTCTCCGATTTTTGAAATTGAAATATTATTTATAAGGTAAAGAGATTACTAATCCAAATAAGAATATGCTAATTCCTATACTAAACATATTACAAATAGGAAATTAAGAAATCTAGAAAATAGAAGAATTTTAGAACAAATAAAAATTGGAGCTTTTTGAAAAATTAGAAACTAGGTGGAATAAGGAAAAGAGAGTCGCAAATGGAACCCGATTCTGAATTTTTTAGACAAAGTAATGCAAATCTAAAACTTACTATAAATAGTAAAAAAGTCTAATTAAAGACTTAAACGAAGAAAATTTGGCCAAAATCTAGTTTAGGCCATGGACATAACCCATGAGTATTATCCGTCTTGCCTTTTTGAGTCAAAGTATGATATCAGTTCCCTAACAGTACTTTTGGTTGGAATTGGACTTAAGAGTGCTCCCATTGTTCAACAAAAACTTTGGCAACTTATTCTACATCAAGGTTCAACTCATTTTTGGGTAAAAACAAAAACAAAAATTAAAAAAAGGGGGGGGGGGGGGGGGGAAGCAGTGCTATGCCTTCCTTTATTCAACGCTGAAACCCCATTTTCAGCACCATTAGGTCACCAATTTTTCCGGCAAATTCACATCCTCTCCTTTTCTTTTGGTTCTACATACTATACTAGAAGAACTGTGTTATAACTTACAAGAAGAGTGTTTTTTAAGAAAAAGTTTATTTATAAAGGAGCAAAATTATGTATTTCGGACAAGAAAGAACTTTTGAAGAATACCCTAAAAGTGTCTTAGTAAAACTATCCGATGAGTGTTGAACTACAGGTCAACCTTATGACACGGTCTAACCCACAGTACACGGCAAGAGCTCAATAGTTGAGGCGTGGCCGCAATTCCACATAATTAATGGTTCAATATTGTCATGTCAATGCGTCTAGAATAAGCTTGATTGAATTGATTTAGACTAAAACTGGCTTCCACCTTTTCCTTTCCAACTTCTTACGCGAACTCTTTCATGCCGCAAATTACGACTTAGAATTTCAAACAGTTGACGATGGATTTGGGGGAAAATTAGATTTATTATAGGCAAATGATTTGAGAATTAGATTAAATTATGCTATTAAGAACTTAACTCACTTGTAGAAAGACCCATACGTTGATTATATGTCTACTTAAAAGTAACACCTTTTTAAGATAAAAATCTTATTCAAATAGTATAAGTACTCACTTTTATATAAAATGATGTGACAAAAAGTAACACCTTCTTGATCAATTTAAGCTTTGAAACTATATTTAGGTTTTGAAAAGATAATACACTTACACAAAGAAATTTTATATAATTTTTTGTGAAAAAAAGTAAACAAAAATCCAAGCACAAGGTTGTTTGGCCAACCATATTTAGTGCTCGTTTGGATGGACTGATAAAAATTACAATTTGAATTAAGTAGCAATCTATACAAGTAGTTGTGATAAAAGTATTGTTTGAATTAATTGTTTGTTTGATAAGTTTTTTTTTTTAAAGTAACTTTTTACTTATTTAAACAAAAAAGAAAAAATTTAAAAATAGTATTTGATTTGCACTAAAAAAAATTCTTTAATAAACTAGAAAAAATTACTTTTAAATATAAGCAAAAAAATGCTTTTTATAAATACAAAATTTATTTTTATACTTTATTTGTTCTAATTATGCTACTATCACATTCATCGTACCACCACCACGGTACATACACACACATATAATATATATATATATATATATATATATATATAACCACACACACACACACACACACATATATATATATATAAACTGTATTGTACATATAAAAAATTATAAAATTCAATCTATTATATATAGAATTTATAATATTTAACACGTGTTTAATTACTTAATTTAAAAAAACTTGTTATACCTTCTTTTTATGCGTAATTTAACACTATAATGCAACTTTTTTAATGTTGTGATAAAAATCATTTTTGAAAAATAGTTACCAAACATGCTTTACTTTTTTCAAGCAAAAAGTAAAAATTACTTTTCAACTTATTATAAAGTACTTAGAAAAAGTGTTACTAAACGGATACTAAGTAATTGAGTATTTGGATGAATTGTTAATTAGGGTCATTGTCCTATTTTTTTAAAAGTTTCACTGGATATTTTTTGAAATAGTCTATTTTTAGTTAAATGCAGATTTATTAAGTACGATCCACCCATAAAACCGAACACCCAACAAATTTAAAAAGTTTATTTTAAATTTGACAAAGTCATTAAATACCGTTAATAAATCAAACTAAATACAATCTCAATATGTATACTTCCTAAAGTTCCTTCTCTCACTACCTTTGAATTATATTAAAAAATTAAACTAATATATCATAAAGTGAGAAGCATATTCATAGCATGACACGTGTAAGTACAGAGCTCTTCAGGGTACTAATTAAGAAAGATTGTTCTATCCAGATCCCATGGGCATGGAAGACTCAGAACTTCACATAAGCATGGGGGTTTAGAGGTATGTGGTTCAGAACATGGCATTACCTTCCATATCCTACTGACCACAGAATAAGAAAACAAAGTTCAAAGTGATAACTACTATTTTCAGATATCTTCGAATCCCTACTTTTATGACTCCTAATCTTACTCAATTTAGGAGATCTACAACCTATAAATAAAACTATAAGGTACGCTTTCAATTTATGTTCAATTTTTTTTTTAATTATAGCTTTATTTTCTTTACCGACTTTATCATTGGAGCGGCTACCACTGGAGCCTTTCTGGTGACCCTCTGATCCCGAATTCTTGACAAGTAGCAAAGGACGGGAGGCCCTTCTGATACAAAAGAGCAACATCAGTTTGGCGTCGTTTGTGGGAATGACAATTGTCCTTGCTATCTTTTCTTCAAAATAACAAATCTTTTGTCTTTTTCTTCCAAAATGCAATGGTTCCCAACCTTTGTCTTAAAAAGAATTCCCAAAACCCTCAAAATCAGCCTCTTGCTAGAAGAGGAAGGGGACAAACACCCAATCGTTTGCAATAACAGCTTGATCGGATTCAACGACAGTTTGATTAGATGCAGGAATAACTCACTGCCATGTCACAAGCTCAGGCTTTATTGGCCTAGAGCCAGCGGAGTAACTTTCTTCCTCCTCCTCCTACTAATGTTGTTCACGAAGGAACTCAACCTCCAGCGACCACCACGGGTAGAGGATCCCCCAACATGGAGTTACCTAACACGCAACCGGTACACCCCCATGGTACCCCTCATATAGGGATTGATCCCTAGAAGTCAACAACCATAGCGAGAAAAATGCCCACTCTTCATCTAGCTGTCCACTATTAGAGCACAACCTCTCTAAAAAATTGATCAACAATTTTTATGAGCTTAGTAGGCTATTTCTTGACTGATTCCTAACTAGTAGGATGTTAAGAAAAGGACCAGAGTTCTTGCTGCCTATAAAGTAAACAAAGGGATAATCGTTTTGGGAGTACATAGCTTGTTTTAACGCCAAGCTCACAAAAATAACCAACTGCAGTCCAAGCTTCCTAAGTGGCCACCCTCACTTCAGGCCTTGGGCATGGACGCTTCTAAGATTCCTTGACCAAGAATCCTCCCATCGATATGACAACACTCATGGAACGAGCGCGAAAGTATATTAATCTTGAAGATACCAAAACGTCTTTCTGAAAAGCAAAAGAACAACTTTGAAGGATGAGCAAGTTCAGAATAGGGATAACAGTGCTAACAGGAAGAGGGTCAGGAACCCTGACAAGAGAACAGCAACCAGAGCCCAGAACAATTCTAACTTTGGGAAGTATGGGACTTTTACCCCTTTAAATGCTTCTCTTATCCACATACTCTAACAAACTAAGACTCGTGAAAACTTGAGGTGGCCAGAACCACTAAAAATCCACCCCAACGCAAGAAATCGGAATAAATATTATGATTTCCATAAAGAGTACGGGTACACAACCGAGGAGTGCAGAGCTTTTAAGCAAGAAATAGAACATCTCATCAGAAGAGGATGACTAAGAGAGTTTGTTCGCTAGAATGGGAGGCAGAATCCCCGTGATGAGAGACCGCGGCAATGAAGGCAAGAACAAAGGCCTGAATAGAGAGAAATTCAAAACGATCAATAGCGGCAAAATAATCAAGTCATCTTTGTGCTTCACGCTGACAATACGACACTAGGAATATCTAACCGAGTCAAGAAAAGATATGCTCAGGAGGTAAGGACAAAACCCCATGTCCTCCAGATCTCTTCTATTGAGAAAAAGATAAAGTTAGGACCTCAGATCCAGTTTTCTAAATTGTACCTCGTTGGGATACATTGTCCCTACAGCGATGCTCTTGTTATCTCACTCAAAATTGCTAACTTTGAGATCAGAAGGGTTCTCGTGGATACTGGAAGTTCCATTGATGTATTATTCTATGAACCCTTCAAACACATGAAGCTCAACCCTAATGACATCAGAGCTACCACTACTGTCATGGCAGGATTCGGCGGAAATCTCAACATCTCATTAGGCAAAATTGACCTACCAACCACGATGGGAGAAAGGGACAGTCAGAAGATGCTAATATCTGAATACATGGTCCTAAACACTAAATCCCCCTATAATGTCATTATTGGGAGACCTTGGATCCACCAGATGGGAGCAGTTACTTCAACAGGCCATCAATGCCTGAAATATGTCCACAACAACAAAGTCTTCTCCATCAAGGGTTGTCAGCCCAATCCTTGGGAATGTCATGCCCTCACGTTAAAATAAAAGCCCCCCAAATAGTAATTATAGTACCCTCATGAAAGGGAACGTTCCTCATCTTCCAACCTTCATGAGGTAGATGAATGTCCCACTAAAATTGATGAGCCATTAAGTCCCAGAGGAAGGGACAGCACGGTCAAACCAATTGAGGAGTGCATCAAAATACTCATCAGCATTGAAGAAGAGGGAAAGTATCTACAAATTAGTTCAACCCTGTCTCTTTCTGACTAAGAGGATCTTTTAAATTTTTAAAAAATAACCTATTAGTATTTGCTTGGGAAACTAGAGATATGAAGAGAATAGATCCTAATTTCATTTCTCACAAGCTAATGACAAATCTAGACCATTCCCTAGTAAGACAAAAAGGGAAAACATTTTTCCTTAAATGCCATAAAATCATTAATGAAGTGGTCCAGAGGTTGTTAAATGCAGGAATGATAAGGGAAGTGTTCTACCTAGAATGGCTTGCCAATATATTTCTTGCAAAAAAGAAGAATGGCAAGTAAAGGGTCTGCGTTGACTATACCGACCTAAATAAAGCTTGTCCCAAGGACAACTTTCCTCTTCCTAGAATTGATCAACTTGTTGATGTTACGGCAGGTCACGAACATATGAGTTTCATGGATGCTTATTGTGGATACAATCAAATTCAAATGTATCCTCCAGACCAGGAGAAAACAGATTTCATATCAGAACGAGGTTTCTATTGTTATAAAGTGATACTGTTTGGTTTAAAGACTGCTGGAGCTATGTGCTAGCGGCTTGTAAACAAAATGTTTGGCCCCCAAATTGGGGATAGAATGGAAGTCTACATCGACGACATGCTTGTCAAAAATGTTCAGAAGAGTGACCACATTCAGCATTTGAGCCAGACATTCGACATCCTAAGGAAACATAAAATGAAGCTAAACCCTTTAAAATGTACCTTCGGGATCATAGAAGGGAAATTCTTAGGTTTTCTAGTCTCCCAAAAAGGAATTGAGGCAGATCCATCACAGATCAAAGCTCTGATTGAACTAGAATCACCTCAAACTAAGAAAGATATCTAAGGCCTGAATGGAAGGATAGTAGCACTGAATAGGTTTATCTCTAAATCTACGGATCGGTGCCTCTCGTTGTTTAGATCCTTAAGGGAGAGTAAGGCCCTAGAATGGACCCTTGAATGCGAAGAGGCTTTCCAAGAACTCAAGCGATACTTAGCTTCCTTTAAACTCCTTTCAAAACTAGTACTAGGGGAAAATCTACTCCTATACTTAGTTGTATTGGAAAATGCCATCAGCTTTACTTTAGTCAGGGAGGACAAGAGAATTCAAAGGCCTATTTTTTACGTTAGCAAGACACTTCTAGATACCGAGAAAAGATACTCCAAAATTGAAAAATTAGCCTTAACCTTGGTGATATGCATTTGGAAGCTCAGACTATATTTTCAAGCCTATCTTATCATAATCCCTACGTCCTATCCTTTAAAATCAGTCCTACACAAACCCAAAGTTTCGAGATGACTAGTTAAATAGTCAATAAAATTGAGAGAATTTGACATATCTTATGTACTACAAACTACTATCAAAGGCCAATTATTAGCAGACTTTGTAACAGAGTTCACTCGAACATTATATTCGAAAGCTCAAGCCATTACAAGCACTTCGGTATGGCTACTTTACACCGACAATTCGTCTACCGACAAAGGCTTTAGGGTAGGTATAATACTTCAATCCCCTGATGGAATGGTAACCGAAAAGCTGTTAGCTTGGGATTTAGAGCCTCTAACAATGAAGCCGAGTATGAAGTGCTTATCCTTGGGATAAAACTGGCTCTAGAATGTGAAGCTCTAGATCTTGAAGCATTCTTTGGCTCTCAGCTTGTGGTGAGTCAAGTTTTGGGAGAATTTTCCATCAAGGATAGCAGGATGACCAGATATTCAGAGCTAGTGGAATCACTAAAGCCGTCCTCCCGCAAACTCACCATTCAGAAGATTGAAAGAAACCAAAACTCCAAGTTTGATGCTTTAACAAACATGGCATCTCATCTCAAGCCAGAAAAAGACTCAATGCTGAAAAATCTCCTACCAGTCAAAACCTAATATTGAGGTAATACAATCCCTTTAGATTTTAGAACAACCTCAGAATTGGATGACTCTCATCATCTAGTCTTTAAAGGAAGGGTTGCTTCTAGAGGACAAGAATCATGCCAAAAGAATTCAAATCAGAGTAGCTCGATATTTAATTCTTAAATAAAAGTTTTACCGAAGGTCCTACACACAGCCCCTCCAACATTACTTAACTCAAAAAGAGGCCCACTACGTCCTAGCAGAGATACATGAAGGGATCTGTGGCAACCATAATGGTGGTAGGACTATAGCCCACTGAGCGCTAACTCAAGGCTACTCTGGCCCGGTATACTAAAACAAGCTAAGGAATACGTCTAGAGGTGTTTAAAAATGTCAACGATTCGCCTTATACTAACATAAACCTCATCATGAACTTGTCCCTATCGCCAATCCTTGGCCTTTCGCCCAATGGGGAATGGACATTGTAGGGCCATTGCCAAAATTCCCTTCAAAATAGGAGATTCTTACTAGTCGTCATTGACTATTTTTCTAAATGGACGGAGGCTGAACCACTGACCCATATAACAGAGGTAGAAGTAAAAAATTTCACATGGAAAAATATAATATGCAGGTTCGGTATACCTCGCATCATTATTTCAGACAATGGGACGCAGTTTGCAGGAAAAGTATTCGAGAAGTTTTATAAAGACCTGCACATTAGTCACCATTTCTCCTCTCTAAGGCACCCTCAAGCTAATGGGCAAGTCAAAGTTACCAATCGCAACATTCTCGAGGCAATTAAGAGAAGGTTGGAGGAGGCCAAGGAAAGATGGGTCGAAGAACTCCCTAGAGTACTTTGGGCCTACCGAACTACTAAGAGGACCCTAATTACAGAAACACCATTCTCACTCGCCTATGGCACTGAGGCGGTCATTCCTATGAAATTGGCATGCCAACCCTTAAAACAGACTACTTTGACCAAGCGACTAATAACCAACAACTCGTGAAGAATCTAGACTTACTTGAGGAAAGACGTGAGCAAGCTCGGATTAGGATTGAAGCCTACCAATAGAGAATGGCTAAATGTTTCATCCAAGGGTTAAAACCTATCAACTTCCAGCTCGAAGATCTCATCCTAAGAAGGGTGTTTCCAAACACTAAAGATCCCACATGGGAAAGCTTTCCCCTAATTGGGAAGGACCTTACAAAATAACCAAAATCGTTAGACCTACGACTTATTGGTTAGAAGATTTGACTAGGAAGCTTGTACCCAGACCTTGGAACATCGAACATTTACGTAAGTATTATCAATAAAAAAACTACTTTTGATTCACCTCAGAGTTTGTTATCAGTGCACAGACCCTTAAAAACCTTGTATCCATTACAAGTGCTACAGGTTTGGTCTATTTCACTCAATGCATAGACCCTTAAAAGCCTTGTATCTATTACAAGTGCTACAGGTCTGGTCCATTTCACTCAATGCACAGACCTTTAAAAGCCTTGTATCCATTACAAATGCTACAGGTTTGGTCCATTTTAGTCAAATGTACAGACCCCTAAAAAACCTTGTGTCCATCATAAGTGTCCTAGGTCTGGTCCATTAAATCAATATACCGATCTCTAAAGGTCTTGTGCTCAAAACAAGTACTGTAGGTTTGGTCCATTAAATCAATGTACAGATCCCTAAAGGTCTTGTGTTCAAAACAAATACTGTAAGTCTAGTCAATTTTATCAATATACGGATCCTCAAAGACTTTCCATTCATTACGAATGTTATAGGTCAGATCCATTTTTCTTACTCTACAGATCTCTGGAAAATGCTTGTTTTAATTACAAGTATTGAAGATCTATGGAAAAGGCTTGTTTTAATTACAAGTATTGAAGATCTCTAGAAAAGGCTTGTTTTAATTACAAGTATTGAAGGTCGGTATATTATAACTTATCAATATGCAAATTCCTAAGAAACCTTATTTTTATTTATAAGTATGGCAGCTCTGTGTATCCTATTATTTCAGCCTCTAAAATCTCTCATGGGTGCTTTGGAATTTCTAATGGCCTAGATATTGAAAAGATTATCTTAAAATCAAGACATCCCACAAAAGTGTCAAGCAAGACACAAGTTCTGGAAGAAATAAAATTTCATATATTTTCCCAAAATATGGAAAAGTTATAAGATAAAATAAACAAACAAAAAAATATACAAAGACATCCCTAGGTTACTCTGCTGCTGGTTTGGCAGTCTCTAAAGCATCGACCTGAGGGAGTTCTGGACTTGTTTCCTCCTCTTCATCATTAGCATCATGCGCGTCAATCTCAACTTGGGGGACATCAATGTCATCTACCCTAGTCAGATTCAAGTTAGGATACCTCTTATGAAGCTTCGCCCTAAAGGTTCAGTACCCATACTTGATCAGTTCGCCACTTAGATCCTAGACTTTAGCCTTCAGATCCAATTCAGTTTGGGCTTTGACGGCTTCAGCGGTGTCCTGAACCTTTTGAATGGAGGCTGTTTGGAAGTCTGCAAACCTCATTTTCAGGTCTTCCAGTTTGAGAACAAGGGTGTCCCTCTTGGACTCCAAAATCGAATACGAGTTGGCAGCTTCCTTCAGTTTTTCCTCGACTGCCACTGCCAAGGACTGAGCTATTCCTAACTGAAATCAAGCCTCATCGAGCTCAAATTATAGGTCATCAATCTGCTAGGGATCCTCAAGAGAGTCCATGATGCCTGTTAAGCTATGCAAAATGTGAAAAAAATAAGCAACACAATTAGGTCAGAATATGTTATAGAACTAGGAAAGTAAAAAAAAAAAAAAGAAGGAAAAAAATTTATTATAGAACTCACCCTCACGTGGAATGCCACCAGATCTTTGGCAATCTTCTACACCCTCAGCCCTTTGAACTTATTTGGGCCTGTTACCCAAGAATTCTCATAGGCCTTCTTCACAGCCAATGGGTCGGAATCATCAAACTCTAGGGAAATAACAACAAACCTACCCTTCCCCCTTTTTTTTCTTTTGAATAGTAGGCATCAGGGGTAGAAGGGCCTCATGAACAGGGGAAACCCCAAATCCTCTAAGATGGTTCTCTTAGGGGAGTTTGATATTAACCTCATTCTCTTCACTTGAATGGGAGGTTCAACAAGGGTAGAGCTTTCCCCAACCTTCTTTTTCTTTTTCCTTGGGGCCCATCCGGTCACCAGAGATTTCTTTAAACTCTCAGACCGATCCTACACGAAGCCAGCCTCCATCAAATTGTTGGGGGCAAAGAACGGCATCGTGAGAATGGTTGCTGGTTTGAAGAAACCTCTTGTACTTTTGTTGAAGATCGACTATGAAGATCGATCTCTTCCAAGCTCTTTTATCTGCATGGAAGCACAAGATTAGGCTAAAAAAAGAGAAGCAATAAACAGAATTAAAGAGCCCAAAAAATATAAAATAAAAAAGGGGCCTCACCTTTAGTCCTAGTCCTCTGTGCGAAAATTAAAACTCGGCTTTCGAAGTCCTCGAACTCCCATCCTCCATTTACAAAGAAGTACCAGTTCTTTCAGGTCTTGTTGGAAGTGGGTACAAAGGAGAAAGGTCTGAACCCTTTGTCAAAAGGCATATAAAACATGCCCTCTGACTTTAGGTATTTCATGTCCATATTGCTCTTTATCAATGGGAGGTCTACCTCGACAATGTTTAAGTGTCCTAAAACTATGAACCCCACTAAATGCCTCCAGCTGTTTATATTCAGATCAACGAGATAAATATTAAACCAACTAAAAAAATTCCCTAATTAAAGGGTGAAAGAGAAACCTAACCCCTATTTCAAACCACTTAAGGTAGACACATATCTCACCTTGCTTAGTATTGGAGGGACGGTCCATGGGTCATGGCACCCTACAAGACACATTGGCAGGGAAGTCAAAAGCAGCCCTCAAAGCATCTATCATGCCCTGAGCTGTGGTGCTTTCTCTTTCCTCCCTTTTGTAGGGTCTGCTCAAGGTTTCCCCCATGATATTTCTAGGCTTTACAAAAGCCTCCACTACCTAACTTTAGAACCAAGGTTTCGGTTGCTGACAATTTTTTTTTTTAATTCTCTGATGGGCTACTATCTACAAGGTTTACGTCCGTTTGGTCATGTATTTCCAAACTCTTTTATTTCATAGCGGGTGTTTGATTGCGTATCAGAGGCCGACATGGTGCTAAATGGAAAATGGCTAAGAGTAGATGCAAGGAATTCAGAAAGTGTGAGTGGAACCAAACCTGACCACAAATTTGATCGGAGTTGATCTTCATACATTGGAACTCGTTTTACTCAAAGTTTTCTCTAAGCAATAAGTTCTTGACAGGTCGAAAATGATGAAAGGAGGGGCGTCAGTGTACTCCCCTACCTTTTTCTAACAGTTGTCGCGAGGAAGGCTTTTGATTTTGAACCGTCGCGACGGTTAGAGCAATAATGGCCTCGTAAATCCAACAGACAGCAGACGTAATAAATGTTGCATCAACGATTGTCGTAGAAAATAGAGCGACGCATTTGTAACTATCACACGTGTAACGCCTCAGAAACCCTAACCTCAGCTCTGCACGAATCCTACAGAACTAAGGCTCGGGGGGAGTAGTTGGTATATCATAAAGTGAGAAGCATATTTATAGCATGACACGTATATGTACAGAGCTCTTTAGGGTACAGTTTAAGAAAGATTGTTCTATCCAGATCATATGGGCATGGAAGGTTCAGAACTTCACATAAGCATGGGGGTTCAAAGGTATGTGGTTTAAAACATGGCACCGCCTTCCATATCCTACCAACCTCAGAATAAGGAAACAAAGTTCAAAGTGGCAACTACTATCTCCAGATATTTTTGAATCCCCACTTTTGTGGCTCCTAATCCTGCTCAACTTAAGAGATCTACAACTTAGGTACACTTTCAATTTATGTTCAATTATTCTTTTCAATTATAGATTTATTTTCTTTACTAACTTTATCATCGAAGCGGTTACCACTAGAGCCTTCCCGGTAACCCTCTTATCCAGAATTCTTGAAAAGTAGAGAAGGATGGGAGGCCTTTTTGATATAAAAGAGCAACAATAGAAACAAAAATAATTGCTTTCCTTGTTGTACTCATATGAGTCATTGAGTTTTGGGTGGCAAATAAAATGGTATTTCTTGATAAAGAACTTCAAAATACACTTAAAAAAAAGCAATCAATTATTTTGTTAATCTAAAATCATCACATTCATTTCTTCAAATTGAAAACAAAAAGTAGAATTGTTAATTAATTCCAAAATAAACTCACATAGAGATGAACAAAAATTAATAACTAAATTGGGTATATGAAACATATTCCTTTTGCAAATCATCCCAAAGCAATAATAAGAAGTCTTTATTAGCAGTGGTACAAAATGCACAAGTCTTGTATCAATGGTCCATATATATATATAACCCTCTTATAATTAAGGCTTGTTCGGCCAACAACCCGCTAAAAGTAACAAAATTATTATACAGTTCAAGTTCAAATTTAATAACTCACCAAGTCCTTCACATTTTGTGGGACAAAAATACCTTTCAAAATAGGCGACAAAAGGAGCATATTACAAGTAATATATACCCTGAACTAATAAATTGGATAATTTATGTCATATGCCAAAAAATAATTTAAATAACAAACTTTTTGAAGCGTTAAAAAAATTGTATGGGGGTATTAAGAGCTAAAATTAGGAAGCTTAATCTAATTATATGGAAACTTAACCTAATCCGGGTTAAGAAACTAAGTAGTCAAATACGTCGCAAGCCAAGAATGGTGAGATTAGTGCAACAATAAAGCTGGACTAATTAATTTCAATAAAAGCGCTAAATCGAAATTAAATATTCTAATATATGTGCACATGGGACACATAAAGAGGATGGGAAAATAATACACAAATATGTATGTATAGATATATAAATATATATATATGAACATATATAAAGGTATATATATATAATTGCAACAATGCACGTGTGTGAGTATGAATGTGTGTGTGTGTGACATGGAGTGTGTGATGTGTGTATGTATGATTGGAAGGGGCAAGAGGCTACTTTGCAACTTGAAGAGGAAAAATGGAGAGGGAAGGCTACAACAGACGTGTGGCTACCGCGCCCAATGAAGGAGCCTGATTGGAGAGAAGGGAGGTAAAGAAAGAAAGAGAGAGAAAGGAAGAACGAGTGAGAGGCGGTACAGAGAGAGTGTAGATGTATATATGTGTGTATATATATATATATATACACACTTATATACTACAACCCTAAAAGAATTGAGCATGAGAGAGAAGGGGAGCAGCAACTGCTATAGTTGGAGGAAAAGATAGAGGCTAGAACCAAAGAGAGAACATGTAGCTCCCTCACAAAATTATCTTTAAGTTTGCCTCTGTCTAACCAATTTAAACAGCATATTTGATGTTATGTATTAATATTCAATAGTTTAGAAGCTAAGACAAGGATTGGATGACCTCCAAAATTATAGAAAACCATAAAACGCCATTTTTGGAACTCTCAGTTTGGGTCTAAATCAACCTAAACTAAATTGGATTTGGAAGCTTTGGATTGAAACTAGACCCTATCAGAGTCACAAATCCATTGGTCTGTGATAAAAAAGCTGAAGGATGAGCTCTATAGAACGAGTTGCAGGTCACAACCCCAATACCAAACCTTCTAAATCCAGCACCAAGCTTGATTTTTAGAATGTATTATGAATCCTAATGTTTTTAAGATCACTAAAGGCCAAACCACATCAATTTTGATGGAGGAATGTGCCCAAACCGAACAAGGAACAACCATGGCTATCGAACCTCCAACCGAGATTTTGAGTTCGTTTCAGTCCATAAAACCAATGGAAAAATGTTTATCAAGCTTCCAGAAACCCTTTTGAATCAAAAACAGAGAAAATCTGTAGCCAGAAACCCATAAAATAAAATCAAGAAAATTTTAAGGTTTTGGTTACTATTTATCGTCCTGGGGAAGACGATGAACAATAACGAGTCTAGGCTCGGGTTAGAACTCGGCCCATACGCATTAAGGGTTACTCAAAACTATGACGTTTTTGTATAAGTTTAAAATGTTTTAAAAATTTATTTAAGGGTGTTTGGTTACAAAGTTAGGAGTTTAATTTGGTAACCGCAAATAGAATAGAGATAGCATATCCTTGGATTCCTCCTCTATCCGCTGTTTGGTTTTGAGAAAATCAGAAAAATGAAAGGCAGTTGAAGCTCACCTAATTCAAACCATAGACCACATAAAGCCCAAGCACTAAAGGTCAAACAAGCTACTACCACGTCACTGTAGTGGCTTGTTTATATAATTCATATAAAATATAGATATTACATAAATAATTAATTAAATTAAATTAATTAAAATTAATATTACGCATTGTCAAATAAAATAAAAAAGGTATCCACCCTAGCATTTTTCGACGTCCCAAGCTCAATGGTGAGATCCATTTTACGAAACAAATTATCGAAAAATTAAATACATGAAAGTTTAAAATTACGAAAATACTCCTAGACTTAATATAAGCCACAAATAGGAAAATTAAAGTCCGAAATAGCTTAAATATATTATCTTTAACATTCTGAACTTAACAGTGATGTTCTTTTGAGAAAAATAAAACCTGGTAAAAAACTAAAAAATGACCAATACGTCCTTAAGACTTAATAAGGCTACCAGAAGAGTATAGATGGAATTAAAAGACCTATATTAATGTTTAAGAACCGTCTGAACTAAAAATAAAGTCTGTTTAGGCAAACGACGAGCTGAACAATATAAGACATAAAAGGGCAAGTGACCAAAATGTCTCTAAAGGCTAAAGTAAATCATACAATGAACTATGAAGTGTTAGGAACCGTAATTAAAGACCGTGAAGGAATCCTAAATAGTAAGATTAAGTCCAGAAGAGGTTACGAACACGAAGTAATCAAAAAATTAAGTTGGGATGTGTACTGATATAGTATTAATGTATACTGAACCACGATTTAGGACCACCAACAAGGGAATAAGGATAAGATGAGTGCCAAAGAAAATCAAGTAAGTGAGTATGGAAACAAATGTGGACTCTGGACCACAGGTGAGTAATCCTGCACTTTGAAGTGGAGAATTTAAGTACATGATTTATGAAATATTTTAATTCAAAGTCCTATTATTCACATGACTCATATTTTATGCATGCTTCATGTTCTATTTTGAAAGTACTATCGTGAATTGCAAATGTGCTTATTTAAATGCCAAGCTATTTATACAACTTTTATTCGAGCATGCCTATCTCTGTTTACAAAAGTTGTGATAAATATCTTTTTTTTGAAAATGAATGTCTTTCATTTAATCTATGTTTAACTACTTTTGAAAAGATTTTACTTGAAAAGAAATGTTTTAAATGCTTCTTGTTTACGAACTGGTAACGCAAGATAATTAGTGCATAAATACTCTTGTTTAGTGGTTCCTTCAAGACTCACTTTTGTAATGCTCGAGAGAATGCTAGCGATCTCTTTTGTTTAGGTCATGTATATATATTATACTGACCTCCTGTTAAGCTTAGAGTCAGAATCGATACAGGTTCTCGTGTAAAGTAAAAAGAAAAAAGGTTGTGGAATGGAATAAGGTTTTTGAACCCCCATTTTTAATGAAAATGATTTTTTTTCCTCCCGATTTATGATAAAGGGTTTTACCCTTAAGTTTAATGGAAATGATTTCCAATCCTTGTGTTTTATAAGTGTTTTACACTCCCAATCTGATAAAGGATTTATTTATTCCATTTTATGTGAAAACTAAATGTCTATGTTTTTATGTCGCAAATGAAAATTCTGCTATGTGTTTAAGAAATGATGTGCCTTACTTGAATCATCTTGAAATGCTTCTATTTTAAGTCACTTTTCAAGTTTGTCTGCTTAAATGCTTTATGATTCAAGTATTCATATTTTGTATTAAAAATATGATAAGTGGATAACATATTTTTATCATGAAACACTTTATGTTTCAAAACACTATTGGTTGAAAACCCATAACAAGCTACTAGAATTACTAACGAGTTTTTCACAAAGCTCACATGGATATTACCCATGATATTTTAGGTAAAGAAGTTAAAGTATGAAGTTCTGATAAGAGGTGGGGTATGGGACCCACAACTATAATGAAATGTAATGAATTAAAGTGTGTGTGAGGTATGTGATTCACTGTTATAGTAAAGTATGAAATTCAGATATGTACGAGATGTGAATGTGGGGTATGTGACCCACAGTTAATGTGATCAGGAACTAGCAAGGACCAATGTTGTGAAGTATTCAAACTTGATGTAAGTAATGTAATGTTTCAAAAAAATGTTCTAGCCTATCTAGATACTTGATGGATGAATGGAATATGTTTGACTGCTTTTACTACAATATTAAAGTATGATGTGATGTCTAATTGTTTGAATTTTGGTTAAGTGCATTCACATTTCCTAATCCTTATAGGGTGGCTTTTGGTATGTGACATTACAAACAATCAAATAACTCCCACAGAATTGAAGCATAACGTCGCATACACTTTTTGCATTTAGAATCGAAAGGCGATTAGGGTTTTCTTGCGATTCATATCATCGCAACGTTTAGGGTTTCATTCCATAAAAATTTTTCAACTTTTTTTAGTTCATTAACCAACAACAATCATCTCTCAACTTGCCAACTTCTAAATAGTGAAACTTACTGTGTTCGTTTATCAGAACACATCAACACTTGGACGGACTAGTACAATTTGCATGCAAGGAGCAAGTAATCGTACTTTTTCACATCTCTCTCTCTCTCTCTCTCTCTCTCTCTCTCTTTTTATCAACCAAACATAATATTGTTAGAAAGTAATAAGAAAATGAATCACATTATCGACTTCATAAACTGAAAAAAATGAATTAAAAGTAAGAATAAAAAAAAATTGACAAGTTCCATTTACAAAATTTTCTTAAAAGTAAAATTTCAAAAACATTAATTAACTTTTCATTGTATAAGGCTGTTAGTTTTTGGTTATTTGTTGTTTATTATAGTTGACTATTGTTTATTTCTTTCCTTCATTATGCAATACATTTTCTAGCACAACAAATGTAACACCCCCAACTAGTTGACTGACTCATTTTGTGTGCTAAAAACTATTTTGGGAATGTAATACAGTATTTAGCTAATTAAATGTCTATTTTTGGTAGTAATAGAACTCGGATTAGCTAACTACGGGAAACCCAAGAAAATAAAAACTGATACTAGACCTTGGATAGTAAAGATAATCTGAATAGGAAGTGACCGCGAGAAATCGCGTTGAAAAAAGAGCTACGGATTGAAAGTTAGAGCCAAAACAGTGAAACTGGAATTTCCGCGTCAACCAAACAAAGCCTTAGCCTAAAAAGTGGAAAAAATACTTACTTGTGAGGCCAAGAGGAATTGAACCCTTGACTTATGGAAGCAAAGAAATTTCATTCAAAAAGTTACCAACTAGGCTAGGGGCATCTTTGTATGTAAATGTACAAAGATATATATATATATATATATATATATATAAGTACAAATCTGATTTGGCCACCTCCCAAGTGACCAATCACCAAGAATGCATCACCCCTATGCCCCATAGACCACCATGCCTCTCACCCCATGAGTACATCTGCTCCCAACCAAAACATGTACAAATCAGACGTATGGAACAAGAAAATTGATGTCTACAAGTCTCCATTTGGAGGGAAATCAAACCGGCAATAATCCTGTAAACTGATATAGAGAAAGAGAGGGTTAGAGAGAGAGAGAACCTTAGAGTGAGAAGACATACACAAAGAGTATGCATTGGTGTGACCATTGAAGGATCAAGGAGAAGGGCTGAGGTTAAAGTGCACGATTGGGTGAATCCTAAAGAACACTAAGAGGGTTTTGAACCGAGCCATAGGAGAAGGAAGGTCACTGTTAGAAGCTATAACTTCAAAATTCTCCATTTCCTTATTTTGAATTTAAAAACTGTTTTGATCATTGCGGAGCTTGTTAGATTACATGCATGCATAAAACTTAACTCTAGGAACTATTTTATGCATACTGTGAGGGTTTGAAAGGTCTGAATGGCCAAAAACCATGAAACCGTGCACCCAACCTCCATTGATGGACCTTAGAAGCACAGGTCTGAATCGACCCTAACAGAATGGAACTCTGCATGTAGGAACTTAAAATAGACCCCAAAGGGATCTCAAAAACCATAGGCCGTGACCCCAGAACCTAGTTTAAGGCCCTCAAATTTCGAGTTGTAGGTACAGGTTTAAAACCCAAATCCATTAAAACTGCGACCAAAACTGAAATCTTAAGCCAAGGACCTGAACCCCAAGATCTGTAGGTCATGACGCAACAAATTTCATAAACATTGGACCAAAACCGAAGGTTCCAGAACCAGTTACAGGTCAAAATTATCGTTTTAAAAACAGAACCAGTTAGATTGCTGGTATGATGTGTTACAGTACCCAAGATTCCACGAAATTGAAGAGAAAAATTTTTGAAATTTAGGGTTACAGTAACCTTAGAGTTGGGGACGATGAACAGTGAGGGTCGGACTGGGTATAGGGTCGGACCCCGACCCGACCGAAAAACGGGTGAACCGTTTAAACCAAAACTACACCGTTTTGACATAAGGAAATTTTAATTTTAAATCCTAGGTCGGTTAAGACCGGATTGGACCGGTCTGGTTCACTTACATGAGAACTGAACCCTTTGGTTCAGTTTTAAACTTTTGAATAATTGCAAACTGACCCCCACTATTTAACAGATTAGCACTATGGCCCAAATTTTGAAATTTTTATGCAATTATACCTCTGAAAAATTAATTAAAATAATAAAATAATTATTTTATTAAAAGGGAATAATTACCATATTGCCCCTGGACCTTAAAAAGGTCAAACGAAGTCCGAATTTAATAATTAAATAGTGTAATCTTACTATTTCGGACATTCCAGACTCAACGGTGGAGTCTGATTTGTGAAACCATGTCCTGAAAAATACAGACATGTAAAGGGTAAATGACCGTACTGGCCCTAGTGATACCCTGTACCAAATAACACTGAAAGATAGTCCATTTTTACTATGTTGGATATTCCGGACTCAATGGTGAGGTCCGTAATAGCAAATAAAGTACCGAAAAATACAACATGAGAAAATTACCAAAATGCCCCTAACCCTGTATAGGGTCCAGATGAAGTCCGATTGAGACGAAATTTATACCAATAGGGGACCAGATACCTATGAAACTATACATAGGATTAAATGACAAATCGAAATCAGAATCCCATGACTGTAAAATGACCAAATTACCCCTGATATACCCAAAGCTAAATAAAAACTGGGGAGAGTCTAGATTGACTTTCTCTAACGCCCCGAACCTAATAGAAAGGTCCAAATTTTGAAAACGAATACGAAAAATTACGTGAAGTCACCAAACTACCCGAAGGGTAGTAAATTCGATGACGTTTATCTGACACCCTAAATTGTGTTTTAGGATAAAACTCACAAAGACGGTCATGGAAGCAAAAGATAAGGAACCAAAGAAGTTCACTATTATGACCAAAGTTGAACGAGCAGTTGACAAAAAACAGCAGGAATTCATGCAAGACCTGTTGTGGCAACAGAAAGTCATTGAACGACATATTAGAATAGCCAAATCAACTGAAGTTGTGTCTGTCAGACCTTTTATATACAAAACGCCCACTAAGGCAATGATTGTCGAGGCTAAGTTAAGAAAACAAGAGGATACTGAGACCCTGAGCCAGATGCTTAAGAGGTAAGACCTATGAACAAGCCACTATAAGTTAGTCCCATGAAACCCATCATAGGGTAGACTTACTCAGTCTAAGATCATATGTTGATAAGTCTTTATAAATTGTTTTAGGCTTAAGGAGAAAAAGAGGAAGGCTCCATCCGTAGCATCAACCTCTAATATTGAAGGTGAGTAACTTCTGACACTGTTTGGATACTGTCCTTTGATCTGCTATATTGTTTCGAATGCTATACCGTTTAAATGTAAATATTCAAATGCATGCCTTTTCGTACTATATCACTTACGACATGGTTTAGTTTCTTGAATAATTGACTATGCTCCTGATTGTTGTGCTAGCATCCTGTACTGTCCCACCCGTTTTGATATGTTGAATTTAACTTAGATTTATTGAACTATTATTTCCAAATTGATTTAATTAATCATGTGATATAGGCAAAGATTGAATTTCGAAACCCATGCCTGGATATCTATGTTACTCACTGGGCTTTTTTAAAGCTCATTCCATTATCGTAACATTTTCAGGGGAAGGATCCGATGGGTAGGCTTAGCGAGTCAAGGACCTAGGGGGGGAATGTTTTGGAGACCCCCAAACAAAAATTATAATTCATTTTTGTATCTCTATATCATTTTTGTAAATTTTGTGTAACCGAACAAACTATGACTTAACTTTTGTAATGGACTGTGTATTAGGACTAACTATGGCTGTACTCTGATGCTCTGCCAAGTATATATGTATGCATTCTCTTGTAAAAAATTTCGCTGCTTAACTTATGTAAACCGAATGCATTATGCTTGAGGATTATATCTGAATGGCCTGTGGTTAGGATTATCGTTGGGGTTTTACTTTAAAAAAAAAATCGATGGGTGCCTAACTGGCCTTGTCACGTACCCCAAATCCGCACAGGGTGGGTTTGGGGATGTGATAACAAATATAATAGTAAAATTTTATTATATAAGGTTTTTATTGTTTGGTATATTTTTATTATTGTTATATTACATTGGAACTATTTATTGTAGGCAACTATAAAACTTTACAATGGAACTATTAAATGTATTTTGTAGGTGACTATAAAATTTTACTACTTCATATGCTATTTAACTGAGTACTTCAAAATCATGTACATGGAAGAAAACTACTGGTGAACGTAGCAACAATCAACATTTTAGATCCAATCTAGCATTAAAAACATAGGCTTGTAAAAACATTAAATCAAGCAATATTACCTTGTAAAAAATATGAAAATCAGATGAATTGTTCACTCAGATTATCAAACTATATAACCCTTCTACGAAATCATTCAACCTTTCAACACAACATGTACAACTTAGAGACACAAACATTGAACTTATTGTTTGCACTGAATCTGGCAAAAAGCCAATGACTCCTTCATATGACAATAAGCTCCAAACACCATTTGTGAAAAGAAGATTAGTAGAATTAGACAAACGCAATGCTAGGAATAAAGGAATATAGCTTGGAAGTAGTAAAGGGGAAAAAGAAAAAAGACAAGGAAGATGTGACTAGATTTCTTTGCTTGTATGTCTGCCTAATCTTGTTTTTTTCAGCGTCTGAACTCTCTTTAAGTTGGGGTTTTATACCATGTCACACCCCGGGCCCCAAAGGCCTATGGGTGACTCAATGGAACAAGATCAAACTACATAAATTATTCCTAAGTTAATACATTTTCACTTGAATCTTCATAACATTCATATTCATTTCTTATAATTACATTCACTATTACCAAGAGTTGCTCAACATACATTTAATCAAGGAGTTATGTTCCTCATATCATAATTTCTATTTTTAACATGTCAAAAGTGTGAAACATTAATAGTTTTGGGTATATCCTTGTACATATATGATAAAGAAAGAGAGAGAGAGAGTGTGTGAGAGAGATTCTAACCTCAATCTTTTCTCACATACTCTAAAAAGAGAAAAAAACAACATTACATTTACCTAAATAAGCTAAATCCATAGGGATGTGAGAAATTTTAAGAGGAAAAGAAAGCCCTAAACTTTACCTTTGGAATTTGTGAAATCTCTTGAAACCCTAGCTTTCAAGATGGTGAGAAATCTTTCTAATGGAGAATCTGTGCACTATGAAGTGTTTGTATGTTTTGAATCTTATGAAAATATGATGGCTATAAGGGAATCAAGAAACCATAGCTTTCCCCCTTTTGGCTTGAGAGAAAAGGAGAAAAAAATCGAAGAATGTTAAGTACCTTTATAGGTAAGGTTCTAAGGTTTGATAATCTTCAATTATCCAAATGGATTTATCATTAGTAAGTTCTAAGATAATGTATTTTGGGATTGCTGTTGAAATACAAGTGATATATTTTAAACAAAAAATATGGAAGTATCTAAAATTTAGTGCATTTTGATCAGCATGATCACTTCTCTCACTGTCATTGTTTATTACTTAATTGCTATATATTACTATTTAGAACATGGTTAATAAAATATGAGCCGGAGCTTAAATTTTGTTCATCCTTTATTATTAAGAAAATGGTAATCTTTGTTCCTTAGAAGCAACATCTTTGGCATGGTTCAGTTAGCTTCACTAATCAAATCTATCTAGTCTGTGTGATTTGAATTGTATGTAGTTTATCTTGCTTAAATCATAAGGTTGCTTCCAGTGTTAGATCAAATAAAAGAATATCATTATTAGAATTAGACATAATTCAAGACTATATATTTGATGTGTACTCCACACTACACATCATTAATGAAAGAATATATGTAACATCCTGACCCATGATTATTGGGTAATTAATACTAATGATCATTATCATTGTAGACTAGCCCTAAATAGACAATGGGCAATTAAATTGTTGTAATTAGCTATGAATTTGGAGACAAGGCACATGTGTGCCTTAGTCATTAAATTAAATGGCAAGAGCAATATTTGAAGGCAAGTAAGTAGTGTTAATTGATTAAATTAACACAAGAAGCAATTATGGAATACTAGTGCACAAATGCACAAATTTAAAGACTAATATTACATGAATTAGATTCTTTAATCAAGAACCATGGTAAAGTTATAAGAATATTTTGAGAGAAAAATACAATGCATTAAGGTATTTATTAAATACCTAAAATATATGTTAAAAAACATACAAAAAGAAAAGAAAATGAATAGTTTCAAAAAGAGCCTTAATAAGTCTTGAACCCAAAACCTAAAGTATAAGAGGAAAAAACTTACCATTGGGCTACCAGCCCACTCTTGAACTATTAGTAACATAAAATGTATAAATCTAGCATATATGATGCATGGGATTAATGAGGTGTCGATTAGATAATTGGTCAAAGTTTGGATGGCAACATTTGATTGGCTCTCATGGGTGGGTTAAGACAAATGTGTATCTCTCTCTCTTTCTCATGAATATATATATATATATATATATATATTCACAAGCAGAATAATTTATGTATCTCTTCAATCAGCCCATCCAACCGAATATATATATATAGAGAGAGAGAGGGAAGAGAGAGAAAGTAAGAATTCAAGCTTGGCTGTGTGCATTCATAGAGACACCAAGGATCGGAACTAAGATAAGATATTCAAAAGATTCAAGGAGCTCAAGAATCCAGTTCAAAGAGAGAGAGAGAGAGAGAGAGAGAGAGAGAGAGAGAGAGTGCTACCATTTGATGAAGTAAACCTCAGACTTTAACTCTCTCTATAGAAAATAATTTGTAAAAGTTACTGTTTGAGGTTGAATACTTGTATAGATTTTCATGTATTGAGGTTTATATGTAGAATACATGAAGAAATAGACACTAATGGACCCAGAAACATTAAAGAACCGAAACCCACCACTAATGAAAGCTTGGAAAATGGGTTAGTAATTGATTAGAACCAAATTGAATTTGGATGCTTGAGACTTAAACTACATACCAAATGGTTCACAAAACAACAAAAATCATGTGAAATGGTCAACAAGCCAGTGATATTCAACCATAAACAAGTGGTCCAAGTATCGAACCTTCAAATTAGACCTTTAAACTTAGTTTTATGAATTAAAAATGAAAGCCCTTAACTCAAGGAATCCAATGCAGTTGGTTCCATACAAATTGGTTGAGAAACCCGTTCGAACCAAGCCGAGTTATTGGTCAACCATGGAAGTGTGGACCAGGCTTCGAAGTGTGATTTAATGCATAAGTCCCATGAGAAAAATGATGAGTGAATGTAACACTCACCTCCAGTAAAATAGGCAATTAAGATAGTGTGATTGAAATTAACTCATTGAAGGAACTTTTGAAATTTTTGAACACTATACAATGGCATAACCTGAACTAACCTAACTCAACAGTGGGTCATAACCCTGGTTAGGTCATCACCAAAAGTAAGGGTCAAAATCAAAACTAACATATGGGTCAAACTAACCTAACTTAGGTTAATGATATTAATGGGTTAAGTGATTAATACATCACTAACCTAAGAACGAGGCAGAATATTACATCAAATAATGTGAATTATTAAATAAAATAAATATTTAATAATTTTGAAAACATAAAGAAAATAAAAAATATATGCAAAAAATTATAAGAAAATTTATATAAACATTCTAAAATTCATGTGACTAACACATGACATTAGGGACCTAATACATACACTATAGTGCGTATATAAGTGTGTCAATGCATGGAAATAATTAGAAATAATTATGGAAAAGTAAGAAAAAATATAAAAAAATTATGTAAAAATAATTAAAAATATTTTTAAATATCATGTGCCTTGCACATGATGGGAGAAGGATGAAACACACATCCAAGAGTATATTAGTTTGTGTATAAGTGTATATATGTGTGTACATCAGAATATTTATATATGTATATATATATATATATATATATATGAATGTTGTTGTGTGTGAGGGAGAAATGTGAGAGGATATGTGTGTGAATGGATGTGTGTGTGTGTATGTGTGTGAGCATGTGAACTAGTGTGTCTGTGTGTGTAAGGTGATGTGTGAATGTGTGATTGGAGAAGGGAGTGGCAACCCTTTTCTTAGCCATGAAGGAGATGCCCTTAAGGGCACTGGCCACCCTACAACAGCCTTAGAAGGCTGCGTGCAGTAGAGATATATATATATACACACACACACACACACACATATATATATATATATAGAGAGAGAGAGAGAGTTTATGTGCATGAAAGATAGTAAGGTGCACCACCAAGAACCAAAACCACGAAAGAAAAATGGATTCCTCACGCTGAAAAGAGTCCATGGAGCAGTAGGAAGGGAGAAAGGATAAAAGGTAGAGAGAGAATTATGTCTTAAAGAGAGAAAATCAAGAAGGTTTTTAGGAAGTATAGAATATCGTACAAACTGTCCTCCTTTGATTTTTGTTGTCATTTTTAGCTTCTATATGAAGATTTAGATTAGAATAGGGGTTAAATTAACTAGGTGTCGCCATTAAAGAACCACCAAGAAAATTGGGTCAGAAATTAACCCAAATTAAACTTGTTTTGTTTATTATAGCATAACCTAGATGAAAGATGATTCATGAAATTGAAGGAATTATGTTGAAAGGGACAAAAAATAGCTAGACCCACAACCCATAGATTTAAGAGCATGAAAAAACCAACCTTAAAACTTGATTCTAAGAATAAGAAATGAAAGCCCAAACGAAGAGGCTAAAACCTAACAAATCTCACTAGAATTGGTTGAGGAATGAACCTATAATAGTGAATTTACAATGAGATTATCGATCTCAAATTCGAGCTTCTTATGAAATTTTTTAAAGATCTAAAAAATTAGAGTAAATTTTTTGTTTTGCCGGTAAGACACTATTCACGCATTATTTGCCGATAGGGCACTATACTTGCATGATTTAGAAGCATAATTTGAGTATTCTATAGAATGAAAATATGCTTATAATATTAAAATACACCTATTGTGAGAATTTGAACAAAATCAGAGATAGTTTGAAAAAAAAGGGCCTAAAAGGCTAGCCTGGGTGGGGCCGGCTGCGCCAGTCAACAGGCGAAAATATATTTTTCAAAAAAATATTATTTAAAATAATTTAAGAACTTTGGTTAAAGCAAAATATCGATTTGAGGTATTTTGGAACAGGCTGTAATGTAACAGGGTCCCATGGTTCACTAAGGGCAAAATAGTCTTTTCACCCCTTAGCCCTTTAGTATAAATAGACCACTTAGGAGTTAAAATTATCAGAATTTGGCTGAGAAAAGTTTTGAAACTTGAGCTTGGAGAGAAACCAAGAAAAAAACCTAGGTTTTTTAACTTTCTACCTTCCAAAACTCAATCTTAGTTGGAATCTCTCAATGCTTCCTTTTAGGAAGTTGTTCCCCACCACAAAGGCTACAATCTTACTAATTCGTTCAGCTTCAAAGTGAACACAATCCCCTAGGGTTGAGAAAAACCCTTCTAGGTATGATATTTTGCTAAGTAAAGACTAGAGTTAAGTCTATTGGTGTTTTATAAGTTGATTGTATGACTTACATGCTTATTTGATATTAAAAAATCACTTAACATATAGTTGCTTTGAAAACCTAGGGTTGGTACTTTGTGTACTTGTGTATTCTTTGATAATTTGGTAAAGTAATGAACATGTAACATGAATATATCTATAATTGATTGCATTATAGCCTATGTTCATGTAGAAAAAGTCTTGTAGTTCGAAAGTTATGATTTGCTCAATGCATTGGTACTTTGTGTATTTGTGTATTCTTTCAGAATTTGGTAAAGTTGTGAACATGTAACATGAATATATGTATAATTGATTGTATTATAGCCTATGTTCATATAGACAAAGTCTTGTAGTTTGAAAGTTATGATTTGTTTAATGTCTGATACATAATTTAAGGCACACCCTATATGTTTGATAAAATGCCTTTTTAAAATTGCATGGTGAATTAAGGCATATTGGCAATTACAAATCTTTGGAAAGATGGTGTGTGTTGAGCACTTTGGTGCTATGCATTATGAGGGTGTAGATCTTGTGATGAAAAACTCAAAATCTAGCCAAATGATTGGTACTTACCATCCAACAGAAGCGGATCGTGAAACAAGACATGTGTTGGGCATAGAGTTGCATGTGTGTGTCATGCATATTGCCATTTCATTGTATTAGTGAATTGGAGGGTCTATTGTTCACAAATATTCACTTTGCACATGCCACGACTTACCTTTATTCTTTGTTTAGCATTATGTCATACAAGTCATCGCGCTTACCCTACATGGGATTACATTTTTCAAATGAGGCTCTCGGCACATGAGACTTGATGAAGTCTTGAATCATGGAGGGGAGAATGGACTTGAAGTGTATTTGGCCTAAGGGCCTTATTTTTTATGTAGGGGCATAAGCCCCATGAAGTTTATCTCATGTTTAAAGTTTAGACCTTGTTAAGTTATCAACTTAATTTTATGTTGGATTGTATGTAATTGTGTATTGAATGTAAATAAGAGCATGGAGCTCCATGTAGTTACTTGTTTTCGAAATATGATTGTGGATATTAGAAATATAAATTGTACAAATGAATGTTCTATTAGGTGTTGCGGTTGGAGTTAAGGAGAATGAGGAGGAGGAATGGGATGAGGAAAAAGGTCAATAAACAAAGGAGACTATAATGAAAATTTTAAAAAATAGCAATTAGGTTGAGTGGAGTGGGAGAGCATGCCTAGATTTTCTAAGTAAGGAATTAAATGAATTAAGAGGAAAAAGAAAGGTAAAGAAATGAAAATAGGGGCAAATTAGTCCAAAATTACTTAAGGTCAAAAAATAAGGGAAAAAGGGTAAAATGGTCATTTTACATGTTATAGGGCCCACACCAAGTTGGTAATGAAATAAATTGAAATGGGTACAAAAATGTCAAAAAAATCAGATTTTGGGCCAAGGCTAGCAAACCGGTAGCAGGCAGCCCATACATTGGCCGCCCGCACGCTCGTACACCTTGCTGCTCCTCCGCGCGCGACTGCAACCTTGGGCATGCCATGACTTACCTTCCAAGGCTATTCACCCCCATGTTTGAAACCACTTTTTGGAACCCCTTTTAGGCCATTACACCAAGCCAAGTTGAGCACCTTGTTGGGACACACTTTAGTCATTATTCAAGGTCATGTTTCGCCACTTCCTTAGACCATTTTAGGTAAGATTTTTGACCTACCCTTGGTTTATGCTTTAGGAAATTTTTAGCCTACTTTAGCCATTAATTTGAGCCACCTTGGGCAAACCATTTTGGCTAGTTTTTATCAATGTCTTAGACCATTTTTGGCCAAACTTTTAAGTTATTTTTGAACAATATTTTGGGCCATTGTTTCAAGGAACATTAGAGACATTTTTTGGGCTATCTTGGAGGTCATGCTTGGATATGACTTAGACTATTTTTGACCATTGGTTGAGGGAGGTATTCAACTAGTATTTGGAACTCATCTTGGGTGAGTCTAGTTAGCATTTTTCATTCTTAATTTTGAAAAACATTAGAAAATTAATATGAAATCAATTAAATCCATTCAATTATAATTAATTAATTCTTTTTAGTTCATTTTCAATCACTTCCCGGGTTTTTTGAAATTTGGGCGTGACAACTTGGTATTAGAGCCTAGGTTTGAATACTTATGGACTGTGGGATGTTGTTAAACACAATCGGACCAGGACGCATGATTTCAACACACTGGTAAACATTGTGTAGTGTGTAAGAACTTGGCTGGACATAACATGCCTTAAATGCCTAGGCTCTGATAACTTGGTATCAGAGCCTAGGTTTGAATACTTAGGGACTGTGGGGTGTTGTTAAACACAATGGGACCACGACGCATAATTTGAGTTTTTTGTAAACATTGTGTAATGTGTAAGAACTTGTTAAGTGTATGTTATGACATATTATACTTGTTGCTTGTGAAGTGTTACTTGTTGGCAATAACATGCTTAATTTTTCTTTTAATACCTATGTCTAGTGTGAAAAAGGGTATTAATTTTTTTTTACTTGGACTTGTAGACTTATGCCACCGAGGAGAGCTCCTCCGAGATATGTACCACCTAGGCATGGCAAACCTAGAATTGTTGTACCACCTTGGTGTGGTAGGCCTAGAGCTGCACCTGCACATAGTGCAGTAGAGGAGGTCACTGTTAATGTACCTGCCCTAATAGAGGAGGTAGAGTATCGGCCCCAAGGATATGGCGACGATTATACAAGAGTGCTTCCACACCATGCAGGAGGCCAAGACTGCTAGTGCTAAGACTAGAGAGACATTCATGATGAAGGTGTTCCAGAGGATGAAACCTCTTACTTTTTCCAGACAGCCCGATCCTTTAGTGGCTAAGGACAGGCTAGAGCAGATCACGAAGATCTTAGACTCGCAGGGGATCACTAAGCCACACTTGAGGGTTAGGTGTGCTACTTTCCAATTCACTGAGCTAGCAGTGGTGGAAAGGAGCTACTACAAGGATGGACAGATACGGAGAGGGGTGGAATGTGTTTGTGGCCATGTTTAATGACCATTACTTTCTCGAGATGGCACAAATCGGGTACATGGATGAATTCATGGGACTTCTTTAGCTGGACATGATAGTGACTCAGTATGAGTCTCATTTTACAACATTGGGGAGGTTTGCCACACATACTACTAGGAGTGAGCGACTGAAGGCTCTCCATTTTGTTAGGGGGTTGAAGACCTCCATTAGAGATAGACTGTCTGGTCACATTATCGATACTTACGATGAGGCGGTGATCAGGGCCATAAGGGTCAAGAGGGAAATGGCTGACCTTAGGGGGATTAAAGAGTCTAAGGCACAGAGTAGGGCAGCTCCGACATAGACTTCTACACCTGCCTTGACTTACATGACAGAAGATCACTAAAGAGGTACCGGGATAGTACTTCTTCCACACAGACATCATAAAGACCTATCCAGTTCTTAGCCCCCCAACCTACTGTGTCTACTGCTTCTCGAGGGGGAGCATCCCAGAGACCCTCTACTTGTTTTCAGTGTGGACAGCCTGGCCACAGAGTGGCCAATTGCCCCTAGAGAGACTTCAGTCAGGGGCAGGGAGCTGGATCGAGTTAGGGATCATTTCCACCTCTAGTACAAAGTTAGAAGAGGAGACCTCCTCCATTTTGTTTTACTTGCCATCAAATGGGCCATGTGAGGGCTAACTGTCTTCAGGGGCAGACTTCTCAAGGCTGGTAGAGATAGCAGTATTATCAGCCCGTCCAGTCGGCTCTGCCACAGCCACCACCTCAGCCACAGTTAGGTTATAGACTTGTAGCATCACAGTTTTAGCCTGTACCTTCAGCACTGAGTGTTAGATCTCCCAAACAGAGGGGTGGGGGTCAATAGGGACCGAGAGGAGGTGGTAGATAAGGTCAGACCACCTAAGGTCGAGCATATGCAGTGGTCGCACCTAAGGCATCTACTTATAGACCTTTAGTGGTTCGAGGTACATTCCTTGTATTTATTTCATGGGCCAGCGTGCTTATAGATTCTGGTGCATCACATTCATTCATGTGTACTATGTTTGTCATGACATTAGGGTTAAAGATAGACCGGCTAGATCCACCATTGTATATTGACACACCAGTTGGGGGTAGTGTGATATTGATGACGATTCGTAGAGATTGCTCGATAGAGATTTCTGATCGCATGTTTTCTTTTGACCTCATACTGCTTGATATGTCTGGCTTTGATATTATATTGGGGATGGATTGGTTGTTTACTTTTTGGACGAGTATAGATTGCTACAGGGGGAGAGTGACAGTGTGTATTCCTGAGGGAGATAGTTTCTATTTCATGTGGGATCGTGGAGATTTCCAAGTGCCACCCTTGTATGACTTGAGGAATTAGGGAGGCCATAGCTACTTGTTGGCTAGTTTGATAGCAGATGGAAGTGGGACTACGGAGAGAGTATTATTGCCAGTTGTGGATGAGTTCCCAAATGTCTTTCCGAATGACTTGACTAGTCTACCGCTGAAATGGGAGATAGAGTTCACGATAAAGCTTATCCTAGGCATTATGGCTATTTCCATTCCCTTTTACCATATGGCTCCAACTGAGTTGAGGGAGTTGAAGGAGCAGTTGACTGATTTGTAGGGTAAGGGTTTTATTCATCCTAGTACTTCACCGTAGGGTGCTTCAGCATTGTTCACGAAGAAAAAAGATGGGACATTACGTTTGTATGTGGATTATAGGAGGCTAAACTAGGTCACTATCAAGAATAAGGACCCATTACTAAGGATAGATGACTTGTTTGACCAGCTTAGGGGTTTGAGATACTTCTCAAAGATCGATCTTAGGTTGGGGTATCATTAGTTGAGAGTACGGGAGGAGGATGTGGTGAAGATAGCTTTTCGCACTCGTTATGGCCATTATGAGTTTGTAGTTATGCCATTCGGTGTAATGAATGCCCTAGTGGCATTCATGGACTTGATGCATCACATCTTTAGTCCTTATTTAGATTAGTTTTTTGTGGTCTTTGTTGATGACATTCTGATCTAATCACCTTCTAAAGAGGAACATGCTTTCCACTTACAAACTATATTATAGATTTTGAGAGAGCATTGTCTGTTTGCTAAGTTCTCAAAGTGTGAGTTTTGGCTTTAGGAGGTGCAGTTTATGGGCCATGTTGTATCAGGTAGTGGGATATCCGTGAATCCTTCTAATATTGACTCTGTTATGATTTGGGAGAGGCCAAAGAATGTGTTTGAGATCCGGAGTTTCTTAGGATTGGCAGGATACTACCGTCGATTCGTAGAGGAATTTTCTCATCTTGTCGCGCCGATGACTCGTTTGACGCGCAAGGGCATTAGATTCAAGTGAAGTGATGATTTTTAGTAGTCATTTCAGGAGTTGAAGAGGAGGCTGACTTCAGCACCTATTTTGATTATACTCGATGGAGGTATTGGCTATATAGTCTATTGCGATGCGTCGCGAGAGGGACTGGGTTGTGTATTAATGTAGAGGGATAAGGTGGTAGCTTATGCTTCTCATCAGTTGAAGAACCATGAGCATAACTATCCTACACATGATTTGGAGTTAGATGTCGTCATCTTTGCACTTAAGAGTTGGTGACATTACTTATACGGGGAAAGGTTAGAGGTGTTCTCAGATCACAAAAGCCTGTGACACATTTTCACACAAAAGGACTTGAACCTTCGGCAGAGGAGATGGATGGAGTATATGGAGGACTATGACTTTGACCTTCAGGACCATCCTGGAAAGGCTAATGCCGTAGCAGATGCACTTAGTAGGAGACCGAGGAGCACTATTACTAGCATTGCTATTAGGAGTGGAAGATGATGGAAGATATTAGCAAGTTTGACTTGGACTTTGTTGAGTCTGAGGGACACGCCACACTATTCAGTTGGTGTGCGCAACCTATGCTGTTGAGCAGGGTTATTGAGGCACAGTTACAGGACACAAAGATAGAGCAGATTCGAGCACGAGTTGCTAGTACTAAGGACTTTGAGGGATGGAAAGTTCATTCTGACCTTAGCTTGAGGTATATAGGTAGTCTTTGTTCCAGAGTCTCTTAGGGTTGATGTTTTTCGAGATTTATATCATTCAGGTCTAGTAGTGCACCCAAGGGGCACTAAGATGTACCATGATTTATGACGCCAGTATTGGTGGTTGGGGATAAAGGGAGATGTCATACAGTTTGTATCAAGATGTCTCGCGTGCCAGCAGGTTAAGGCCGAGCACTAAAGACCTGGGGGTTTGTTACAGCCGTTGCCAATGGCCAAGTGGAAGTGGGAGTTTATTACTATGGATTTTGTGATGGGTCTTCTGAGGTCACCTAGAGGGCATGATGCAATTTGGGTCATTGTTGACAGGTTGACGAAGTCCGCACATTTCCTACCGATTAGGGTGATTGATTTAGTGGATGTTTTCACTAGGTTGTATATCCGAGAGATAATACGACTACATGGGATTCCTATTTCCATTATTTCAGACAGAGATCCACGTTACTGTATGGTTTTGGCAAAGTCTTCAAACAGCCTTGGGCACTCAACTACTGTTTAATACTACTTTCCATCCTTAAACTGACGGTCAATCAGAGTGTACTATCCAGATACTTGAGGATATGCTTAGGGCGTGTGTTATAGATTTCAAGGGTAGTTGGGAGGATCATATTCCTCTATTAGAGTTTTCTTACAACAACATCTATTAATCTATTATCGGGATGGCACCTTTCGAGGCGTTGTATGGCAGACCGTGTCGTTCACCGATATGTTGGGCCAAGGTAGGGGAGACGACTGCTTTGGGGCCTGACATAGTTTGTGAGACTACGGAGAAGATACACATGATTCGGTAGCGTCTGTTGATGGCACAGAGCCGCTAGAAGAGTTATGCAGACAGGAAGCAACGACTTCTGTCATTTGATATTGATGAGATTCGGGCATAGCGGGAAGCTATCACCATGGTTTATAGGGACATTTGAAATCCTTGAGAGGGTCAGTGAGGTGGCCTATCGGTTGGCGCTACCGCCATAATTATCTGGGGTTCATGATGTCTTTTATGTATCGATGTTCAAAAAATATGAGCCTAACCCTTCACATGTGCTTGATTGGGTTGATCTTTAGGTGGAGGGTGATGTTTCTTATGATGAGAGGCCTATAGAGATATTGGACTTGAGGAGTCAGGTTTTGCACGGCAAGACCATCCCTTTGGTCAAGGTTCTTTGGAACTAATACAAGGTCGATGAAGCCACTTGGGAGCGCGAGGCTGAGGTCCGGGCTAGGTATCCAAAGTTGTTTATCCATATAGGTACATTTCTAAATTTCAGGATGAAGTTTCTTTAAGGGGGGAAGAATGTAAAGATTTGAAAAATCAGAGTAAACTTTTTGTTTTACCTGTAAGGCACTATACGTGCGTCATTTAGACATAAGTCGTGTCTAGCAGTATAATTTACGTATTAAATAGAAGGGAAATATGCTTAGAAAGTTACAATACACCTTCTGTGAGAATTTGACAGAAATCAGAGATAGTTTGAAAAACAAGCCCAAAAAGGGCATCCCGAGTAGCCCGGGTGGGCCCGGCTGCACCCGCCAACAGGCAAAAATATTTTTTTTGAAAAAATATCATTTAAAATAATTTTAAGAACTTTGGTTAAAGCAAAATACCGATTTGAGGCATTTTGGGACAAGCTGTAGTGTAACCGGGTCTCGCGGCTCATTAAGGGCAAAATGGTCTTTTCATCCCTTGGCTCTTTAGTATAAATAGACCACTCAGGAGTTAAAATTATCAGAATTTGGCTGAGGAAAGTGCTACAACTCGAGCTTGGAGAGAAACCATGAAGAAAACTTAGGTGTTTCAACTTTCTACCTTTCAAAACTCATCTCTAGCCTTGCAATTTCTCAAGGCTTCCTTCTAGGAAGTTGTTCCCCACCCCAAGGGCTACAATCCTACCCTTTGGTTCGGCTTCAAGGTGAACACAATCCCCTAGGGTTGAGAAAAATCCTTCTAGGTATGATATTTTGTTAAGTAAAGATTAGAGTTAAGTTTATTGGTGTTTTTATAAGTTAATTGTATGACTTACATGTTTACTTGATTTTAGAAAACTACCTAGCATATAGTTTCTTTGAAAACCTAGGGTAGGTACTTTGTGTACTTTTGTATTCTTTGAGAATTTGGTAAAGTGATGAAAATGTAACAAGAATATATGTATAATTGATTGCATTATAGCATATGTTTATGTAGACAAAGTCTTGTAGTTTGAAAGTTATTGTTTGCTCAATGTATTGGTACTTTGTGTACTTGTGTATTCTTTGATAATTTGGTAAAGTTGAGAACATGTAACATGAATATATGTATAATTGATTGTATTATAGCCTATGTTCAAGTAAACAAAGTCTTGTAGTTTGAAAGTTATGATTTGCTTAATGTATAATGCATAATTTAAGGCACATTCCATGTGTTTGATGAAATGCCTCATTAAAATTGCACGGTAAATTAAGGCATATTGGCATATTATGAATCTTCATAAACATGGTGTGTTTTGAGCACTTTGGTGCTATGCATTATGAGGGTGTAGATCCTGTGGTAAAAAATCTAAAATCTAGCCAAATGATTGGTACATGCAATCCAACGGGAGCGGATTGTGAAACGAGACATGTGTTGGGCATTGAGTTGCATGTGTGTGTCATGCATATTATCATTGCATTGCATTAGTGAATTGGAGGGTTTATAGTTCACAAATGTTCATTTTGCACATGCCACAACTTACCTTTATTCTTTATTGAGCATTATGTCATACAAGTTGTCGCGCTTATCCTACATAGGATTACATTTTTTAGATGAGGCTCCCGACTCATGAAAATCATGGAGGGGAGAATGGACTTGAAGTATATTTGGCCTAAGGGCCCTATTTTGAATGTAGGGGCATAAGCCCCATGAAGTTTATCTCATGTTTAAAATTTAGACCTTGTGAAGTTATAAACTTAATTTTATGTTGGATTGTATGTAAATGTGTATTAAATGTAAATGAGGAGCATGAAGCTCCATGTAGTTACTTGTTTTTGAAATATGATTGTGGATATTAGAAATATAAATTTTACAAATAAATGTTCTATTAGGTGTTGCGGTTGGAGTTGAGGAGGATGAGGAGGAGGAATAGGATGAGGAAAAAGGTCAATAAACAGAAGAGACTATAGTGAAATTTTTTAAACATTGTAACTAGGTTGAGTGGAGTGGGAGAGCATGCCTAGATTTTCTAAGTAAGGAATTAAATGAATTAAGAGGAAAAAGAAAGGTAAAGAAATGAAAATAGGGGCAAATTAGTCTAAAATTACTTAAGGTTGAAAAATAAGGAAAAAATTGGTAAAATGGTCATTTTACATGTTATAGGTCCCCACACCAAGTTTGGTAATGAAATAAATTGAAATGGGTATAAAAATGTCAAAAACATCAGATTTTGGGCCAAGGCTAGTAGACTGGCAACAGGCAACCCACGCACTGGCCACCCGCGCGTTCGCATGCCCGTGCTACTTGCGCGCCTGTGTGCCTGGCAGTCCTCCCCCAAGCACACTGCATGCCCTGCGCCCTCCGGCAGCCTTCGGCATGCCATGACTTACCTTCCAAGGCCATTCACTTCTATATTAGACACCACCTTTTGGAACCCCTTTTAGGCCATTTTTTGCCATCACACCAAGCCATGTTGGGCACCTTGTTAGGACGCACTTTAGTCATTATTCAAGGCCATATTTCACCACATCCTTAGACCACTTTAGGTAGGATTTATGACCTATCCTTGGTCTATGCCTTAGGAAATTTTTAGCCTACTTTAGCCATCAATTTGAGCCACCTTGGGCAAAACGTTTTGGCTAGTTTTTACCCATGTCTTAAACCATTTTTGGCCAAACTTTTAAGTTGTTTTTGAACAATATTTGGGGTCATTTTGGGCCATTGTTTCAAGGCACATTAGAGACATTTTTGGGGCTATCTTGGAGGTCATGCTTAGACATAACTTAGACTATTTTTTACCATTGGTTGGGGGAGGTATTCGACTAGTATTTGGAACTCATCTTGGGTGAGTCTAGTTAGCATTTTTCATTCTTAATTTTGAAAAACATGGAAAAATTAATATGAAATTAGTTAAATCCATTCAATTGTAATTAATTAATTCTTTTTAGTTCATTTTCAATCATTCCCCGAGTTTTGAGAATTTGGGGCATGACAACTTTTGACCTTCAAATCAACAAGGGAATCTAAGTTGAGGAACTAGGAGTGGAATAGGATCGAAAGTAGAGAGAAGACTGGCTTGAAATTGCATGAAATTTGGACTGAAACCATTAGGCTTTTAGCGGAACAATTGTTATACGAGTGGGAAGATGATGAATAGTGAATCAGGTCTTGGTCAAGTCAGTTAATGGGCTGACCCGCGTTAGAATGGATCTAAACTAATGCTAAAAGTCATGATGACGTGACCCTAACGTCATGATGATGTGCTAAACCGCATGAACCAGTTATTTCCTGACTTAATTGGACCGGTTCACTTAGTTTTTGAATAGACTAGACGATTTTTTTATAACTATCCAAATATTATATTAAGCCTTTGAATTTTACAAAAATTATGGAAATACCTAGAAAAATTAATTACAAAATATTTTTAAATCCTTTTAAAATTAAGGAAAATTACTAAAATTTCCTTAAGCCAAAAATGGGCCAAATGAATGCCAATTAAAGTGCAAGAAAAGTCTAACCCAATATTTTTGGGTATTCTGGACTTAATGGCAGAGTCCAATTTATGAAATTAAGCCCCAAAAAATAAGAACGAGCAAATTATAATAATTTCAATTGTGTCCCAAACAATTAATTAACCTACCAATTGAGCTCCGATGACTTTGAAATTACCTATCGTAACATTTTTCGATGTTCTAGACTCAATTCGTGGTCCCTTTAGTCAAATGAGGTACCAAAAATGCAGATACCTAGAAATATGAAATTTTCAAATTGTCCTTAGTGTTATACGGGCTTCTAGATAGACCGAAAAAATATAAAAATGGGCATATTTAACATTTTTGGACACTCTGAACCTAAAAGTGATATCAAGTTAAGCACCTGGGTACCCGAATATAGTCCCGCATAAAAGTGTAAAATTATGGAAACACCACTAGACCTAAAATAAGCTACAAGAAGGCAAATTAAGATTTGAAAAAGCCTAAACTTACTATCTCTAACATTCTAAAGTCAAAGGTGATGCTCGTTTAAGAAAAATAGAACACCGAAACAAACTAAAAAATGACGAATAAGTCTTTAACACTTAATGAAGCTATAATAAAAGTATAGAAAGTAAAGAGAAACCCATACCAACATATATCAGAGTCTATGAGTCTAAAAATGAGCCCCGTTGAGATAATTGGTATCGAAGACACAAAATATGAATGGTGAAATTACTGAATTACCCATAAGGCTTAATTAAGCAATCAAATGAGCTTTGAAACTTAAAGAGGGAACTACCTTACAGTTAAAAGATCCTCTAAACTTGGAAATAAAGTCGGTTAGAGTAAATAAAGTGTCGAATAGTATAAGTTATATAAAGGGAAAATGACCAAAAGGCCCTTCACGGCTAAAGTAAGCCATTGATGAACAACGAAGTGTTAGGAACCCTAATTAAAGACCACGAGGGAATCCTAAATAGTAAGATTAAGTCCAAAAGAGATTTAGAACATTAAGCAAACAAAGATTTAAGCAGAGATATATACTAATATGGCATCAATGTATTCTGATCCATGATTTAGGATCACCAATAGGGATATAGAGATAAGATGAATGCCAAGGAAAGTTAATTAAGAGAGTTACTGTGGACTCAGGACCACTGGTGAGTAACCCTGAACCTTGAAGTGGAGACTTTTCAATGAAACGCAGTTCCTCACAACTTTATAACATTACATGCAGTTCTTTTCACATTTATAACGTGTTTCAGACTACTATGCTAAATGTTTCAACTATGACTGTTTTCAAAATATTGAGATAAATGTTTAAATTGCATACTTTTATGTAATGTCAGGACCAAGGGTCCGATATTGTGATTGGCTGATCTAGTTTGACAAAATATGCTTTAATTGTAATCATTACATTAGTCTTAGTCCTAGAGTAACTCAATGCCCCGTTCTACTCTAAGATGGTCCAAACTTCATTTTTGTGCACATCTACTGGCCAACTTGGTTTATGAAGGGTATTTTAGGTATTTCAGACTTTTATTTTGATTTGGATCTCACACATTCACACTTTGCATGCATTACATATAGTTGTCATCATATCATCATTTTGTGTGTAGTTGAATTGTATGGTGAAATAATTATCCCAAAATGGCATATTTGAAAACACTTAGGGAAATTGAGTTCACAATAAAAGAAGAAGAGCCAAGTGGCTCGTTCGAACGAACACTAAAAGGTGGTCATTTTTAATCGTTTGATCATCATCTGATAAACATGATCAAATGAACGTCAAAATGTCATCATTTGATGTTCCTTCAAACGCGTGGTGCTCGTTCGAACAAGCCATTGCTTCATTTGAACGAACACTACGCAAAAATAAAATACTTTTCTATTTTGCAAAGTTATTTAAAATATGGTATCTAAACTAAAAATTGACGAAAACTTAATTTTTTATAGAGAGATTAGAGATAACAGAGATAGAAAGAGAAAGAGTTCAGTTTTTAAAAGCCTCTATTAGAGAACATTCATACATGAGCTTTATATATATCTCTCATCTCATCATACATTGATTTGATCATCTCACTTGATCCAACTCAATCAAAGAGCCTTAATCATCAATTCATCTAATTGAAGAGTCTATGGAGTTCAATCTTGTGGATTCACTTGTTGAGTGATCAGAGGAGTCCAAGGTTGTATGAAGTTTACAATTGTGAAGAGCAACGATCGGAAGATTATAAGACCATAAGGAGCTTGTAGTTGTATGAATATTCCAACTATGGTGGAGACTTGGGGCTACAAGGGATTTTAAAGACGATTGAGTAGAATGGAGCTTGAGGAACAAAGTCCATGTCATTATCGTGTTGTAATCAATCTCACACATAGTGGATTCTTCCACGAGCATGGTTGGCTCTGGAGTTTTACATCACATATAATTTTTTGTGGTGGTTTGTCTATCATCACTTTGGTTTGCAAGCTCTCTAACTCTTCATTTTTACAATCTCAAAATTGCTCAACATGAATGTTTTCGCTTGATTTAGATTTAGGTTTTCATAAATGTTAAAATTGGACAAAAATTGAATAATTGAGAACCTTAATTGAGTAATTGGATTGTTAATTGAATTAGGGAATTGATAATTGATAACTTAATCAAATTTTCCATTGAATTGAAAAATTGGAATTTAAAAATCGAGTAGTTGATCAATTAGGCTTGCGGTGAATTAGTTTGTGTATTGAACACGATATTACAACTACATTATATGGATTGGAATTATTATTGAATTGAACACATTGGTTGTAAATTGCTTAAAATTTTAATTCACATATTGTGTTATTCTTGTTGTAGTTAGTGTTGTGGATGAAAATTTAAAAAATTAGTACAAACCTATTTAACTCCCCTTCGAGGTTAGTTTCAAACCAAGGGACCAACCAAAAAAGTGGTATTAGAGCCTACTTTCTAAGGTAATAGATTGGATACCTAGTAGTGTGAAAAATAGAGGGATGAGAGAGGGCGGATCTATTTCTCGACCACCTCTACGGAAGTCCCTTTTGTACCCAAACCTCCCAACACATGGAATGAACTCAAATTGAGAGTTAGTGATTATAACACTAGAGGTCTAAATGCAATATTCAATGTAGTAACTCCAAATGAATTTTATCCAATCCTGACATGTTGGACCTCAAAAGAGGCGTGGGATATCCTTAAGACTACCCGTGAGGGTACGTTGTCAGTTAAGAGATCCAAGCTACAAATGCTAACCACTAGGTTTGAATTACTAAGGATGGAAGATTCAAACACATTTGTCGAATTCTATGCCAAATTGAGTGACATAGTGAATTCATCTTTCAACCAAGGAGAAAAAATAGAAAGGACCAAAATAGTGAGAAAGATCTTGAGATCTCTCCTCAAGAAATTCCAACCCAAGGTCACCGCCTTTGAGGAAAGTAAAGATGTGGACTCACTTGTAGTTGATAAGTTAGTAGGTTCATTGCAAACCTTTGAAATAAATTTTAGGAAAGCAAAGAAGAGTAAGAGTCTTGCCTTAAAATTAACACAAGATGACAATGAAGGAGATATAGAGGCTAACCCTGAGTTCATGAATGAGGATGACCTAGCCTTGTTTGTTAGAAGGTTCAACAAGTTCTTTAAAGGTAGAATGTCTAATCCTAAGGGAACCCAAAATTCCAATAGAAGACACATAAGAAATTCTAACAACTCAAGAGGCAAGGTCCAAAAATAAGCCTCCAATGGTGATAGGAGGAGACCTTCATCTTAATCCACTTCCAAACCAATAGAGTGCTATGATTTTCATAACTTTGGCACATAGTCCCCAATTGTCCAAACAAAAGAAGGGGAAAATCAAATAATAGAAGGGCAATAAAGACAACTTTAACCAATGGTGAGGAAGAGGAGAAAAAAGAAGAGGAAAATAAAGATGATGATGATAAAGGAGAGGAAAGTTAGTTTTTAGCTTTCACAAGCATCACTAATGTCCTCAAAGGCTTTTCATCCATTGAGGATGATGAACAAGAGGACAATGAAAATCTTGTGTCTAGTGATAGTGAAAATGAAGTGGAAGACTACATTAAAATTGCCTATGAAAATTTGTTTGATGAATCAGTCAATCTCAAGAAGTTTAATATGAAACTAGCCACTAAACTCAAGACAAGTGAGAAAGAGAAATGTGCACTTGTTGTTGACCAATCTTTCTTAACATAACTCAATGAAGAGAAATTCTCTCTCTTAGAAAATGTAAAATCCTTAAAACAAGAGAAGAATTTGATGGTTAAAGAAGTAGGGAAACTTTGGTCATCCCTAGAAGCATGTGTTCTTGAAAAGAACGAATTTATTTCAAAATTTCACTCTCTTAGTGAAGAACTTAAACAAGTAGGGGATGGTAAAATCACTCTTAAGTATAGGTCAAACAAATTAGCAAAAATTCTTAATACCATCCAAATCAAGAATGATAAAAGTGGATTAGGCTATGATAAATTCTTAGATAAGAACAAGCCTTCAACATCTATTCAAAACCAATATCTTACTCTCAAGCCGGTTGTATTTCTTGCTTCTAAGCTAAAAGGTGTAAAGATACCTCAACCTAAGAGGCAAACATAATCCCAACCACAACCTAAAGCACATTCCCAACCACAACCTCAAGCTAGACCTCAAGTTCAACCTCAACCTAAATCACTCTATTGTTCCTATTACAAGGTTGATGGTAACTCTAGGAGAAATTGTGGGTTTGTTAAGAAAAAAGCAAACAATTTCTCATCTCATGACCTTGGAACAAAAGATTTGGATAGTTTCTTTGAAACAACAATTGGATACCCATGTTCAGAAATCTAGGAGCATGGCTTGAAATATTATTGACATGACTAACTTTGAGAAGCCTCGTGTTATTCCTAGTCCTCAATCCAAGGTTCTAAATGTCGCTCCTACTCCCAAAAGCTTTTAATACAAATTTGGGTTAGGAATGACAAGTTGAAAGGTCTTGAAAAGGAATGTGCAAGTCACAATTCCTAATTTTATTCTTCATCGGGAAAAAAAATTCCTCTTTTAGATGATTAAGAGAGAGTTTAGCAATTTAGGGATCTAATTTTTCACTCTTATCTAAGAGTCTCTTTTTGAATTGCTTTGATACTTCTTACTTCAATATGTTTTGAAAATCATTTATCTTTGAGAAGAAGTTGTTCTTAAAGATAAATGATTTCAATTTGGTTCTTAACTTCATATTCAAACAGGTCTGATTCGGCCTTATCCTTAAGTGGGGTACCATATTCCTAGTTTTAAGGTTTAATAGGTTTGCAACCAAACAACCGCGTATGGGTTTTAAAAACCCTAATGTGAAACGATGTAGCTTCACCTATTTTAAAACCTAAATTACAACCGTTTCATTAAAGCGACTTAGGAGTTTGAGTTGGCTCAGTTGATAAGCCTGAGTTGGAGGAGTCCACTCCATCGTCTTTGATGGGTTGGCTACTATTCATTGAAAACCCTAAAAATTTGAAGCTCTATTTTGTGGATCATAGGGTAGATTCAGAGCTTCCTTTCAATTATATTCATCTTCCAGGTTTCAACTTAGCATTTTTCGTTCATATCATACTTCCAATCGATCTAAAAATAAGGTTTCTAGGTTTGAATACCTGTGACCTATAACTCGACTTTTCTTAATGTACACTTAACCAAATGAGTCCATTTTTTATTCTATGGAACCCTCTTTATGAGAGTTTTAAGACTCTATATTTAGAATTGACCTTGGTGCTCAATTTTAAGACTTTTAGATTTGACCCAAAACTTACAAATCACTATTCTGGGCTCATTATTGAGCTTTCTGATCGCAGTTAGGGTGTTTTATGATTCACTTGGTATGTAGATTAAAACCCTAAACTTAAAATTAACTAATATTCAAGTTGAATTCAAATCATGCTTTTGAAGGTCCAACAATAGCTGCCCTCACCGGAACAAACCATTATAAGGTCTTATGAACCTTTTATTAAGCTTTATTCGATCTATAATACATACAAAAATCTTAAGGAATTAATAGAATCAAGCTCTAACCTTGTTTCTAGTGAATTCGAATCTTCCTTCATTTTCTCTCTCCGCCTTCTCTCTCTGTTTGGGCTATAACCTAGTCTCCCTTATATACAAAATTCACCATTTTTCTCTTTTTGTTTTAGTAAAATGAGACTTAGACTTGCATAGCTTATATTTATAGAAATTTTTTGCTTCACTACCAAGGTTTCTAAGTCAAAAATTGTGGCTTGAAGGTGGTTGTGCATGTGTTGTTGTTACACCTTGTAAGGTGGGCTGTTGTGGGCTAGGCATGTTAGTTCTACAGCAAGGTTCCTTCATGCATGTGATTTGTAAATTTTTCAATATATATATACACATAGACCTATATATATATATACATACTCATGTGTGTGTATGCTGCCCTCTCTCATCATGTGCAAGTCACATGTTGGAAAATTAATAATGTTATACATTTTTATTATATTTTATTGTATTTTTTATAATTATTTTATTAAATAATTCATGATATTTGATGTATAACTTTTTCTAATTTAGATTAGCGATGTATTGATCACTTAACCCCGTTAACCTAAGTTAAGTTAGGTTTACCTGTGTTTAAGTCAAATTTTAACCTTACATTGGGTTATAGTCTTAACTGGGGTAATGACCTACTTTAAGGTTGGGTTAATTTCCAACCCTCGTTAATAGCATGACACTCCATTTTGCCCAAAAAATTTTGAAAAGATCTTTCATTGATATAGTTTCTAATACATTGCACAAAATCACTCAATTCATTGGATGTGGGTGTTACAAAAAATATTTTTCTTGAAAAAGAAGGGAGATATGAGAGAGAGAGAGAGAGAGAGAGAGAGGGAGAGAGAGGGTCACAACATGTCATCCCGTTGCAACCAAATCAACAAATCCCTGTGATACAAACTCTAGTGTTCTTCCACTCGCGATCCTACATGAAATTTTTTCCCAATTATTAATTCTTTTCCCAATAGAATTACCACACTGAAGGAAAGCTATGGATTAAAGTGGCAGGATGACATCATCCATTGTGTTATATTGTATGATGCTGCCATCTAAGGAGTTAATCATTGGCTAGATATGGGTCTCTCTTAATACAAACCTTCATTTTAGTTTTTCTCCATCCACATTGGGATTGCATCTGGAAAAATCCTACAAATGGCGATGATGGATTTGAAAATGGTGATGACTTGAAATAAGTGTTGGTGTTACCATTAGCGAAGGATTATGATTGGCTACAAGGGAATGCAAATGAACGTTTTGGAGAAGGTGATCCAAAAATGATGATGAAGGTTAGGATTTTATGATGTGAGTGAAAATTGTATTAGAGTGTTATTGTCCTTTATAAAAAAAATAAATAAATGTCATGTCGTCAAGATGGAAACTAAGATAAAAACTAAAAACAACCATAACCTTCATCTTTGCAATTAAAAATGGCATAGTCCTTAAAACAATTGAACATATTTTTAAAATACTTAAAAATAATTAACTCATTTTAATAATTAAATAAGAATACAAGAACAACCTGCATCTCTTTTAGGAAACCTCCACACCCAACGAAGACTACAACATAACTTCTCAGAATCACTAGTTGGCAAGACACCAACTAACCATAAAACAACACTTACAGAAAAGTGAAAAACAAAGGAAAAAGGAAATAGAGACGTATCTAGAATCTCTCATTACCTTCAAGCTAATTGAATTTAGAACATGCCCAATGAATCGTATTAACAAGTAGAAGAAAAAAGAAAAAAAATTCTTTCCATGTTGTGCTCGTAGTCATTGAGTTCTTGGTGTAACATTAAAGTGTCTTTCTTGAAAGAAACTTCAAAATATAGTTTAAAAAGTTGTCAATTTGTTCATCTAAAATGATCACAGTCAATTCTTTAAATTTAAAATAAAAAACCTAACTGTTCATTAATTTCAAAATTACGTCACACATAAATAAGCAAAGATTAATAACTAAATTGGGCACTATATGGAATATTTTTCCTTCTCCCAATCATCAGAAAAGAACAATAAGAAGCCTTTAGTGGTGGTGCAAACTGCACAGGTGTCATATCAAATGTCCATTTCATATCACGTAGTAATCTAGAAGCTTGAACAATTCAAACCTTCCCCTTCCACGGCAAATGACAAATATTACACACAGTCCACACATTTCTGCCATATTTGTGGACTAGGTCTGACGACTGTGACATGACTCAATATTTTAATGGTTGGTACGTTGCCACACTTGCTAGGTAATGCCAAGTCTAGAAGTCTCAAACGGCCGGCCGGTAGCCGAGCTTATATTCGAAACCATCAAGTCTTGCTTGACCCATGTCAAGGCGTGCCGTGTCTAATGGGCTGGCTGGGTCGGCTCGCGTGCCTCTTTTAACTTTTTTTTTTTTTTTTTCCTATTTTGTTTTAATTTTTTTTTATTTTCAATGACTAATATACATCATGGTGTTTTTAAATATTTTATTTTTGTTATTCTAATTACATAATATCATTATTTTTTATTTTTTATTTATAATTATAATATTTTGTTTAACTTTTGTATGTTTTTATTTTATTATTTGTTAGTTTAATATTATTATTATTCAATTTATTATTTGTTATTATAATATTTTGTTCATATTTGTATTTATTTCAAAATTATTTTAATATTTTACTTGAATATATTCACATAATAATAAAAAATTATAATAAAATAAGAAATAAACCGGACCTAACATGTCGTGCTATCGGGCTGCCATGTCCGTGCCTATACCAGTGTCGAGCTGCCAGTCGTGCCGGCACCGTGCCGTTTTATTCCTGGGTTACATGCCTAGGAGGGCCATGTCGTAGCTGACTCAACCCACCGACTACCGTACCATGTCATGTCATGCCCGGCTTGACCCATTAAAACCTCTACCCAAGTCTAACAGTAATGCATGCCTGACTTTTAAGTGCTTAATTAACCACTGCCAAATGTATATATCTATCTCTTTAAGCTACGTTTTCTTCTTGTTCTCATCTGCTAGCCCTTAGAAGTCCCCAACTCTCAAAAATTAATCCCATGGCTGTACCCATTTCCTTGGCATTCTTTCTCTCATTTTTTGCCATTGTTTCACAATCTCAATCCATTGATTTCGTCTATCATGGATTCAACCAAACAAATCTTGTCCTAGATAGAGAAGCTACCTATCATCAAAGCCAGTGGAGCACTTAGGCTGACGAAAAACTCATATAAAGTAATTGGCCATGCCTTCTACCCCAATCCAATACGGATGTTTTACACCAATTCTTCTTCAGCTCGAATTAATGTTTCTTCGTTCAGTACACACTTTGTTTTTTCAATAGTCCCATCAAGTGTCAACAGAGGTGGCCATGGCCTTGCCTTCACATTATCTCCTTCAACCCAATTTATTGGCGCTGAAGCCGGACACTTCCTTGGAATTCTCAACAAATCGAGTGATGGGAACTCCTCGAACCATATATTTGCAGTGGAATTCGATACAGTTAATGGGTTTAAAGAGAAGTCAGACAGCTATGGCAACCATATTGGAATCAACATCAACTCATTGTTCTCTAATGTATCTGAACCGGCTTCGTATTATGCCAGCGGTTCTGCGAAGGAAGACGTGAACTTGGAGAGTGGAAATCCAATCCAAGCTTGGATAGAGTATGACGGTATGAAAAAAGTTGTGCATGTAACAATATCGCCCTCATCAGTATCAAAACCAAGTCAACCACTCATTTCCTTTCCCATCGACCTCTCTGACTATCTTTTGCAGAATATGTACGTTGGCTTCTCGGCAGCCACCGGAAATAAATCAAGCTTTCATTACATCCTCGGATGGAGCTTTCGTATGAATGGAGCAGCTGATGCTCTTAATCTTTCTCTTCTGCCGATAACACCAAAAGAAAGAAGTTCTTCCTCTTTCAAACCCCAAATTAAGGCCATTCTTGCTGCTCTGTCGGTCGTGTTCATTTTCTTCTTCGCTGCTTTGTTTCTCGTTGTGAAGTATAGAAGGAAGATGGAGTTTGAAAGACTGGAGGATTGGGAGTTGGATTGTCCTCACAGGTTCTCATACAAAGATCTTCATGCTGCGACCAAGGGATTTAAAGAGAGCGAATTACTTGGAGTTGGCGGGTTTGGTGCAGTTTACAAGGGTGTGTTACCCACTACAGGAGCAGAGATTGCAGTTAAAAAGATATCAAACAATTCAATACAGGGAATGAGGGAATTTGCAGCAGAGATTGAAAGCTTGGGACGGTTAAGGCACAAGAACCTAGTGAATCTTCAAGGATGGTGTAAGAGAAAAAATGAGCTCCTTCTGATCTATGATTATGTCCCAAATGGAAGTCTTTCTTCTTTGCTGTCCAATCCCAAAACTGAGTTTGTTATCTGCTGGGAACAAAGATTCAATATCCTCAAAGGCATTGCCGCGGGACTGTTGTATTTGCATGAAGAGTGGGAGCAAGTGGTAATACATCGAGACGTGAAGTCTAGCAATGTCCTGATAGATGCTGACATGAATGGTCGACTGGGAGATTTTGGACTTGCGAGGTTATACGACCATGGCGAAAATCCACACACAACTACTGTGGTGGGTACAATAGGCTACATTGCACCAGAATTGGCTCAAACAGGGAAGGCCTCTACGAGCTCTGATGTCTTTGCATATGGTGTTCTACTTCTTGAAGTGGTTACTGGGAGAGGAGCTGTTGTCCATGACCCGCAGAATGGCCATGTCACATTGGTCGATTGGGTAATTGAATGTCTTCGAATGGGTCGAATTCTTGATGCAGCTGATCCAAAGTTGAACTCAGTGTATGACTTTGAAGAGATGGAATTGATATTGGGACTTGGCCTGCTTTGTTCTCGCCCAAAGTCAGAAGCCAGGCCTACCATGAGACAAGTCACGCGGTATCTTAATGGAGATGACTTACTTCCTGTTCTTGATAGGTTGAGCTCTGTTAATTCTCCAAATTTTGATGACATTTCATCTAAATTCTTAAAAGTGATTTCAACTGATACAATCACAAATTCATACCGCTCATATTCCACACGGGGATATGTCTTGTAGTTCCGCTGCAACTGGCAGATAGTGAGTCGACCCAATACAATTTTTTTTTTTTAATTTTGTTTTTGAGTTCAGATTATAAAGGAAGGTCAACAACAAAGATTTGAAGAGACAAATCAGCCTTAAATCTTGCTGCTATCAGTTTAGAATATTTTTGAATATTTTTGTAATTGCATAACTGATACCTTAGCTTAGTCTATATTTCCTAAATTAGAGCTGACATATGTGTATATATGATTTTGTCAATACATCAATAATATGGGTGAAGAATTCTTCATTGAACTTGCAATGCTATTAACTCTATATGGTAGTCAGGAGAGCCACTCTCAAACGAGCCTACGATCCAACCCTCAACAATGTCTTCCTCAACTGATCCACATTCTCAAATTCAACCCAATCCTCTACCCACTTCAGCTTCCGCCCACCCTCTCATTGCTCTTAATATCACTGCCCAAATCAATGGAAAATTGACACCCTCCACCTTCCCTCAATGGCGCGCCCAGTTTGAAGCCTTGCTTATCGGCTACGACTTACTCGATTATGTCAATGGTGATTCTCTCTGCCCCTCCCCTGTTGGTACCCCCACTTCTGAATTGAACAAATCTCACTAGGTTCATCAAGATAAGCTTATTCTCAGTGCCCTTTTAGCCTCCACATCACCCACTATTACCCCTTTAATTGCTACAGCAAAAACCTCTCATGAGGCATGGACAAAACTCCACACACTCTATGCTAGCTGCTCACGCACCATAGCTATGCAACTTAAAGAGGAACTCACCTTGATTCAACGTGGGCCTAGGTCGATTCCTGACTACCTGCACGTTATCAAGGCCCTAGCAGACGAACTCGCCATCATTGATCATCCTATTACAGCCGATGATCTCACCCTCTATGTGTTGAATGGTCTTGGACCAGATTTTCGAGAGATCGCCTCGCCAATCCGCGCTAAGGGAGAAACCCTTAGAGTTTGAAGAATTCCATGATCTCTTAGTGGGACATGAGGCGTATCTACGCCGGCTGGAAACTACCACTCAGCAACATGTCATTGCTGCAAACTACACCAGGCGATCTCCCTCCACTCCATCGCACGACCGCTCCTCTGCTAAGGGCTCTTATCAGCACTCTAGGCCCCCCTAAATCTTATACCTCAAGCCCAACTCACACCCACCGTGATGGACGCAGATAAGGAAATGGACCTGGCAAGCCCACTGCCTTTCACAAAAGGCAGCCCAAATGCCAAATATGTGATCAGCTGGGTCATATTGCCAAAGCCTTGCCCCCAGTTGCCCCAACGTGAGGTAACTCTCAATTGCACTACAACCACTACTGCCAAAGATCAAAATTGGCTTCTCAACTCGGCTGCCTCCCATAATATCACGGGCGATCTTGCAAATTTAAACATTCATTCCGAATATGACGGCACAGATGAAGTCGTGCTTGGTGATGGTTCAAGTTTGCCTATTTCGCACATTGGTTCTTTGGTTCTACCCTCGCCCAAACGAACCTTTGTCTTACGTGATACACTTTGTGTCCCTAATATTTGCAAAATATTAATTTTTGTCCATCATTTTACTCAACAAAACCATGTTTTTGTAGAATTTCACCCATCTCATTTTTTTGTGAAGGACAAGACTACGGGGGCGACTCTACTAAGAAGAGCATGTGAAAATGGCGTCTACATATTTTCGGAATCAATGGTAGTGTTTTCCTCCAAAATGGTTGCTAATGTGCACTGAACGGACTTCGATTGATGGGTGGCACAAGTGGCTTGGCCATCCGTCAATCCCTCTAGGTCAAAAATCTTGTTCAATTTTTTTCTCTTCCTATCACCACAAAAAAAATTGTCATCATTATGTCGTTCTTGTTCTCTCAATAAAGCACATCAACAACCTTTTTGTGTCACAAGTTTTCACAGTAATGCTCATCTTGAACTAATTTACACTGATGTTTGGGGACCCGCTTATTATACTGGACTTGATGGATCTCGATATTACATTATTTTTGTTGATCACTACACCAAATATATCTGGTTTTATCCTATGATTACCAAATCTGGTGTGTCTCGTATTTTTCCACAATTTAAACAAGTTGTTGAAAATAGTTTCCAAACAAAAATCAAAAGCCTGTACTCTGATAATGGTGGTGAGTTCATTAAACTCAAGTCATACTTGTCTACTCATGGTATTAGTCATTATACCACCGCCCTTCACACCCCACAACAAAATAGTGTCTTCGAGCGTCGTCACCGTCACCTTGTTGAAACCAGGCTCACCCTTCTCCATAATGCATCATTGCCTTTCTCATATTGGCCACATGCATTCCAAACCGCGTCATATCTCATCAACAGATAACCCACACCTCTTCTCCAAAACAAATCGCCCTTTAAGGTTCTTTTTGGTCAAAAACCAAATTACCTAAAATTAAAAAAAAATTGGGTGTCTTTGTTACCCACTCACGCGGGCATATAATACCAATAAAATGCAACCAAAATCTGTGTCGTCTGTCTTTATTGGGTACTCCTCCACTCAAAATGCCTACAAGTGTTTCGACCCACAAACCCATAAAACATATCTCTCGCGTCACGTATTATTTGATAAACAGAACACTCTGTTCTCTCCTTCATTGCCCTCAACCACGGCAAACATGGTTCACCCTCCTTCCACACTCTTCTCCTTTCTCCCAGCCGCCGCACTAGCTGTTCATGTGCCTCCGTCGATTCCATCTGCTTCACCGTCGTCACCATTGCCTCCAGCCAGTGTTCCTATCGCCATCGCATCCTCCTCAAGTAACCTCTGTATCTCTCCATCTTCATGCGATTTTACTTGTGTCGAAACCTTAGGTCCACACTCATCCCACTAGCATGCTTCTCCAACACTTATTCCTGTCATTTCTACTGCATCTCCCTCCTATTTGTCTTCCTCTCTTACCCAACACCTTGATCCACCCGAGATCCCTCCATGGCCATATACCCCCAATTCTCTCAGTTCGGCTCCTCCAACCCAACGGGTTCATCCCATGGTAACCAGGTCCATGAATAATATTTTCAAACCCAAGTAACTTCATACTGTGACCAAACACCCAATCCCTCAACCCATAGAACCTACATGTGTGAGTCAAGCCGTCACTCACCTTCATTGGCGTGCAGCCATGTCTCATGAACTCACAGCTCTAATGAGGCATGGCACTTGGGATTTAGCTTCCACCCCCTCCTAATTGCAAACCTGTAGGGTGTAAATGGGTGTTTCGAGTCAAGCGGAAGAGTGATGGCTCGGTGGATAAATTCAAAGCCCGTCTTGTTGCTGAAGGGGTATAACCAACGTCCTGGCCTTGACTACAAAGAAACTTTTAGCCCCGTCGTCAAACCTGCAACAATTAGATCAGTTTTATCCATCGCAGTTATGCATGGGTGGCCCTTACGGCAACTGGATGTTAATAATGCTTTTCTACAAAGGGCTTTAACTGAAACAGTTTATATGCAGCAACCTCCTAGTTTTAAAGATCAAACCAAGCTCGATTATGTTTGTTGCTTGAAGAAAGCCTATCTACGGCTTTAAACAAGCCCCACGGGCTTGGTACACGGCTCTAAAAAATGCTCTTCTTGAGCTTCAAGTTCCAGAATTCCTAAAGCCGACCCATCCTTGTTTATTTATCAACAAAATTTTATCCTTTGTTATTGCTTGGTGTACGTTGATGATATTGTCCTCAACAGCAATCAACCCAGCTTTCTGGCTACTACTATTAAAAACTCGGGGGATAGATTTTCTCTAAAGGATTTGGGCTTCCTTCATTACTTCCTAGGAGTGGAAGTTGTCCCTACTCGCTTTGGAATTTTTCTGTCACAACACAAGTATGTTCGTGACTTGTTGGCTAGCACTAATATGAGTGGTGCAAAGGATGTCTCCACCTCATTCTCCACCAGCACATCTTTTCAGCTGGTTGATGGTACGGCTCCTATGGATAGCTTCGACTTTCGGCGTGTCATTGGCAGTCTTCAGTATTTATCTTTGACACGCCCAGATATTTCCTTTGCCGTCAAAAAATTCTCTTAGTTTATGCATAAGCCAACGGCTACTCATTGGACAACAACCAAACGGCTACTCCGCTATTTGAAACAAACCATTTTTCATGGCATCCAGCTTTCCAAATCTGGCCTTCCAGCATTAACCACATACTCGGATGCTGATTGGGCAGGCAATATGGATGATCGAACCTCAACATCCACCTACATAAGTTTCTTAGGCTCAAATCCAATATCCTGGAGTTCAAAGAAACAACGAGCTATTGCACGCTCCTCCACTAAAGTCGAATACCAAGCCCTTGCAAATGCGGCATCCGAAACAATATGGCTGGTTGCTCTCTTTCATGAACTTGGATTTCCGCTCCAAACACCCCCCGTATTGCTATGCGATAATCTCGGTGCCACTCATCTCAGTTTTAATCCAGATCACCACTCACGCATGAAGCACATTCAAATTGATATTCATTTTGTGCGTGAATTAGTGCAACGAGGCAATCTAACTGTCTGACATGTTCATACTCAAGATCAATTGGCCGACTTGTTGACCAAACCTCTTTCATGGCAGCGAATGGAATTTTTAAGGAACAAGATTGGTGTAGCTGATGGAACCGCAATCTTGCGGGGGCGTATAAAGGAAGGTCAACAATGTATAAAGGAAGGTCAACAACAAAGATTTGAAGAGACAAATCAGCCTTAAATCTTGCTGTATCAGTTTAGAATATTTTTGAATATTTTTGTAATTGCATAACTGATACCTTAGCTTAGTTTATATTTCCTAAACTAGAGCTGACATATGTGTATATATGATTCTATCAATACATCAATAATATGGGTGAAGAATTCTTCATTGAACTTGCAGTGCTATTATCTCTATACAGATCAATTTTTTTTTATTAAATTCAAATTGTCCGTTATTCATCAGTTATCTCCAATTATTTGGGAGTGAAACAAGAAGTTGTATCTCTGTAATTGTGTAAAGCATTCTGCAAACATGACGTGTGATTACTTTGGTGTAAAAGATAAGACTTTGTCATATACACTTTTTACATTCCAGGACAATGTAAGTATTAGCATCTCATAAATTATATCTTTAGACTTTCTGTATTTTTCTAATTTATTCGGATGCCCATGAAGATACAAGACATTTCCAAGTCAAGCATTTATTACTTAATTTTAGTCAACTTCACTATTTTTGTCATATGATTATCCGCACACCCAAGCATTTTAATATATATAGGCACGATAAATTATACCGAACACTCTAAAGATTCGGTGAAAATATAGTTAAACTTTTCAAGTTTAAAAAATTATACTAATTTTTCTATCAATGATTGTCAGATGACGGATTGACAGAATAAATAAATTATCAATTTTACTCTTAAACCTTTAATAATTATTTTATTACAAAAAAAATAATACTATGGTACACCCCTCTCACCTCTCTATTTGTTCCATCTCTCATTTTCTCTCCATTCTCTCTTTATATAAATATATATATATATATATATATATATATACATGAAAATAATACACACACATTGTCCAGGCGACCTTAGGTGATGGACCTAACCTACTACCTAGGCGATCGCCCAACTAAAAAATATGGTATAAAAGTTATTTAATTATTTAATTCAAAATTTCACAAAATCCAATTTATTAATAAAAAATTAAATTAATGAAAATAATACTCTTATTTCCACATAAAAATATGAAGAAAAATAAAACACAATAGCAACTATGTATTATTAATGTTATTTTGTACTATAAACTAAACATAAAGTTTGAATTTTAAAAATATTGTAGCATATGTAAATAAATAAATAAAAATAAATAATATAATAGAAAGTACTTGAATAAAAGTTAACATATTCAAATAATAAAATTAGATGATAATTCAAAAGATAATATCGAACAAACTTGATAAAATTTAGAGCAATTAATGAATATTAAAATATTATAAATGTAATTCATTTTATTTTGACAGCATAAAATAAACAATTGGGGGATTAGATAATATTAACTTAATTTTTTATGAAATTTTGACTTTATATATTGCATGTAAAAAAAATAAGAGGTTGTTATATATATAAGAACTTTAAGTACAAATAATAAATGTTTGAAAAAATCTTAATCTCTCTATTAATTTTAACTCATTTACTTACAGATAAAACAAAAATAAAATAATAAAATATAAAGTTAAATATGTATTAAAAGAAAGATTTTCATAATAACAAATTATTATTCGCGAATTCAATGATATATTTAACCCTTAACAAAACAAAAAAAATAGAGCAAAACAAATATAATTGTAGAGACCTCATTTTGTGACCCTTGATTAAGTAGTAAAAATCGATGATTATGCTAAAAAACCTACTCCAAGTAGGGACTCTTCTTGATAGAGTCCTATTCCCGCTAGGACTTTCCTGCCAGAGTCTTAGTTCCATTAGGACTTTTCCTGACAAAGTCCTATTCCCGTTAAGACTTTCCTGACAAAGTCTTAGTCCAAGAAGGACTCTTCTTGATAAAGTCTCACTCCCGCCAAGATTCTCCTAATAGAGTCCTAGTCTAAGTAGGACTCTTCCCAATAAAGTCTTACTCGCGTTAGGACTTTCTTAATAGAGTCTCAGTCCTAGTAGAACTCTTTCTGTTAGAGTCCTACCTTGGTTAGGATTCTTCTACCCATCGAAAGGTGTTTCAATAATTCGGTACCTTTTTTTCCTACTAAGGGTATTTTGGTAATCTTGGCATAATCCTTCCTCAATAGGACTTCCTAGTCACTTGAGGGGTATTTTCGTAATTTTTACATCATTTTACCCACATGGGAGTATTTTGATAATTTTAGCCCTTAAGTGACGAATTGGGGGTAATTTGGTCATTTCCCACGCCTTGTAGCAATCTAGAGATTCTCCACCAAATTGAGGGCAATTTGATAATCTTGAGTGATAGTAGTCTATTTAGCCTTAATTAGGACTTTCCACTTTTAGAGTTTTCATAAATCTGGTTGCTTGATATTTCTTTAAATAGAGATACATTGAACCTAGACATTTTTATTTTAGAGTTTATTTTCTAATCAAATTCTATCTCTTTTATCTTATTGGCTCTTGCATGTAGACACAAATTCTATTGATTCGTGCATTGTCATAATTATTTATTAATTTATTTAGTTAGGATAATTCATTCTTATTTAATTAGATAATTATCACTTCAAGATATAATCATAACCCTCCGTTTTATGGTTTCATCTTAGGACCTTAGATCAAATCTCTATATTTTTCTATAAATAGAGCCCTTGGGCTATTAGTTTTAGAGGACACGGAGTACAAAATTTCCTATAGCCTTATGCTGCTAGCATAATTCTAGAGTTCTTTTTACAAGAACTCTCCCTCTCTCGAGGCCGAAGCCTTGCCGAAGTGACAGCCTCCCTTCACGAAGCAAACCGAAGCGACGTTTTCCAAATCGAAGAACAAGCTAGAGATCTGCCTGATTGAAACCTCCGATTCAGATTTTCTTAGCCGAAGTGCTGCCCGGTTACCACGACTAAATAAGGTATGCTCTCAAAACCTTAACAGTTTTCTTTAGATCCGGTTGATCTTACCTCGTTTATCACTCTTGATAAAAGAGGGTAAACCGGAGAACTACGTGACTCTGATTCCATTTTCTGAACAGATACGGAGAAAGCCTTCGGGCCCGAGTCAGATCTTCTTTTTGTCTTTTTTGTTCTGTCTTATTTCTTTATATTAGATCTTTTATTATTTATTTTTTCCAGACTCACATCTCTTTTTTCAATTTTCTTATGAAGAAATAGCCTTGCGAGTGAATTTTTGAGGCCAATCCATTTGGATTGGGCGGGGTGGGTGCCTAACACTTTCCCACTCCGTACCTTAGCTCATAGATCCATATTTTATTTGGTTTTTGCTTTATTTCAGTGCCTTATTTTATTTGATCTATGTCAAGGGATCTTTATAATGTAATTAAAAAACAAGGCGATGTAAATTTCGATTATTTCATTCCTTTTCAATTTTCTTTTAACTATGTTCTACTATAACGGGTTTGTTTGTTTCTTGCCAATAAAAAAGCTGGCGACTCCTCAATTTCTCTATTTTCCATAAGAGGCGTTCCTTCCCACCTTAAGGGAAGGAGACAACCGGGATCTCTCTAAATCTATAAAAAGAAAGACATATTTTCCTTTTTTCTGATGTTGGCGCCCACAGTGGCAACTCTGCTGGGGAATGATGAGGGCTAGACTCGGTAAAGTATTCATTTCAAGGCTATTTTGTTACTTGCTTTACATTTATTTATTTTTATGCTTTATGATGAATGAATGGATGTATGGATGGATGAATAAAAAATGACTAAAACCTAAATATCTTGCACACACATCACTTGCATACATTGCATTTGCACTACACACCCTCTAAATCTCAGACAGTGAGTAGCCTCGCCCCGTATGCTCACTCAGCTTGATGGGTGTCACCGGTGAAAGCCCTCTACTCCCCAATCAAATACCACTTGACTGGGGACATTACATTCTAGTAGCCTTTGGGTGGGATGCAAAAAGGCAATTCGGTACGGTTTGACCATAGTCATTACCATCTAATGGCTGTGAGATATATGGCACGTCCAGTCAAAAGGGAAACATTGAAACCTTTACCCGATCGAAGTGTCATATATATAATCTACCATAGATTCACGATTTAGGAATTTAAATCCAGTTTTGGTAAGACACACATGGACTTTTTCGCGTAATTTGTGAAGTCAGAAAAATCCAGAAATCTAGAAAGTAAAAAAAAAAAATACCCCTCTGTTGGCCAATCGCACAGAGGTTAAAAGCCTCTTTTTGCCGATCGACACACAGAGGGCAGTTTTTCTGCTCTGCAAAATTGTTTCCTATTTTTCGTATTTTTCTGAAAAACTCTGAATTTTTTCTTTAAAAAACAATGTTGCAAGCTAAAACGGGGCTACAAATGAGAATCTTTTGGGTTTTCCTTAACTCCAAAGAAGTTAAATAACACAAGTGTTTTCCAAAAGTAGGTACCCACAACTGGCTTGAAAATAGACTAGCCAAGGCTGACAAAATGACTTTCAAAAAGGAACTTTTTGGGCTTGTTCTCATCACACAATTAAAGTCAACATGATTTCTAATCAAATATCACACTTTATGGTTTGATTCTAATAAAGGTCCAAGTCATCTTTGTTACGATTCAAATATTTGGGAATTTTTCCCTCAAAATCTAGAAATGACTTCCATTCAAGTCCCCTATTTTGCTAGAATTCAGGGGCTAGGTATGACTCCCGAGATTTCACTAATCCGAATTCTTTAGTCATCTTAGGAATCAATTTAGGCTCCAATCCGTGGGCCCTCTCTCAATTTTTCCTATCATGCCAACCACTTGAGATAGGTTTTCAATTCATTTTCAGATGCACCTCTTTTTGAGATCCTCATCCTGTTAATCAAGGTTCATCTTGACCACTCCAGTAAGGTCCAATCAATCCTATTAGGATTGTATCTTCCCAAACTTTAGGAATTCTTTCCTCATTCAAGCAAATCATTCCTGTAATATCCCTACCCGGGATACGTCACGTATACCGAGGTAGGTCGGTTTAAAATATGTAACTTGAACGGTAAGAAATGTATATCATGGTATTTCACGAAAATGAATGACTAGGAAATGGAAAATGATTGAAATGTATAAACCGTGCTGGGTAACACCCGAGCACCCCGGGACTATACCTCGTAATGTGTGCACGCACGTAAACCCATGCATGCATGCATGCACCCATGAACGTAGACCATGAAAAATCAGTGTATGCATACGTACCCAGAGTTTAGTATATATGTATATATATAGGTATGCATGTATGTATAAAAATGGGTATAGTCATGAATTTATACATGTATATATATATATAATGTATTATACCATATATATATATATACAATTATATGTATATTAAATGAAAACAAAAAGAAAAGAAAACAAAAGGGGTAAGTAGGCTGTTATCAGCCGTGCAAGTGTGTGTGAGTGGTGAATATATATATATATATATATATATGTATCAAAAGGTGTGTGTGTGGACGGTTGTATGTGTGTATGTAATAATTTGAGTGTCTAACACTCAATAGGGAGTGGTGGTGACAGAAGTAGGTGTTGGAGTGTGTAAGAAGGTCACAGGGCATGGTGAGGTCTAACTAGAGAGAGGGAGAGAGAGAGAGAGAGAGAGAGAGAGAGAGGGAAAAAACTTATTATATGCATATGGTCTCTCACTCTCGGGAGAAAAGGAAAGGCCAGAAACTAAAAGGGAGAGGGAAGCAGAATGAGAAGGAGAGAAGGTTAGAGAGAGGAACGGAAGGGAAGAGACCCACAAAGCAAAGGAAAAACCGGAAGCAAGGTGAGCCACTGTTTCTATTTCAAAATTTTATAGCATGATTCGATTCATTCCGATCATAGGGTCTAAACAAGCATGAAATATGGAACTAAATGCAAAAGGAATGATAGAAAAAGGTTAAGAAACTAAAGAGAGAATCCGAGTTGCAGGTTCGGAGGATAATCGGGGTTTCACTGATTTTATGTTTAAAACCTTGCATTTAGTTTGTAAAAATGTTGTTATAAAGTGCAGAAACACTTTAGGATCAAAATGGGTTTAAAACCGAGAAGAAACAGCCACGAAAATGAGAAATATGACTTGGCCGGAGAATCGGCCGGAGATATTTGGACCCATATTCGTGAAGATCAAGACGGTCTTGATCCAAACGGAGGATGGACTCATGATCCCCATGTGATGGGAAATAAAATGGCATTTAAAACGGGTTGAAAAACGATCGAAAATCGGTGACAGTCGCCGGAGAAGACGACTGTTCACCACCGGAACCCTACCGGAGTGGTGGGGAAGACGACCGGAATGTCGTGGGGGCATTCGGGTTAGATTAAACCGATCCAGGTTCCAATCGGGTCGGGACCCGACCGAAAACAAGTGGGAACATGAAACTGTGTCATTTGGGTTTTGAATTTAAATGGATTTTGGGCTGTTTGGTTGCAAGGATAATAAATGGAAATTAGATTTGGGTTTAACCGAACCAAGGATAAGGTAAGAACCAGGATATTGGAATCTGGTTCTCTGAAATAGACTGAACTGTTTGGTTCAGTGAAGAACCAAACCGGTTTAGGGTTCCTAGCCGTGAGCCCACTGGTTCAGACCGGAACTTAGGGAAATTTCACTTTGACCCCAAATGTTTTAAGAAATCCCACTAAGGCCCAAACAAGAAATTAATAAAATATTAATTTTACAAAAATACCCCTATTTCAAATGTGGGTCAAACGAAGTCCAAACGGGGTAAATGAATAGTCAAAATTTATTATGTCGGACGTTCTGAGTCCAATGGTGGGGTCCGTTTTACAAGATGAGACCCCGAAGGATAAATACCGTAAAAGTATAAAATGACCATTTTGCCCTTTTTAGTGCAAAAGTCCAAATGGAATTCGCGAAAGCCTAAACCGACTTTCTTCGGCATTCCGGACTCAATGGTAAAGTCTAAATTAGTATTTGAAATACTTATGATAGAAAGGCATAAAATTTGATGAATAGCATTTATTCTGAAACGTATTCACTGATATATAGGGAACTCGAAAGGCAAGGGTACACTCACGGATTTCTGATCTAGGATCACGATAGAGGTAAGTGGATCACTCTCTCTTACATGTGGTGTTTCCACAAGCCAAGTTCATTCTTTTACTGCCAACTCGTACTCTTGAATGTATTGATATCCTTGAGTCCACAATTAGATATTGTTCTATCTTGTGGACATTTGATTGACTGATGTATCATTGTTATCATGTTTCACTGTGCCTTGAAAGTACCTCATGTTATTGCTATCCACAATGTGATATTGTTCTATCTTGTGGACATTGATTGACTGTTGTATCATTGTTATCATGTTGAACTATGCCTTGCAAGGCGTACTGTTATGCTTTCATTGAATCTATGATATTCCATTTTATACTTCTATGGAATCACGAATGATCATGATATATTATGAATACCGGATTTGTGCTCAGTCACAATATCCATCCGATGCTTCTGTATTGACTGGAGACCTAAGGGTCAAGTCCATGAATGGACAGGTGGCAGGAATGAATTCCTCGAAGGCTTTCCACCGGCAATTGACTGGCATGATCATTGGCATTTCATTTGCAATTTCACTGGCATGTTACAGAATAAAAGCATCTATTATGATTGACAGAACTTGATCGTTGAATGGCACTATCCCTTATGATTCTTCAAGTCTCGAAGGACTTGCATTAATTGATTTGATTGTGATCGGTTCATTGTGGCAGTACTTCATTGTGGTTATATTATCATTGAACTTCTTCATATTGATATTATACCCAGTACTTCTGATTGTGTATTGTGATTACAGTTCATTGGCCCTCGTGGCAATTGTTTCCATTGGCCCTTGCGGCAATAGTTTCCATTGGCCCTCGTGGTAATTGTTTCCATTGGCTATCACAGCATCTTATTCTTATGATTGGCTATCATAATCTTATTCATGGATTCATTGATCATCGATACCAGTATTGGAGATTTGCATTTACTTACTGAGCTTTGTAGCTCATTCCACCCCACTTACCCCCATTTCAGGTGATGACGCTGCGAGACCCCAGTAGGAGTCTAAGAGCGTAGGGGGACATTTTGAAGTACGGTATCAGTCTATGTTAGTTCTCCCATGTATTCACCACCCCTAGGTGCTGGTTACGTTTAATCCTTATTTTGTCTTATGTAGAACTATGTCATGTATTTAATAGACTTTCACTGTTTAAGTTATTTAAAAGACTTCCGCTGGATTACTGTAATTGATAAAGACTTCCGCTGTTCATTGTTTAAAATTTTTAGTACATTGCATATTAGCACTATGATACAGGAATGGAAAAAGTAGGGACGGCCTTCGGGTCGGCCCCGCGACGCGAGATCCGCATAGGGTGGGTTTCGGGTCGTGACAATTCCATCCTCTTAAGGGCTACCTAGGCATTATGCCCCTACCCTTTTTTAAAAAAAAATCAAAATATTCAAAATTTAAAAAGTGCACACTTCATTTTCTAAGGAATGATATTCTTCTCCATTTAGATTGGATCTTATCCTACTCAAAGTTTGAAATCAAAAAACTCTTTGGACTATTGGCTTGGATTCAAACTCCTCTACACTCATCTGATGATCAAAAAATTCATTGAGGTTTCCTACCCCATTGTAGCTTTTATTCCCTCAGTTGAGCCCAAAAATCATGGCATCAAAATCAAGTCAATCATTGCACCATGTCAATGTGGATCAGGATCAATTATTCTAGATTTTGGCTAAAATCAGAAAAGACATAGTCGATTATAGGGATAAAACATAATGGCTCTCTCAAACAGTCCAAGAACTGTTACAACAATAGTTACCACCACCTCTACCACTCCCAACAGGGCCTAACAATGCTCCCAATAACCAACCGCCTATACCTCTTCAAGATCATCTCCCACAAAATCAGCACTGCCCAATATGTGGCCACACATGATCAGTTTAATTGAGCCGAAAAAAATAGGCCCCAAAATGAAGTCAAACCTCAAGAGAAGCCTAATACTAATGAAGAGGCCCTTCTCAAAAGGCTTGAAAAGATAGAAAACCTTATATGCAAATCCAACGGTGGAGATGATATGATTTATATCCACAAACTCTCCCTGTATTCAAAGGTCTGCTTGCCCTACAAGTTCAAGATGTCAAACTTAGACAAGTTCAATAGGACCACATGGCCAAAGACCCATCTCAAGCTCTATGTTCAGGCCATGCAACCAATAGGGGCTACAACTGAAATAATGGCTCAAATGTTCCACCAAACACTAATTGAGGCAGCTCTTTGTTGGCTCTTAGGCTTAGAAGAAGCCCATATGCAAAGACTAGAAACAACTCTACAATGCCTTTGTCAAGCAATATAATTATAACAATGAGTTAGACATCACACTCAGGGACCTTGAGACCACCAAGAAAGAACCCAAGGAGATTTGTAACATCCTGACCCAATTAAGTGGGTTAATTAAGGATAATAATGATTATTATAAGATAATTTGCTAAATAATCACAGGCAATTCTATTTAAGACTAATAGTCTATAAATATAAAGACGAATGTATAAATGAGAGCGATTAGCTACGAAACGGAGACAATCAATTTTAAGAAAGTGATTTAATGACAACGGTCATAACTTGACAACAAATTACGATTGGTGTTAATCGAGGATTGACATATGAATGATTTTGAAAGATTAGTACATGAAATAAACTTAAGACAAGACTAATGATACATGAATAAAGTATACTTAATCAAGAAGCCTTACAAAAATTATAAGAGACTTTTCAAAATTTAAAATGTAAAGTTTTGGGATTAATAAAATACTTTAAAATGCAATATGATACATGTGAAAAGGAAAAAGAGAGGAAAAAGCTTTAAAAATCTCCTACAAAGTCTTGAACCCAAGACAGAGAAAAATAATAAAGGGCTTATATAAAAAGGAATAACCAACTAGGCTACAAGCACTTTGTGCTATATCAGCCACATGGAACTTATATAACCTAAAAGAATATGGAAAATTCAGAAAAAAAAGGGAGTGATGTGTCATCACCCCATTGGACCCACCTCTCAACCAATGAAAATCCATGTAGCCAACCTCTTGTCAACTTAGCGTAAATAAAGAAAGAAGCATGGACTTTGCGTGAAAAACACTAAGTGTATCAGACTTTGTGTTTCGGCTAGAGAGAGAGAGAGAGAGAGAGATGAAATCTAGAGAGAGGGGGAGAGAGAGAAAGCTATAGAGAGTAAAGAAGAAGGGTTGCATGCTCCATGCGAGGCTGTAGACTAAACAAATGAAGGACTCGGAGGTTCTTTGGAATGCAAAGGAGAGGTCAAACAATGAGCATGAAGCTTCCATGGGAGGTAGGTTACATCTTCTCTCTTCTTCAAGAAAATTTGTTAAACCTTAGTTTTTATAAGTTTTAATTGCATGCATATGTTTAGTATAATCAATGGGTGAAAATGGGTAAGAAATAGTATTGTTTGAGCTCGAGGAACCTTAGGGTAACATAGTAGCTGAATTTGAAAAAAACTAGGTTACGATGAAAACTTGACCAAAGCCTGATTTTGAACATGAGATTCGAAAAGGCATGAAAAATAGGAAACAATACAATTTGAATCGTTTAAAATGGTCAAGAAACCATCAAAAAGTATTGAGTTAGAGTCTAGAGAGAGAGAATTCGATCCATGTGTTTTAGATGATTTCTTCATATTTTATGAACGGGAACATACTCCCTAAAGTTCCAGAAATCCAACGAAACAAAAACGAGGCAAAAATAGTAAGTAGAATGTCACAAAATAGGAATATAAAATGCTTATTAGAAAACGATGTTCGTCAGAGCATTGCTTGTAACCCTATATTTCGACAGCCCACGTCCGGCCAAACCCTTATTCTGACCTTAGATATGAAATCCTTATAGAAAAATGGTTCGAACACCTTGGACTCGTCACCAAAAATAGTCACCAAAGTTCGCCGTCGCTGGAGAAGGCGATCGGCACTGGCAAGGATTCTATTCACCAAGTGATCAACTATTGAACGGGTTAGTCAATAGGTCAGGTCGGATCAGATACAGGGTCTGGGCTAACCCACGTATAATTGGATTTAAAGGCTTGTTGAAACGGCGTCGTTTTGATTAAGTGATTGATGATGTCATGCTTGCATCATGATGACGCACTGAACCGGCTTAACCAGTTGGTTCTTGACCAAGCTAGTCTAGTTCAGTTGCTAACCCCTTAGACTGTATGGTATAGGGTTGTAGAGTTTCTAAAATTACGTTTGGCCCCAAAGATTTCTGTTAATTACGAAATGGCCTAGAAAATAATTAAAAATTATTTTTAAATCCTTTTTAAATTATGGGAAATTACCAAAATGCCTGTAGGCCAAATGAAGGCCAATTAAAATAAAAGAAGAGTCTAACCCAATAATTTTGGGCATTTCGGACTCAATGGCAGATTCTGATTTATGAAATTAGATTCTGAAAAATATGAATGGACAAATAGAATAATTTCAATTATGTCCTAATGATTAATTAAGTGATCAATTGAACCCCAATGACTATGAAAATACCTACCTTAGCATTTTGGGACATTCTGGACCCAATGGCGGGATCTATTTTATGAAACAAAGTCTCGAAAGTACAGACACGTGAAATATCATATTTACCATTATGCCCTTAGTAATCCAAAAGCTAGTTAAATGTCAAAGATGGTATATTTTTATCTTCCAAACTCAACAGTAGAGTCCATTTTAACAAACAAAGTACCAAAAAATGTGACACGCGAAAGTGTAAAATTATAAAAATGCCCTAGACTTAATATAAGTCACAAATAGGCTAATTAAGATCCGAAAAAGCCTAAATTAATTATATTTGATATTTCAGGACTTGGCAGTGATGTCCTTTTGAGAAAAATAAGACCCGATAACAAAATAAAAAATGATGAATACGTCCTTAAGACTTAATGAAGTTACTAGAAGTATATAGATAAAATTACAAGGTCCACGTAAATGTTAAAAAGACCAGCTGGACTCAAAATGAAGTTTGAATATGTAAATTATGTACAGAGAAATATGGGGCATTAAAAGTATAAATTATCATTATGCCCTTAAAGGGCCAAATAAGCTATAAACTATCAGGAACCCTAAATTGGGAATTTGGGGATCTCTTAATCAATTTGACTAAGTTCAAAAGAACTTAAAACACTAAATAAAGATGTTTGGAATTAGTATCAAGACTAATTCAACATATGATGTATTTTTTATCCATGATTATAGTATCGCCCAGATGATGGAAAAATGGAACAAGGTTATGGGATAGCTACTATGGTACCAGCAAAGGAATGCAATGCTAAGAACCTAATGTAAGTAAACTCGAACCCTAATATGTGGATTTCTGCTATGTGGCCTACTTGGATGACTGTCAATCATTGTTTGTTGAAATTGTGCATCAATAAATTGTTTTGAGTCCACAACCTATTGTTCACTATGATTTCCATGTTATGGAATTTGTGATCTGTTGAGATTCTATTGATTGTGAATATCTATGAGTCCTTGACTCCTTGGTTTTATCTTATCTTTGTGATCATTATGATCCCTTTTGTTGTGGACATTTGTAATCTATGTATATGTACATACCTTATGGAATCCTTTTTTTGATGACACTATCTGTGACTACTCGGGTTGTGCTTGTTATAACGCCGATTTTGTGATGCTAATAACCTACGGTTCAGTGCTTGGGAATGATACCCAACACATAGTCCTGATAAAGACATGACTTTGATAAGAGCTCTTGGTGTCATTCAGGATAATCTAGAGATGAGTGGTGAACCTGGATGAGTACAGTTTGAGGGTAGTCGGGCCTTATTTGTTGATAGTATCTGTTTGACTCAAATTTTATATGTTTGATTCCACACCCTTTGTTGATTTGATAATGTTACCTTTGGAAATGAAATACGCCTTTGAGGCTTATCTTTGTATTCGAATTGTACCCTTTTGACTTTGGTAGCTAAACGTTTTATGTTCATTTATTTGACCTAGATTTGTATATCCATTTGACTCAGTATTCCATATGCTTGATTTCTCACAATGATTGTTAATCTATTAGACTCAGATTCTTAGATCTTCTCATATCTATTTGACCTAGATTTGTATATCCATTTGACTTAGTATTCCATATGTTTGATTTCGCACTATGATTGTTGATCTATTAGACTCGGATTCTTATATCTATTTGACTCAGACTCTCACATCTATTTGACCCAAATTTGTATATCCATTTGACTCAGTATCCCATATGTTTGATTTCGCACTATGATTGTTGATCTATTATAATCAGATTCTTATGACTCGGGTCTTTATATCTATTTGACCGAGACTCTTATATCTATTCGACTCAGATTTGCATATTCATTTGACTTAGATTTGTATATCCATTTGACCCAGGATTCTATATGTTTAATCCCACACCATTTGTTGACTTGGTGATGTTACCTTTGGATGATAAATATGCTAAAGAGACTTATCTTTGTATTCAATTTGAATCCTTTTATTTGGGCAGCTAAACGATATATACTGATAAATTTTTGCTTACTCATTGTTATCACATTTGTGAACTCATTATGAAACTGTATTACTCTGGTCTGATGGCCGATTCTTTAAGCTTGAAATATTGTGATTACTTTCTTATTATACACCTTTGTTTGACCCATGGCAGAGTGAATGATTTACTTACTAAACTAAGTTAGCTCACCCCAGAATTATAATAATTTTTTAGGTAGCACTATATGGAAGGAAAGGCAATGACGGTGACTAATGGAGCTAGTGGTATGCTTGTGAGAAACTTTGACAATGTATAACTCTGAGTCTTAAATTGAACATATATCTTGTAAGGTTGATATTAATGTTAGATATTGTGACAGTGACACTAGAAATGATATTAGACTTGAATGGTGATTAATGATGATGGAAATTGTACTTGGAGATAATCTTATTAATGATTATTAAAGTTTGATTTGTTATCAGATGAGTTACATGTGTGTAGCATTTGCACTTGATAAAATAAAAGAAACATTTTTACTGTCTCATGCAATTTATTTGATTTTGTATGGCCTGTCTGGGTGACAGTGTCGGTCACCGACCCCTAATCCGCATAGGGTGGGTTTCAGCTTGTGACAAGACTCTTTCCACTTTCATTACCTAGTGGAAGGCCAAAGTGGCCCAGATGGTCAACAGGCTGAATGAAGCTGAACAAGTGCAAATGGTAAAGAAGAACTTGCTTCCCATCTACTATGAATCATTGTTTGCCCGCTACTTTGAGACTTTCAAAGCTCTTATAGGGACTGGAATCCAAGTTGAGGATGCAATCAATGATGGAACATTAAGGAAGCCCACACAAAACATCAAGCCCGATAACTCAGAGATTACAGTTAATGCTTTTAACTCTACAACAGTCTTTTTCTTAGTCTATTAGTTCAACTGTCTCACCGTCACCAAATTCATCTCGAAGGCGCCTATCAAGGTCATTCTCAGACCTTTCTGCATCATTAAGCAAAGTTTTTCAAAAACTTTGCGAAGAAATGCATCTCCAACCTTTGGATCCTTGGCCCATTCCAAACCTACGACTATTGTGCAGGCCACTACACTAATCATTGCACCATGTTGAGGTATGTTGTCTAATATCTGAGTGATGAGCAAACCATTGGGCTTCCTCCTTTAAGGATCAACCAAGATTAGCCTACATCAAGAATGAGGAGCTTCCCAAGCTACGATCGTTCTTTTATTCTTCATGTCTTTCTTCTTGTTTCAATAAAGATTCTCTTAGGAAACTTTTAAAAAAATGTTTGAATGATTCATCTTGATTCTTTAAGAAAATAAATGTAATCAAATTCACTAATAATATTGAATCCGTTGAATCTGAGCATCATCAAGCTTCATCAATCATCTTGATTTTCTCATTATTCACCAATTCATCCATTCGTCTCAAAGGCATCTTGTCTGATTCAATCACCATCCAAAACAGATAATGATCATAACCCTAAGCAAACATCGACATCATAAGTCTAAAAAATGTGATTGTTTCCTAAAAGTAAACAATTCAAAAGATAGGAGGCCATCACTTGAAAAACCAAATTTGTCCTATCACCCATATCAAAGATATCCACTTGCAAACTCTTTGAGCCTGCTTGATTAAACTTTCTTTCTTAAACCCATCTACCAAACCTTGGGGGGGACAACCTACTATGTGTGAACTCTCACAATGCCATCACATAAGAATTAGAGAGCAAAGAGAAGAAACATCTTTGTCCCATGTGAAAGAAAATATTTCCGAGCAAGGAAATGAGAAACAAGGAAGCATTTTTCAAGCAAGGAAGCAAGAAATCAGTCAATCAAGCCTTGAATGGCTTAAAGAGCTTCAAGCGAGCAACAAACTACATTAGACCTAATTCTCTAAAAAAGAGATACGTAGGCAGTCTAAGAAGTCACTTTAGGCTTGTCATGAAGGTCATGCTAAGAACCAGTCATGTATAAAAAATGACATGCACATCAAGGTTATGCATGTCAAAGCTATGCACATCAAAGAGATGCCCACAGGGGGCTTGGTACCATGAACACAGATTTCTTGGGCCTTATAGACCTTTCATTTGGTAAACCTTACCCTAGCCTATATTTCATCCCTAATACTAAAACCACCTTGAGGTCTTTCTTGCTTAAGGGAATTATTACATTTCAATTGAGAACTCTTTCAAAAGGTCTTACAAATAAATAGGTCATATAACAAACGATTTCAAATAAGGGACTTCCTCATTACCAGTTTGCACTACATTGCTTTTTCATTCTTCACCTATTTTTTGAAAGAACTTATCAAGGGACTCCTTACCAACCTATTTGTATCAAATTGCTTTCTCACTTCCTAAAATAACTTGTCCTTGCTTCACAAGGGACTCTCATATGCCTTGTTCATTCTAAGAGTAACTCATACTCTTACAAATCATACAATTCACCCTAATCAAAGGGCTTCTTTATGCAAATATAAGGACCTGTTTTCTATCTAAAAGGGTTTTGTTTCATTTTTGTCTTGCCTCGACAAATTTTCCCACATCTTGGATAAAGTTTACATCACTTTGGTTCACCCAATATTTCTTTCATTCAATGATTTCATCCAATATACTCAGTTAAATGCACAATCTGTTGTGAAAATCAATGATTCTAATTTTCTTAAACGATCAAACTAAATCATGCTCAAAACAAATACTTTGAAATTTTCAAAGTAATCTCCCAAATCATTTAGAAGGGAAAAAAGGTTTTATCCATGCACTTGAAGATAAGTCTTTAGTTGCTCAAGTCTCCTAAGCCTTCATATCCTCAGTTCACAGCAAGAGCAGATTTTCCAAAATCATCTTAAAATATGGAAAACCACACCATTCAAAACCAAGCAATGGTTCTTTTGGCCTAAACAGAAAAACTTGATTGCTCATGATCTAGGGACTAGTAGAGTCCAAGCCAAAAGTCAAAATTTTCTCTAAATGAAAATTTCTTTTCAAAAATGGAAACAACATATTTCACAACATTTTCTCTCATTTAATGAGTACATTCTCTTCATTCCTATCTAAGTTGAGTACATTCTCCTCTCTCCTATCTAAGTTGAGTACATTCTCTTCACTCCTATCTGAGTTGAGTACATTCTCTTTACTCCCCTCTAAGTTGAGTAAATTGCATATTCATCTGGCTGAGTTAAGATTTCATCATCAAGATGATTTCTTTATACCTTTCTACACTCTTATTTAAGTTGAGTTTTGCCTTACTCTGTCTAGGTCAAGGATACTTCTTACATATCTTGTCTCCTTCCTATCTAAGGCAAGCATTTCCATCAACTCCTATCATTAGTTGAGTGTATCGCTTTGAATGTAACTCCTTTCAAAGTTGAGTACAATTTTTGTTCTCTTATCTTGAGAAAGAGTTGAGCAACATGACCTTATGGTCTGAAACTGGATCAAATCATTTCCTATGGAGTCACACTGAATTCCATCATTTTAGTAGAGTTAACCCAAGTCATCTTCTTAGCATTTCATAAACCTATTAGGATGGAGTTCCCTATTAGGTAAGTCATTTGAGGACGCATTTCATCAACCTATTAGGATGGTGTTTCCTGTTAGTTAAGTCGTCTGAGCATGCATTTTATTAGCCTATTAGTATAGCATTCCTTTTAGGAAAGTCGTCTGAGGACACAAATTCATAATCTTGTTAGGATAGCATTCATTTCTGGTAAACCGTCTGATGACGTAATCTATCTAGGAAAAAAATCATTCGAGGACGCAATCCATCAAGGCAAGAAAACTTCTGAGGACGTAATCCATCTCAGCAAACTGTCTGAGGACGTCATCCATCTCCGTAAAAAGTCTGAGGAAGTAATCCATCTCAGTTAGGATAGCATTCCTTTCAGGAAAGTCGTCTGATGACGCATTTTACCAGCCTATTAGGATAGCATTCCTTTTAGGAAAGTCATTTGAGGACGTAACTTCATTAGCCTATTAGGATAGTATTCCTTTTAGGAAAGTCGTCTGCGGATACAAATTCATTATCTTGTTAGAATAGCATTCCTTTTAGGTAAGTCGTTTGAAGATGCATTTTATCACCGTATTAGGATAGCATTTATTTTAGGAAAGTCGTCTGAGGACACAAATTCACCATCCTGGTAGGATAGCATTCCTTTCGGGTAATCCGTCTATCACATTCTCTCTTACCAACCTACTAGAATGGATTTTTCTTGTAAGTAAAAAATTCAAGGACATAAGATTATCTCATAAGAACACAACCTCATGAAAAACTTGTTAGGATCGCATTTCTTGTCAAGTAAGACTCCGATGAGTCATTTTTAAGAGCGTAACCTCGTAACAGTCCTATCGAGACGAATCTCTTTAGAGAAAATTCGGTAAGGTCAACACTCATTTTTGCTAGTCACGAACTACGAACGGTCTGATTCGCCAAAGGATGATACGTAGGAATCTCTTAGAAGAATGAGCCTGACCACATCAAAATCACAATAAAGGTTAAAATGGTTGTCTCTTTTTCTTGCATTGACGTTCACTTGCTTGCAAGTTCCATCAACGATGGGCTTTCTATAGACACCTCATTTTGTGACCCTTGATTATGTAGTAAAAATCGATGATTATGCTAAGAAACCTACTCCATGTAGAGACTACTCCTAATAAAGTCTTATTCCCACTAGGACTCTCCTACCTGAGTCCTAGTTCCATTAAGACTCCTCCTGATAGAGTCCTATTCTCGTTAGGACTTTCTTGAAAAAGTCCTGGTCCAAGAAGGACTCTTCTTGATAAAGTCTCACTCTCGTCAAGACTTTCCTAATAGAGTCCTAGTCTAAGTAAGACCCTTCTTGATAGAGTCCTAGTCCTAGTAAAACTTTTTTTGTCAGAGTCCCATCTTGGTTTGGACTCTTCTGCCCATCAGAGAGTGTTTCGGTAATTTCGGTACCTTTTTTCCAACAAAGGGCATTTTGATAATCTTGGCATAATCCTACCCTCAATAGGACTTCCTAGTCACTTGAGGGGCATTTTCATAATTTCTATATCATTTTAGCCACATGGGGGTATTTTGGTAATTTTAGCTCTTTGGTGACAAATTGGGGGTAATTTGGTTATCTCTTACGCCTTGTGGCAATCTAGAGATTCTTCACCAAATTGGAAGCGATTTGGTAATCTTGAGTGATAGTAGTCTATTTAGGCTGAATTAGGACTTTTCACTTTTAGATTTTTCATAAATCTGATTGCTTGATATTTCTTTAAATGAAAATACATTGAACCTAGACATTTTTATTTTAGAGTTTATTTTTTAATTAAATTCTATTTCTCTTTTATCTCATTGGCTCTTGCATGTAGACACCAATTCTATTGGTTCGTGCATTTTCATAATTATTTATTAATTCATTTAGTTAAGATAATCATTCTTATTTAATTTTTTATTTATTTAATTAGATAAGTATCACTCAAGACATTATCCTAGCCCTCCGTTTTAGAGTTTCATCTTAGGCCCTTGGATCAAATCTCTATGCTTCCTTATAAATAGAGCCCTTTAACCATCAGTTTTAGGGGACACAAAATACACGATTTCCATGGCCTTATGCCTCTAGCATAATTCTAGAGTTCTCTCTACAAGAAATTTTCCTCTCATGAGGCCAAAGCCTTGTTGAAGTGACAACCTCCCTTCATGAAGCAAGTCGAAGCGACACTTTCCAAACTGAAGAACAAGCTGGAGATCTACCCGATTGAAGCCTCCTCAGATTTTCCTAACCAAAGTGTTGCCCGACTACCACGATTGAATAAGGTACCCTCTCAAACCCTTAACAATTTTCTTTAGATCCAGTTGATCTCACCTCTTTTATTACTCTTGTTAAAAGAGAATAAACCGGAGAACTACGTGACTCTGATTTCATTTTCTGAACGGATACGTAGGAAACTTTCGGGCCCGAGTCAAATATTCTTTTTGTCTTTTCTGTTCTGTCTTATTTCTTTACATTAGATCTTTTATTATTTATTTTTTCCAGACTCGCATCTCTATTTCAGTTTTCTCATGACAAAATAGCCTTGCAAGTGAATGTTCGAGGCCGATCCATTCAGATTAGCTGGGGTGGGTTCCTAACACCTTCCCACTCCGTACCTTAGCCCCACGATCCATGTTTTCTTTGGTTTCACTTTATTTTAGTGCCTTATTTTATTTGATCCATGTCAATAGATCTTTAGAATGTAATTAAGAGACAAGGCAATGTAAATTTTGATTATTTCATTCCTTTTCAGTTTTCTTTTAATTATGTTTTGTTGTAACGGGTTTTCTTATTTCTTGCCAAAAAATAAGCTGGTGACTCATAAATTTCTCTATCTTCCACAAGAGGCATTCCTTCCTACCATAAGGGAAGGAGACAGTTGGGATCCCTCTAAATCCATAAAAAAGATGACATACTTTCTTTTTGTCCAGTGCTAGTGCCTACAATAATAATAAAATAAAATATTAATTATGTATTAAAATATAAAGTTTGGCTAATTAAAATTTCTATTGCTTAGGTGAATTAGGCATCCAGGCGCCCAAGCGACCGGGCAACTACCTAGATATTTCGGTTTAGGTAGCCATTGCCAAGGCGTTTTTACTATAGTCAGGCACCCAGGCTAGAGGTGTCAAACGAGTCGGGTCAGCCCGGCCAGGCTCACCAAGCGGGTCGTGCCGTGTCGGGCCCGCGAGTCACTCAGTTTTTTTTTTCATTCTTTTATTTTTGCTTTTTTTTGCTTTAATGACTAATATGAATCATTATTTTTTAAAATGTTATATTTTTTGTTGTTCTAATTACATAATATCACTATTTTTTATATTTGTAATTATAATATTTTATTTAACTTTTTTTATTTTTTACTTTGTTATTTGTTAGTTTAATATTATTATTATTCACTTTATTATTTTTTATTATAATATTTTGTTTATATTTGTATTTTTTTCAAAATTATTATAATATTTTTCTTAAATATATTCACATAATAATAATAAATGATAATAAAATAGAAAATTAGCCGGGCCTAATGTGTTGTACCAACGGGCCACCATGTTGGTCCGTGCTCATGCTTGGATCGTGCTCGTACCATGTCGTGCCCGTGCCACGTGCCTGAGAGGACCGGGCTGGCCCTACCCGATTGACACCTCTAACCCAGGCTGTCACCCGTAACAACTATGATACACACATATGTTAAAGCTCTTTTTTTGTCTCTCTAACTCTCTCTCTCTCCGTAAACAACAAATATACACATGCACAAATGCATAAACACCCATATAAAAACACACACACACAAAGGGTGGGTCTCTCCTTTTTCCTTCTCCCTCTCTTTTAACTTCTCTCTCTATATGTGTATATATATATATACGCAAACACACGTAGCACATAAGAGATGAATAGGTCTCTCATCTCTCTCTTCATTCCTGTCACATCCTGACACCCCACCCTACGCGAATGCCAAAGATATGATGCCAGTTAGCCACATTGCCGGTCTCCCTACTGACAATGTGACCAACCAAAGGCAACTTCTTAACTTTATAATGAATTGCATTCCAAATCATAGGTCAAAGTATCGAAAATTTAAAACCTTTTTAATTATCATTTCGAGTCACTAATGTAACTCATCTAAACACATCAGAACGCATCTATAATTAGTCACCTAATATCTCTAGAATACCAACGTACATGAGCCATATCCCAATGCATCTATTGTATATCAATGAATTCAATAATATAGTTCCACAAACCTGAAAGCATGATTCAGTCCACATTAATCCAAGTCTCCATAATTCATTGCTATCAAATCCTTGCTTGGGATGCCTCCGGCCTACTAGTTTTATTTCTTTGTGCCTTCTAATCCGTTGGAGATAAATCCTAAAAAATGTTAAGACAGAGTGAGCTTTAACAAGCCTAATGAGTAACATAGGTTTCCTGTCATGGGTTTTCAAAACCAATTCTTGTATATAAAGCACATGGATAGTTTAATCATTTAAAAGTAACAATTCCAAATAAAATGCATGATTAAATGCAGTTCAAGTATAACAGAACAGAATTCCAATATATCAATCAGAAGTATGGGCATATCATCAAGTATGTTTGAACCTTTCCTAGCTACCCATAAGCGGATACTCGTAGGGCCTCTACCCTCTGAGTTTTGCTCAGAACGGAATAAAACAGAACTAATTGGAACAGAACAGAATAGAACAGAATGCCAATATATCAATCAGAAGTATAGGCATATCATCAAGTATGTTTGAGTCTTTCCCAGCTGCCCATAAGCAGACACTCGTGAGGCATCTACCCTCTAGGTTTTGCTCAGAATAGAATAGAACAGAATGCCAATATATCAATCAGAAGTATAGGCATATCATCAAGTATGTTTGAGCCTTTCCCAGCTGCCTATAAGCAGACACTCGTGGGGCCTCTACCCTCTAGGTTTTGCTTTGGCCTACTTATGCCATACCACTCAATCTTTATTAGGCGCAAGAATCAGAACATAACAGAATAGAATCAGAACAAAATAGAAAAGCAGAACAGAACGGAATCATGCCAAGTGTAATGCAGTACAAAGTATATGCATTTAAGTAGTACAGTATATGAAAATTCTATGATAGTTAAAATATCACCAAGTCAAAAGTTCCAAGTTACTCACAATTCGTTGGGAATAGCTCAAGATGTCCACCTGTGGCTTAGATTAACTCCAAGAGTCCTATATCAGTTATTAGATACACATCAGTTATCAAATAATGGTGTATTTTGCCTATATCACTAGCTTAGGGGTCAAATTTGAGAAAACTGATTCCATTGTTGGATCCGGAACGTCGAAAAACTCTAAAGTGTGTATTTTCATAATTTTTACGGGTTGTTTGGTATCATTATTTGGCCTTCAAGACATTTTTGGAATTAACCCAGTTCATCCTTTTCAGCATTTTTTAGGATTTAATTACGTAATTTGGACTCCGCCATTGAGTCCGAAATACCAAAAAATGTTGGGTTATACTACCTTTTCATTTTACTCGAACCCCGAGAACATTTTATTAATTTTAAATTAATTAATTAATCTAATTAATTTAATTATAGTATTTTATATTACTTATCTATTTAAGTATTATTTTATACAAGTGCCTCAGTGGCACAGTGGTTCCCACACTTGGTATAAGTTTCACACGCACGCACACGTTAGTGGGTCGAATCCCACTGACCGCACCGTCCGTTCTTTTTTTTTCTAATTGTTTCAGAACCAAACAGTGGACAAGGTCTAATTCAGGGATAGGATATCCCTGTTCTGTCCAAGGCTATTAGATCAGATTTATTATTGGTGTTGCCAAATATAACTAATTCAGTTTTAAAATTAAAACAAATCCCCCAATACGGTGTCATTCTATTAAACCCATATGTGCAATGGGTCAGGTCCCGACCCGAACCTGGATCTGACCCAAGACCGACCCAACCCTATTCATCTCCTTCCCCAAGCCTTAAGTTACTCTTACCCTAATCATTGGTTCCAAACAATTTCTATTTTGTGGAGTTTTAGAACTCCATTTTGTCTGTTTTTTGTTCGTATGGACTCATAGGATCATAGGGGTTCATTTGGCATTGGTTTTGGGCATCGAATTAGGCTCAAAAGCTCCATTATAGCTTCATGTCCATTTCTGCAAATAGCTTAGTACATGCTCATTTCTTCATCAAAATGGGTAAGGTTTGGTCTGTGATGACCCTCATTCCATGGGAAGTCAAACCTCGCCCTAAAACTAGGGTTTGATGCTCAAATGGAGAGATTCTCTCTCCAAGTTGTGACTTGTAACTCATGATTTCATAGCTTTCCTTTGAAAATTTAGGTCACGGTCTAGGGTTTCTACAACCCTTGTAGGGTCTAGTTGAAGCCTCGAGCGTCAAAATTGAGTTTTGTTTTAGTGGATTCAGACCTGGGTTTTGAAGGTACATTAATGGCAGTCTAGGCTTTTCCTAGGCTTAAACCCTTCCATATTTCTTCTATTTTCATCCCTTAGTAATTTAAAACACATGTATACATGATTTAGGCCATTAAGTAATCTAGAGAGAGAAAATTTTACCTCTTTCTCTATCTTCGACTTTCTCCTCTCTCTGTTGCTTCTCTCTCTTCCTCTTGCTTCTACTTCCTCACGCACGACCTTCTCTTTTTTTTTTGTTTAGAATGGGTTGCTACAGCTGCCTATACACACACATACACATATATATATATATGATTATTCTAGAACTTTTTGATTTATTTCCTGCGTAATAAATATATAATATAATCTAAATAAATTAAATGAAATTTAATTATGGTAACTTGTCCTGTCACCCAAATAAATTAACCAAGTAGAGTATTTTACCTATTTTGGGAATTTTGGACTCAACGGCAGAGTTTGATTTGTGAGATTGAATCCTAAAAAATTAAGACACGTAAAATGTAAAATGTAAAATTCCCACTTTACCCCTAATGACACCCAGGGGCCGATTGAATATAAAAGATAGTTTATCTTGACTATTTTGGATGATCCAATCTCAACGGTGGAGTCCATTTCAGTAAACGATGTACCAAAAAAAAATGACACGTGGATGCATAAAATTACAAAAATATCCTTAAGCTTAAAATAAACTATAGGAATGCAAATTTAGATCTAGAAAAGCCTAAACCAATTTACTTAGACACTCTAGACCTAACGGTAACATCTTTTAAAGGAAAATAAGACCCGGTAACAAACTAAAAAATGACCAACGCATCCTTAAGACTTAATAAAGTTATGGAAAGAGGGTAATTAGAATAGAAAGAGCTCTAAAATTAACAGTTGAATTGTGTGATGCTTTAAACAAGAAAGTAAAAAGACCTTGAATTGTGAATATAAGGACCCTTGTTTAAAGGAAGGATTTTTGGATTAAGCTTTTGGGACTTCAAGTAAGTATCTCATATCATGTTAAGGTGGATTTATTATAGATATAAATATCGAACTCTTTTATGACTTTGATATCTAATGTTTTGTGAGTATTTTCACGCCATGTCTAAGGTAAATTTTATCATATATATAAATATTGAGCACTTTTATGACTTTGATTATAGACATGCTTCATTTGCTATCGTTTTGAATGATTTATTGATGTATATTTCCTTATAGCCTTTGGTAATAGATACATTATGCCTAGTGCATGTTTTAAATGATCCATTGATATCTATATTTTCTTCCCTTGATTTAAGAAAATGTTTTGTAAGATGCTCATGACACTATACAGATTTACTACCGATTTTGAATTGTTTTAACTAAAGACTAAATATGGAACTCTTGTTCGAATAACTGAGTTTTTTATGGAGGTTATTGATTTTGGATATGATTTTGATGTTTTGAATACACCACCCTTTAATGATTGGTCACTCTTGAATAGATTGTAAATTTATCGAACCCTGCCCCTGGGGTATATTAGTGGCATTATTGAATATTGATCTCAGTGAGCAAGGTTCTAATTTGTTGGCCATAAAATCTTCTATGATTGGTCATTATTGAATAAATTGTGACATTATTGAACCCTTCTCACGGGGTATATTAGTGGTACTATTGAATATCGATCTCAATCAGTAAAGTTCTAGTTAGCTGGCCATAGAAGAGGAATTTTAATGATTTGAGCTTTTATGAATATCAAATATGAACTATGATTAAACCATGATGTTGATTTGACTATGACTATTGATATTGAAAACGTCTTTGAACCATGTTTGAATTACAACACTGACCATTGTTATCCAACTATGTTATTGAATCATTATTACGATTGAGATATGTTATCGATTATTGATTTGCGATTATGATTGATTTGAGATTTATTGAAAATGACTGCGACACTATTCTCTGATCTGTCATACTTTGATATGACTGTATTCTAATTCCATATGAGTATAGGCATTTCAGAATGTACTACATAGTAGTTTTGAAACCCTTGGCATGTTATAAAATACTCATTGAGCCGTCGAGCTTATTATAGATGTTTACCATGTTTTTAGGTGAGGACTAGACAAACTTGCTTTTAGGTGATGCAGGATAAGTGCTTAAGTGATGAAGCGAGTTCTTTTAATGAGCCCTTAACCGAAGATAGACTATATGGTTTTTGATGTTATGAATCTAGATGGTGTAATATTATACTACTCAACTGCATGGTGATGTGAAAATTATATCCTTCAGAAACAATGTTTAATTCACTGACTAGGTTATGTAGCCTACTTTATGAATGTGAAAAGAGAAAAATTTATTCCACTGCATAAATGATAATTAGAAAGGTGTTATGATCATTGAAAGGCCTTGGTAGCCGATCACAGGACCCTAAATTTTCATAGGCTGGGTTCCGGGTTGTGACATTTTTCCTCCTTTTTGTAATTATTATAGTTTCCTAATTGTAATAGGATTAGTATAAGAAATTAGTAGATTCCTATTCAGATTAGTAGTAGTTTTAGCCTATATATATATATATATATGATATAATTCAGTCTTTATTATTCAGGTTATCAATAATATATTTCTATTTAGAAATTTAAGATTTGTTCTCTTTGGGTGAGGAATCCCATGTGTTACTTGTTCTATAAAGAACTCAACGTGTTTGATTGTCCTTCACGTTCCGCACTACATTAGTTGGTATTAGAGCGAGATTTTTCTTGGCTCAATGAAAAATGACGAAGTCGAGAACCCAAATCCCATTGACGTTCGCCGTGGGATGGAGGATTTATGGGTAACAATTGGTTACCATGGGAAATAGTTAGCACAGATCAATGATCGGCTTGGTGCTATGCAACAGACACTCAGTGCAAGCTCAATATTAATGTCCCTAGAGACCCTCCAGTTGACAAGAATCACGCCGGAGAATTTGCCCGAGGCCCTCCTAAAGATAAGACTATACTAGGTCAGCATCCCTAAAGGCAGCTTGCCTATAAAGACGAATCAAATTCAGACGATGAGAAGAATTACGAGGTTCATAGGCCTGCCAGAAGGAACCGAGATTTTGAGGATTATCATATGAAAACTGACATCGCTACCTTTAATGGAAATCTTAACATTGAAGATTTCCTTGACTGGATTTCTAAGGCTAACCAATTTCTAAACATGATAAAGGTTCCCGACAACAAGATGGTCAAGCTTGTCACATTCAAGCTGAAAGGTGGTGCACCAGTTTAGTGGGACCAATTGCAATGAAATCAACAGCGACAAGGTAAGCACCCAATTCGAGTTTGGAAGAAGATGAAGCAGTACATGATGGGAAGATTTCTCTCTCCATATTATGAGTAGTACCTATTTTAGGTATACCGGAATTGCACCCAAGGCAACCGATCAGTTTTTGATTATACAAAAAACTTTAACCGATTGTCTGTTTACAATAATCTGGTTGAAATAAAAGGGCAGAGGGTGGCATGATATTTGAGCGGACTTAAGTCCTTCAATCCATGACAAAATTGGATTATAGGTTTTGTGGACAGTTGATGAGGCTTATAACATGGCGTTGAAGGAAGAATTGTTGGAAAATGAGAGAAGGGTTGGAAGTTCTAGTACAGTACCCTTTCGTAGGAATTTTTCCGAATCCTCATATGTAGCGAGTGATAAAGGAAAAGGCACTCAAACAATAGCAGTTCAGTCTCCTGTTCAACCTGTTCAAATCAAACCGCAAGGCACAAGTTATGTAGAGGGCAGTAGCAACAGAGGCCCTCTGAAGAAGCCAGTACCTACTACGAATACAATCCCTATGCCAAGCCTACACTTGGTAAGTGCTATTGATGTAGTAAACCTGGGCATCACTCTAATAGCTGTCCAGAATGACAGCCTGTTAACTATGTTTAGAACGAGGATGTTGTTGAGGAGGTAAGCGAAGAGGAACATGCTAGAGAAGATGATTTCTATGAAGGAGCAGAATTCACAGAAGAAGATGAAAAATGAGTCAATTGTGTGGTGCAACGGTTGTTGTATGCACCAAAGTAAAAAGCTCTATAATTTAATTGTTGATAGTAGAAGCTGCAAGAACTTTGTGGCCAAAAAGCTGGTGGATCACATGAAGTTGCCTACAGAAAAACATCATTTTCCTTATACAATTGGCTGGATTAAAAAGGGACCAACGGTAAAGGTAACAAAAATCTGTCACGTTCCTAGTTCCAGGTAAACATTATTATGATAAAGTAATTTATGATGTAGTTGATAATGGATGCTAGTCATGTGTTGCTGGGTAGGCCATAGCAGTATGATGTTGATATTACTTATAAAGGAAAGGATAATGTTTATATATTTACATAGAGAGCATACAAAATTTCCATGACCCCTTCAAAATTTGATTTTAAGACTAACAGTTCTAAAGAAGAGGGGCAATCTATGTTAGTTTTATCCAGGTCTGAAGTCAAGTTTGAGGATGAAGCTAAAGAGGAGCAGGAGGTTTATGCTTTAGTGGTTAAAGCTTTGGTGATAGAGGATCTAAAGGAAAATTCAACAATGCTTGCGCTAGAAAAATTGCAACCATTGTTCGAAGAATTCAGCGAATTAGTTTCTGAGGATCTGCCCAATTGATTGCCTTCTATGAGAGATATTTAACACCACATTGATCTAGTTCCTAGTGCAAGCCTTCTAAATCTGGCTCATTACAGAATGAGCCCAAAGGAGAATGAGATTATTAGAGAAAAAATAGAGGACTTGCTAGAAAAGGGGTTCATTCAAAAGAGTATGACTCCTTGTGCAGTCCCAACCCTATTGGTGCCAAGGAAGGATGGTAGTTGGCGCATGACCATCAAATATAGATTTCCTATTCCACGCTTAGATGAATGAAAAACTGTTTTCAAGACTAAAGATGGCTTGTATGAGTGGTTGGTAATGCCTTTCGGCTTAACCAATGCACCCAGCACTTTTATGCGAGTCATGAACCAAACTTTGAGACCTTTTGTTGAAAAGTTTGTTGTTGTTTATTTTGATGATATTCTTATTTATAGCAAAACTGAAAAGGAGCATCTTGATCATCTACGGCAGATCCTAACAGTGCTGTTGGAAAGTAAGTTGTAAATCAACCTTAAAAAGTGCAGTTTTTGACTAATAGTTTATTATTTTTGGGCTAGGTGGTTAGCGCAGATGGCATTCATATGGATGAAGAAAAAGTGTAGGCAATTCATGAGTGGCCAACGCCCAAAGCAGTTGGCAATATGCAGAGTTTTCATAGTCTAGCGAAATTCTACCACAAACTCATCCACAATTTAAGTGCAATTATAGCTCCAATTACTAAATTCTTGAAAAATGGGAAGTTTAATTGGGGTGAAGAGGCAGAAAAAAGCTTCACCTTGATTAAAGAGAAGTTGTGCACTGCCCCAAGTTTGGCCTTGCCTAGCTTTAAGAAGGTTTTTGAAGTAGAGTTTGATGCGAGTGGAGTTGGCATTGGGGCAAGTATTGCCTCAAGAGAAGCGACCAGTGGCATTCTTTAGTGAAAAACTAAGTGAGACTCATCAAAAGTGGAGTACCTATGATCAGGAATTCTATGTGGCTGTTAGAGCTTTGAAGCATTGGGAGCATTATCTTGTGCAGCGAGAGTTTGTGATCTACACAGATCACCAAGCTTTAAAGTACATCAATAGCCAAAAACACTTGAATAGAATGCATATGAGATGGTCCACATTCCTCCAAAAGTTCCCATTTTTCATTAAACAAAAATCTGGCAGCTTAAATAGAGTTGTAGATGCGTTAAGTAGAAAGGCTAGTATCCTTGTTTCATTGGCATAAAAGGTTGTGGGATTTGAGTTCCTAAAGGAATTGTATGAAGAAGATGCAGATTTCAAGGAAATTTGGGCCAACTGCAAAAAGTCTCAAACTGTTACAGATTTTTATGTGCATGAAAGGTACTTATTCAAAGGTAACTCTTTGTGCATCCCTCAAACATCACTGCGAAAGAAGCTGATTCAGGATTTACATGGCAATAGGATTGAGTGGACACATGGGTAGAGATAAGACAATAACAAGTGTGGAGGAGCGATATTTTTTGCCACAAGTCAAGAGAGACGTTGGTAATTATGTTCAAAAATGCTATACTTGTTAAGTCTCTAAAAGTTAATCACAAAACACTGGTCTTTATACTCCTTTACTTGTTCCTAATTCTATTTGGGAAGACTTATCTTTGGATTTTGTGTTAGAACTACCTCGAACACAACGAGGGGTAGATTCAGTTTTTGTAGTTGTTGATAGGTTTTCTAAGATGGCGCACTTCATTCCATGCCAAAAGACATCAGATGCTTCACACATTGCATGGCGGTTCTTTCAAGAGATTGCGAAACTCCATGGAACTCCATAGTCCGTCACTTCAAATGATGACATGAAGTTCTTTAGTCACTTTTGGATTACTTTGTGGAGAATATTTGACATTTCCTTAAGGCACAGTACTACAGTTCATCCCCAAACAAATGGCCAAACAAAGGTGACAAACAAAAGGTTGGGTAACTTAGTTCGCAGTATTTGTGGAGATGGGCCTAAGCAGTGGGATCATGCCTTACCACAAGCTGACTTTGCCTATAACAGTGCTATTCATAGTGCCACAGGAAGAACATCTTTTGTAGTTGTCTACATCATTCAGCCAAAGCATACTGTAGACTTGGTTCGACTACCTAAGGGCTATGGTGTGAGTGTTGCAGCATAGAATATGGCAAAATAGGCCCAAACAGTACATACTGAGGTGAAGCAGAAATTGGAACAGAGCAATGCCAAATACAAAGAGAGCTGCAGATAAGCATCGATGTGCCAAGGTGTTCAAGGACGGAGATTCTGTTATGGTCTTTTTATGCAGAGAGAGATTTCCAGTTGGCAGCTATTACAAATTGAATCCAAAGAAATATGATCCATACAAAATTGTGTACAAGGTCAATAACAATGCTTATGTTGACAATTTGCTAGAAAATATAGGGATTTCACGATCTTTCAATGTTGTAGACATCTACGAGTACCATGCAGAAGACCCTCTCTATCTCGATTATAACTCGAGGTCAAGTTCTTTTCAAGAGAAGAGGACTGGTGTAGAACAACTGGCAAAGGCTTTTAAAGCACAATGGGAACATTCCAGGTCCAATTCCAAGAAAAAGTACTAGTAAACACAAAGTTAGTCAGTCATGTTTTTGAGAACGGAGACCCTATCTTGACCCAAAATGGCAAGACGGACAATACTCATCGCTCTACCATGATCGAAGCTGCCACGGAGCAAAACGACTTCGTTTAGGCCTTCAATTTCACTTTTTTGCCATTTATAGTAATTTTTATTTTCGCAATTACTTTGTTTAGGAAAGTCTGAATTAACTTCTGCTTGCGGCTATAGTTTCCTACTATGATAAGGTTTCTAGTTTTCTAAAAAGCCCTAACTTTTATTAATTTTGGATTTTTCCTCCTCTTTGCAATTATTATAGTTTCCTAATTGTAATAGAATTAGTATAAGAAATTAGTAGATTCTTATTCAGATTAATAGTAGTCTTAGCCTATATATATAATATAATTCAGTCTTTATTATTCAAATTATCAATAATAAATTTCTATTTAGAAATTTGAGAGTTGTTCTCTTTAGGTGAGGAGTCCCCTTGTGTTACTTGTTCTATAAGGAATTCAACGTGCTTGATTCTCCTTCATCTTCCGCACTGCATTAGTTGGTATTAGAGCTTACTGAAATTTTCTCTAATACCAAATGATGAGGAACGGAAACATGAAAGGAGAATCGAACACGTCAAATTTCTTATTAACAAAGTAACATGGGGACTCCTCACCCAACAAGAGAAAGTAATTCTCCAAAATTCGTAATTGAATTAATATTAATAAAACATTTCCCATAAAGACCTATTACATCATATTTATAGTGGTAAAACATTACTACTTTGACTAGGAAACCAAAACTCCTATTTTTATACTAATCCTACTACAATAAAGACTAGTAAGTCAAATAAGAAACTACTAATTCCTATATTTTCTATTCTAATCATAATAAAACTAGGAAACTAGAGAAATTATGAATAAATAAAAATAAAAAATTAAACAATCCTAATACAACTCTAAAACAACTTTTCATATTTTTAAGGTACCAAATTTGTCCTATATCAGTCTGTCCCACTTGAAAACAACTCGACCTCGAGTTGACTGGATATATGCGACCTTGAAGTCGTCCATAACCAGGTAATAATAATTGAATCTTTTGAAGAATAATTAAATATTCAAGGAGTTCTTCTACCACATCTTCCATGAAGTCGGTAATTTTAGGCCATTTTCTGATGATAATAATGCTCTAGTAATGAAACAAAAATTATCTTCTTGATCTACCACAATTTCAATTTTACTATAAGTATTAGAATCATCTTTTATGAATTCAGGTTCAGCTTCATCATCTTTAGTGTTGACAACTTCAATGGGATTTTTTTAAACAACTTCTTCTTTATTATCTGCACCAATTGTTTCAGCAACATTAACAGAAATAAATTCAACTTTATTTTCTATCAACTCTTTGTGATATTCTTCAAGGCATGGAAGACTTTGATCTTCGCTTTCTATGACAAGAGAGTTTTCTGTAAGGATGTTGACTTCTTTCAACGATTTAGTATTTGGAACCTTAATAGTTGAAGTCACCTTCACTATTTCAGATTTTTCTTGTGCTTTTTTCTTGGTGCTTTCTCATGTTGGCTTGTATTTATCTTTTAAAATTTACAAATAATTTCTTGGCAAAAATCTATTCATAAGTAGTTTTATCATTCTTGGCCATGAACGAATACATCTTTTTCTTTGTAGTTGTCTACGCCTCTATAAATTAAGCCACCATCTTTTTGCCAATCCAATGAGTTTATCTTCAGCCCAAAAATATTTTTTTTCTTCTGATAGTCTTAAATCACAAAGACAATCATCTAAATCATAAATCCAATCATGAAAGTCTTCAAAATAAAAGTTATCATTAAAATATGAAAGTCTTTTGTAATTGCAAATAGGTTTGTCTTCAGGCTGACCTCGGGCAAATCCTCCGACGCAGTTCCTGTCGACTGGAGGGTCTTCGGGGGCATTAATTGAGTCGCATGAGCATTTGTTGTATAGCACCAAGCTGATCGTTGATATGTGCTAACTGCTGCCCTTGTTCATCAATCGCCGCCCGTACAACCTCCATCCCATGACGAATGTCAATGGGATTTTTACTTCCATCTACATGATTTTCCATTGAGCTAGGCAAATCCTCGCTCTAATACCAAATGATGCGAAACGGAAACGTGGAAGGAGAATCGAACATGTAAAATTCCTTAGTAACAAAGTAACATGGGGACTCCTAACCCAACAAAAGAAAATTATTCTCCAAAATTCGTAATTGAATTAATATTAATAAAAAAAACTTCCCATAAAGACCTATTACATCATATTTATAGTACTAAAATAATATTATTTTGACTAGGAAACCAAAACTCATATTTTTATACTAATCCTACTACAATAAAGACTAGTAATTCAAATAGAAAACTACCGGTTCCTATATTTTTTATACTAATCTTAATAAAACTAGAAAAATTATGAATAAATTAAAATAAAAAACTAAACAATCTTTATACAACTCTAAAATAACTTTCCATGTTTTTAGGGTACCAAATATGTCTGTAATAACCCTGAAAATTTTTTTTTAATATATATAATTTTCGTGGTTATTTATTTTATTATTAGAACTATTATTATTATTATTATTATTATTATTATTATTATTATTATTATTATAATATGGGGTGCAATATGTGTATTGTATGTGTATAACTATGTGTATGGTGTATGTTCTGATTTAGAGAATATGTGTATATTTATATATATATATATATATATATAAAATAGTGCACAGTGCACTATGTGTGATGTGTGTGCCGTGTGTGTGTGAGTAGGTGTTGAGTGTTGGACACTCAAAGGGGTGAGGTTGAGGTTGTGTGTGTGAGTGGAATTCAGGGAGTGGGAGGTGCAGGTCTGGCTAGAGGGTGGTTGGTCTTGGAGAGAGAGAGAGAGAGAGAGAGAGAGAGAGAGAGAGAGAGAGAGAGAGATGAAGTGATATGGGTGTATCCATAGGTATGTATAAGGGGTGTCGGTTAGAGAGAAAAGAAAAAGGAAAGAAAGGCTGAGGAGATAAGAAAGAGAAGTAGAGGCTGAGAAACGGAGGCAAGGCAAGAAGGAAGCACCATTGTTGAGGTAAGCACCTCAACCCATTTACTTTCTCTCTCTAGAAATCTAATATATATGCACCATCTGTTTTGTAGCATATTGATTGATTTAAATTCCTAGGTCTTGTAGGGTATGAAAAATGGGGAACAACACCACAAGAATGGGCTAAAATGGGTCAGAGATGAGAGAGAAAAAGTGGGTGACAGGTAGGGACGATAATCGGTTGGCTAGGAGAAATGTGTTTAAAACCTCGTTTGGTTGTTGGAAAAATGATCCCCATGAGTGCAGAAACCCATTGGGTTAAAGAGGGAGTCCAAACAGTGACCAACCAGTCACGAAAATGAAGAAGAAAGGTTGGCCGGAGTTTTGACCGAGGGTTTGACCCTCTATTTCGTGAAAATGTGATGGATTGTATCCAAAACTAAGCCTAGATATGGAATCTACATGAAAATTGGGAGAGAACCACATTTTAAAACCCTGAAAATCTCACCGGAGATCGGTCGCCGGCGCCTGGAGAAGGCGCAGGAACCCTACTGTGCATCGCCGGAAAAACGGGGGAAGAAGGGGACTGTCCTGGGTCGGGTCTGGGTCTGGGTCCGGTTCGGGTTCGGGTCGGGCTTGGACCGAACCACCCTACCACGTGTCACTCTCTTGTTTTAAATTAAAAACCCAATTGAGGGCTGTTTGGCAACGGGAGTAAGAAATTAAAATTTGAAATTGAAACAAGAACAGGGATATCCTATCCCTGTTCTGGACTAAACCCTGTTTGGCTATTCAAATTGAGAATAAGGGTTTTCCAAAATTACAGAATTGCCCCTAGACTTTAATAAATTACCAACTGACCCTGAACTTTCAGAAATTACCCTTTAACCCCTAAACTTTGGAGAAATTACACTTAGACCCACCTGAATTAAAATATTAATAAATTATTAATTAAATTAATTAATTAATTAATTTAATTAATTAAATATTCAAAAATATTTCGGAGTCCAAATGGGGCAAGTCATTAGTGTATTTTGACTATCTCGACCATTCTGAGACCAATGGTGAGGTCCGTTTTACGAGACGGGGTCCCAAAAAATAAAAGACCCGTAGAACCTTTAAAATTATCGAAATGCCCCTGAATTAAAGTACAGTCAAACGAACTCCGAATTAGGTAAACAAATAGTGAAACTTTATTATCTCGAACATTCCGGACTCAACCGTGGAGTCCGATTTGTGAAAAGAGGTCACGAAATGTAAGGACACGTGTAAAGTGCAAAATGACTATTTTGTCCTTTTGAACCCCGATGTCCGAATTGAGTTCTACGAGAACCTAAACTTATTTTCTTCAACGTCCTAGAACCAATGGTAGAGTTTAATTTAGCAGAATAGAAACCTTATGAATTAAAGACATAAAATTTGATGAATAGCATAAATTCAAATAACAATAGACTGAGTTGTAATTTATGCTTCTAGGGACACTGACAGGACAGAAGGGGGCGATCTGATCTCCTGCATTTTCATTTGCCGGTTTAGTTACATATAGTGCACGATCTTCTAGGGTTGATACCAACCCATCAGTTATGGTGTTTTGCTAGTGTTAGAAATGAAGTTAAGTTAGGAATATTTGTGAATGACTGGGATGCTGTATGTGTTTATTTGTAATGTGTTTACCTGATTATTTGGAATTGGTTGTTCACATGTTATGTGTTACTTGCAAGTTTAATAAAGTGAAGAACATGAATCATGATGTACGAACACATGAGATATGCATGTATATGAAACTGACTGGTGAATTATTTATTATTGTCAGAGCATGTTATATTATTGAGATCTACATTCATTGAGATTGCATTGGCATATTGGCATATGATGAATTCCTTGAGAACATGGCGTGGGTAAGCACGTGGTGCTTTGCATTATGAGGGTGTAGATCCTGTGGTGAAAAACCCAAAATTGGCCATTGTATTGGTACTCCGTAGCCATCGGGGAGTACCCGTAAACGAGACATGGGTGTGGCATAGAGTTGTGCATGGGTGTGTCACGCATACTATTCATATATATTACTGCGATGCTTGAATGTCATTTAGAAATAAATGTACACTTTGCACATGTCACGCCTTAGCTTTATTTCTGGCATTAGCACTTCATCATACCAGCAGTTGAGTTGACCCATCCAGTGGGCAACATTTTTCAGATGAGGACCCTCCAGCTGCTTGAGACCCAGTGATGCTTTGATAGGGGGAAACACTTGTTATATTTTTGTCCATGAGACTTGTATATTGAAATGTAAGGGCTTAAGCCCGAATGACTCCTGAACGATGTATCTTATGTTATTTTGTGTAGTGATGGGAATGAATGCATATTTAGTAGATTTATATACCTTGTCCTTTTATTTATTTTATTTCCTGTCTCGTCAGTCGCGCCTCGGGTTCGGTCAGAATTCGGGGTGTGACAATGTCAATGATCCGGAACGAAATTTGCTCTGATAACAAATGATGTGGAACGAAAACAGTGGAAGGAGAATCAAACTCGTCGAATTCCTTAGTAACAAAGTAACATGGAGACTCCTCACCCAACAAGAGAAAATAATTCTGCAAAATTCGTAATTGAATTAATATTAATAAAAAAAAAACTTCCCATAAAGACCTATTACATCATATTTATAGTGCTAAAACACTACTACTTTGACTAGGAAATCAAAACTCCTATTTTTATACTAATCTTACTACAATAAAGACTAGTAATTCAAATAGTAAACTGCTAATTCTTATATTTTCTATACTAATCCTAATAAAACTAGAAAACTAGAGAAATTACGAATAAATTAAAATAAAAAACTAAATAATCCTAATACAACTCTAAAACAACTTTTCATATTTTTAGGGTACCAAATATGTCCTACATCAGTCTCTTCTACTTGAAAACAACTCGACCTCGAGTTAACTGGATGTATGCGACCTCGAATTCGTCTATAACCAGATAATAATAATTGAATCTTTTGAAGAATAATTAAATATTCAATGAGTTCTTCTACTTGTGATGTGAGTGGAGTTGGCATTAGGGGCAATATTGTCTCAAGAGAAGCGACCACTGGCATTCTTTAGTGAGAAGCTGAGTGAGACTCGTCAAAAGTGGAGTACCTATGATCATGGATTTTATGCGATTGTTAGAGCTTTGAAGCATTGGGAGCATTATCTTGTGCAGCGAGAGTTTGTGCTCTACACAGATCACCAAGTTTTAAAGTACATCAACAGCCAAATACACTTGAATAGAATGCATATGAGATGATTCACATTCCTTCAGAAGTTTCCATTTTTCATTAAACACAAATCTGACAGCTTAAATAGAGTTGCAAATGCTTTAAGTAGAATGGTCAATCTTTTTGTTACATTGGCACAAGAGGTTGTGGGATTTGAGTTCCTAAAGAAATTGTATGAAGAAGAAGTGCAAAGTGTCTTAAACTATTACAGATTTTTATGTGCATGAAAGGTACTTATTCAAAGGCAACTCTTTGTGCATCCCTCAAACATTACTGCGAAAGAAACTGATTCGTGATCTACATAGCAGTGGATCGAGTGGACACATGAGCAAAGGTAAGACAATAACAAGTATAGAGGAGCGGTATTTTGGCCACAAGTCAAGAGAGACGTTGGTAATTATATTCGAAAATGCTATACTTATCAATTCTCTAAAGGTCAGTCACAAAATACTGGTCTTTATACTCCTTTACCTCTTCCTAATTTTATTTGGGTGAGGAGACCCCTGTATTATTTGTTTTATAAAAAATCTAACGTGTTTGATTCTCTTTCACGTTCCGCACTACATTAATAAAAATAATTATAATTACCTCCTTTAAAATTTTTAACAGTGGCAAAAATTACCTTTACAATTTTTGAAATAACACATTTAGAATTGTAGATTAAATGGCGTGAATAAAAATATAAAAATAAATTACCCTTGTAATTAAATATTAAAAAATCAACACTTTTTCCACTAGTTACTTTTCTCATTCTACTTTCCTCTTTTTACAATAATCTCACTCTCAAAATTTTGGTTACAGAGAAATCTATAGGGAGAGAGAAAGACCTATTTTGTTGCAGAGAAACCTAAAGAGAGAAAGCAGAGATTGTAGACGCTGTCGTCGAAAAGAGAGTTGAGGAGTCGGCTTCGACATAAGGGGATGAGTTTGCAGATGGTAACGGACGATGAGTTTCCCTTTCTCACTCTAACTCCTCTCTCTATATCCCTCTACCTTCCTCCCCTCTCTCTCTCTCTCTCTCTCTCTCTCTCTCTCTCTCTCTCTCTATATATATATATATATATATATACACACACATACGTAACAGTGTATATATGTATATGTATCACAGTTCAATTTGTGGATAATTTTCTTGTGCACAATTAAATTGGAGATAGAAGTCTTGACTGTACAATGAATAAACTAATCAGTTTCTTCTCCTCTCTCCCCAATTCTTTATCCATCAAAATCTCTAAAATGTAATGGGAGGAGTTGTTGGTAGCAGCGGGTGGAGATTGGGTGATGGCTTGGTGTTAATTGATTTGAATGTTGTGGTAGTGATGGAATGGGATGAAAACTGCTTGCCGAACAGTGTAATTAAGTGGGGTTCTATAACCCTGAATTTTCTCTCTTAATATTCATATGAGCCGTCACATCCTTGTGGACTGAAATAAATTTACTTCCTTGTAGACATCACTTCTCTGAATTTTCTCTCTTGACGAATGGACAGTAAAGCAGTTATATATTTATGGCAGTTTCTAAAAGCAAGATGTTTGAATAACCAAAAAAACCAAATAAACAAGAAGATTTTGACAGAACTCTTGCCGCATGAAGGATCAATTCATGGTTCATAATCATGTTTGTTGTATCCAGTTTTGGTCCACATTCATTGTTTGTTTGAAAATGATTTTCACTCAGAATAAAATAAGTAACATGAGTACAAGTCAAGGTCCAATGGCATTTGACATGTTCAAATTACACAAAATAGCTGTTACATGTAATTAATTTGATACAATATCAGTAAACAATCACAAGCAGGACTATATAAAGGGCCCCCTCAAACAAGATAAATCATCATGAAGCTATTTGCACTGCTATTTATGGCTTGTTTGAAATCTGGCTCTTCTATCTATTTGCTTTTAGTTGGAATGCTATGAAACCACTCAATTTGGAGTAGAATTCTAATGCCATTGAGATACTGATAGTATGGGAATATGATTCTTGCTGGATTTGTCAAGTAAACAGATTAGAGAGAAAAATTAAAATTTTTTAGAGAAAGAAATAGTTAATTTTGATAAGGTTTTAGAGAGAGAGAGAGAGAGAGAGAGAGAGAGAGAGAGGGAGAGAGTTTCAAATAGTATTTTAGAGAGAGAGTTTTAGAGGGAGATTGTATATAATTTTAGATAAAAAAATAATTTAGTGAAATGTTAAGTTTGAGAGATAGTATTTTAGAAACAAACATATTTTATAAAGAGAGATCATATATAATTTTTGAGCCAAAAAATAATTCTTGAGAAATTTTTAGAAAGAAATATTAAAATTTTAGGGAGAGAAATTAAATTAAAAACAATAATTTCGACAAGGTTTTAGAGAAAGATAAAGTTTGAGAGAGTATTCTGGAGAGAGATATTTTTAAAGAATATCATATATAATTTTAGAAAATGTTCTAAAGAGAGAAATAATTTAGATAATGTTATAGAGAGAGAGTTTGACAGAGAGTATGTTAGAGAGAAGAATTTTGTAGAGAGAGAGAGAGAGAGAGAGAGAGAACGTGTAATTTTAGATAAAAATAATTTAAAGAAATTTTTTAAAAAGAAAAATTAATTTTAAAAATATTTGAGAGGGATAAAGCGTGGGAGAAAGTATTTATAGAAACATCATATATAATTTAGATAAATTTTCATAGAGAAATTAAAAAAAAAAATTGAGGAAAATTAATTTAAGAAATATTATAAATTTAAAATTTGATTGAAATGCATATTTCATGTTTGCTTCACAATATAACGTGACTGTCTTTTACAGGACCTATATCAAGGTCACATTTATCATTTAATTTTGTCATGTGAGATGTAAAATAGTCCTTTTATTAGTTTTAAGGAAAAATTGAGCATTTAAGAAAATATGACGACTTACATCATCAAATTCTGTTGAGTCAATTAACGGTCTTTAACGGTCGAGAATGAATTTGTTATCGACGTTAGAACCAAAAGGGGGACGATGTCTGTCATTATCAGAAACACTAAAAGAAATAAGTGTAATTATCCCATATATATATATATATATATAGAGAGAGAGAGACAGAGAGAGAGAGAGAGAGAGAGAGAGAGAGAACAATGGATTTAGTAGGTAGCAAGGAAGGCCATGGTCCTTAAAGATGCAATTTTTTGATCTGTCATTTTATAAATAATTATCATAAATAAAATATTTTTTCATTATCCTCGTTTGCTAAAACATTAAACCCTCAATTTAATTTAGGAAGAGCTATTTCCGCTCTCTTAACTTATAAATGCACTCCATTAATAGAGACATTCAGTGAGAGTGTAAGTTGAGGGACATTCGGTGAGAGTGTAAGTTGATATTAGATGGTATATTGGAGTGAAAATAACCCTACCCTTTAATTTTCAAGCCAAATTAATTTCTTGGAGATTGGGTATGCTGTGACAGCAACCCTCAAAGCCACAAAGTTCAAATTAATTGTGACAGCAACCGTCAAAGCCACAAAGTTCAAATTAATTGAACAATGGGTCCTAGAAGGCTGTATTAGAAATGGACCGGAGCTTTATTCCCACTATGAATTTGAATAGGGATGAAGAAGCTGTCATTTTCTAGTGCCGCTTAAAATTTCGTGCACTTTTGTCTTTTGTGGATGGTAAATTTCGAGAAAGTTATTTAATGATTATATCATATTTTTATAATTTTAGTAATATAATAGATCTCATATAAATTTTCATAAAATATTAAAAATAATTATAATTATAGGTCATCACATCATGTGATAGGTTTATAAAATAATCTCTCGAAAATCTGTGATGTCCTTAGATTACAGCCTTGTGTGGTGCATAGAATAAACATAGATAATGCACGCACGCATACATTAAAAAATTTCTTAAATTTTTTTTACAATTTTACTCAAGAACATTTCCAATGTTAGTGTATTAGGGATAGGCACTATGTATTGTTATGTAATATTAGGATTAGGTCATCTTCTTGTAATATTCATATTTTCTTTTCTAAACTTACCTTTTACATCTCCTTGACTCTTCTATATAAGGAGATCCTTTGTATAGTTAATTTACATTAGTTTTCAATACATAATTAAGTCTTTCTAGACCAATTCTATCATGGTATCAGAGCCACAACTTTGAATGATTGCCCTTCTACAATCGTTTCGAAATTGTTCTTCCTCTTTTGGTGGTATGTAGTGAAATCCATGTACTTATCTACATTTTTGGACATTTTGAGTATGTCCACAACCCCTAAAATCTAGGAATTATGCATGCATCATTACTGCACTTAGAACATCAACTTCAGAACCTTGTTTTTTGTGTTTGACCACATAAACAGAAAGCTTAGAACAAGAGCTTTCCAACACCACAAGAATCAACTGGAAAAAAGGCTACACGCACCCTTACGACGCGTCGCCAAATCCCTAACATGCTACTGCCATGCACAACAATCAATCCTAGTCAGGCCACATCAACTTTTCATTACACATAGAGATCAGCACCACCTGTATCAGTTTCTCGCGGCCTTATATAGTGACGTTGAGTCAGTGTGTGGGAAAATTTTGCATCGCTAACCACTTCCTACCTTGAATCAAGCTCTCAATGAACTTCTTCGAAAGAAAACTCGTCTCTAGACACTGTGCACTTAGCATATGCAAACTATGTTAGTTGTTTCATCTTGTAGTCTTACACATCGCATTCAACATTCTCATTAATCTTCTTCAGGACCTCTCTTGTGCACTCAACGTTTAAAACTAGATCTCTTTTGCCCACTCTTTCTCCTCTTAACAATTCTTCTAGTTCTTAGTGCCCCAAAAGTCTCTATTGAAAATTCCATGGTCAAATAATTAAGAGTTATTAGTATCAACCCCAACCTACTACTATAGTAGTCAATACTGAGACTGCTCCACTTTTAACTTTTACCAACAGCGAGACTTCAAGATCCATTTTTATTTTATCTTTGGCTGACTTTGAGGCAATTGTTAGTCAAGTCATATCCTGCTCTAGTAATGCATCTTTCTCTGTTCTCCCAGTTCTGTCAAGTAAACCTTCATCTTGGCTCTTCGATTCTGCCTACTGTAATTATATGAATCTCATCTCCCACTTTTTTTTTCCACTCATGCTTTCACATCACATCAATTTTTCATTCATACAGTTGATGGCTAATTTATGTTAGTGAAATCTATAGACAATATTGTTTAATTTAATCTATCCATTCTTGATATTTTTTACATGCCTACACTATCATTTAATCTACTTTTTGTTAGTCAACTATGTGAACTTGGTTATCGTCTAATCTTTAATTCCTTTGACTGTGCTATACAGTACCTACAGAATTGGCAGTATGTTTGAACTATCTTCCTTAAATCTCCCAATTTTTAATATTTCAGCTATAATCTCTTCAACATCATCCATAGCCCTTTTGGCACTCGCATCTATATCGTGCTTCATTACCTAGAGTCAAATTACTAGTGTCTAGAGGTTTGTTAGGATCAAATATCTTCATGTTCTAGTGCTTTTGATTGTGTGTCCTTGTCAACTTAGAAAACAACCAACATTGCCATTTAATAATAGTGAGTTAATTACTTCTACCCCATTTGATCTTATTCATTCTAATGTTTAGGGTCATTCCCCTACTTCTAGTATAAGTAGCTCAAAATATTTTGTGAATTTTTTTGATGATTTTTCTTGCTATACTTGGATCTTCTTAATGAAATCATGTTCTAAATTTCTCAATAGTTATCAAGGATTTTTCACAATTGCTGAAACTCAAATTTTCAAGTGCATTAAAGTTTTTTAATCTGATAATGCCTCAGAATACACCACCCAATCTTCTTGTCGGGATACTCTGAAACATTATAGAAATGTTTCCCATTTGTCATTTCCTAGTACATCACAAAAAAATGGTTAGGTTGAACGTAAGTTATGACATATTTTTGACACTATTAGAGCTCTCTAACATGCTTATCTATTCCCACTCCCTTCTGGGATGTGGCCACTTTTACTAGAATGTACACTATAAATTGCCTACCCTTGACAATCAAACACTTCATGATATTTTGTTTTTCTCACCTCCCTCTTATCAACATCTTTGTGTATTTGGTTTTACTTGTTTTGTCTTACTTTAGCCACATAAATACATCAAACTTAAACCACGCTCTAGGCTATGTTATTTCACTGGCTATAGCATTGAACACAAAGGCAATTGATGTTATGATCCTATGTCTCGCCGTATTCGAATTTCTCATAACGTTATCTTCTTGGAACATAAACTCTTTTTCGAGATGTCTAAGTTTAACATAATCTTTTTTCCTCTATTCTTGGTTGAGGCACTGTTGGGAAAAGTATTAAACATTTTGCCAAACATAATTTCACTTATATAATAAATGATTATACGAGTCTTATTATTGTGGGTTAGATCCATTCAAGTTATAAAAAAATCTTTTAATTACAATCACTTATTTCAAGGCTTATTATTATTACAAAATATTTTTTTTATTTGATGTTGAGGTTGAACCTAGGTAAATTTCCTAGGCGGTCTATGTACCCATTATTGGGATCTAGCTAAATTGTAGTTTTTTTAAGGAAATTATTCACTTTTGGATGATCAAGGGTAGATGGCCAATTGACCTTCTATTAGTTTGAAACTTATTAAATTTTAATTGAGTATATGACTCAAAAAAATTTAAAACATGGTTAAAAATAAATTTCTAATCAAGAGTGGATGACCCTTGATATTTTTATGGGCCGTGCAACCAAAGGTCCTTCATAAGACCATATATTATAAGGAAGTTGATGCAGTACGCATTGCAAGCACGTACTTGGCGGCATTGGAGCAGTCGTCGTGGAAGCAAAATAGCAAGAATTGACCTTCCATCTTTAAATGGCTATAACTATGTGCACAAGGGTCAAACATTAGCTTTTAGTAATTTTTAGTAACTTTTGATTCTAGCCGAATATGGGTCAATTAAGTTTGGATCCTTATTCCATTTTCACAAGCATCTTATTTTTTGTTGCATTTCAGTTTTTAGAAGGTTTTGAATTTTGTCATATTTTGGTAAAAATTGTATTTTTCTTTTATTTTATGCATTTTTAGCCATTAGGATTTTAGTCTTATAAATATGATGATATATAATGATAGTAGCAAATTTTTTGGTGATAATAAAATTATCTCGAGAATTATATTCTCTTGCCTAACTCTTGGTATTCATGAGAATCAACAAGTGTTAGATGTTTTTTGCTCCTAGCATCTTTCTGTGAGAAGATCAACAGGTTCAAGAGAGGGTCGTGATTGATTTTTCCACTACGCCCTACATTAGTTAGTATCAGAGTCACTTTCGTTCGAGACCATGCCACCACGAAGAAGTGTCGGTGTTCAAAACGTGTCTTTCAACGAGTTGTTGGAAGAGAGATGATGTAACCTAGTTACAATAACAAGTTAAAGTGCAGACGTAGCAGATAGGAAGCTATGACTGGCCAGATTGCAACGTTGACGGCTGGCTATCAGGTGTGGAAACCGTTCCTCATCTATAGTTTCGATAGGGGATTAAAAGGCCCTAGAGGATGAGTTTGAAAATACATACGCTTTTAATGAACCCATTCCTAAGGGTAGAAGGCCCATGGCAGAATAGAATAAGATGAATCTAGACTCGCGACGTTAGGAGGCTAGATTAAGAATTGATATTCCAAAATTCTAAGGGAGTTTACAGTCCGAGGAATGTTTTGATTGGGTTACTATTGTGGAAGAAGTTCTGGACTTTAAAGAGGTGCCTACAAATACGCGGGTGTCTTTGGTTGCTACTAGGTTCGAGGGTAGGGTAGTAACCTAGTGGTAGCATACCAAAATGGCTTAGGAACAACATGGGAAAAACAAGATTAATTTATGGGAAAAGTTGAAGAAGCACGTGCGAGGTTCATTCTTACCCCTTAATTATACAAGGACATTTTACTAGCGATTGTAGAATTTGTGACAAGGAGCAAGGATTGTGGATGATTATACGTCTGAGTTCTACAAATAGAAAAGAGAGAAAAGAAATTAACATCCCAGTATGTTGGGGGTTTGCAACCTCAACTTTCAGATACCTTTAATCTATTTGACCTTTTTACTATTTCTGATACACATCAGCGAGCCCTTGTGTTAGAGAAACAGACTAGTCGGGGATCAAGCAATTCCACGTGAAGTGTTGGGGTTGGTGGTAATGTAGGAGTGGGTGGTAACAGTAATAATCATAATCCATATATTATGCAGTCTAACCTATTAGCCTACTAGGTGATCTGTCGTGGAAATCAATCAAATTACCAAACTAAACTACTAGTATAGTAGAGAAGTAAGGGTCGAACCCACAGAGTGTGTTAATTATTTAAAAACCAAAGTTGAGATTAACTTTAATTCAAATTCACAAAGAGTGATTGTTTGTTGATTTTCTTTCAAATTAAATGAGAATTATATTTAAAGCAAATATTCAACTGAATTAACGATGAATCAAATTAAAAGAGGATTCCTAGGGTGTTGAATCCACCACTAATCTTGTAACTAGCTTCAATTGTATTAATTCTTGGGCCATTAAATTTGGATGTAAAAGATGTATTTTGGCTACAAGCCTCAATACAATCATCATGAAAATTATGCACCAAAACCCTAAGCACGAATCATCTTTGGTCAATACAAATTGTCTACGTTAATTCTAAGGTCATAGTCACAATTTGTTTTCCCTGAGTTATGACTCGTCCTACGGTTTTAATGTATGTACAAATATTACTATTGTATAACCACATAAACAAAATCACAAAAATTGATTATGTGAAACCGAATAGCACAATCATTGCATTAATAAAATTCTGAAGTTATACAATCAACATCCAAAACTAATTAACCCTAAAAATAAAATACAAAGAGGCAAGATTACTTGACCTAGGGTTTCGTCTAAACCCTAGGAATGAGAAAAGCTTAGCCCATGATAGTGGAAGAGGAGAACACCCTAGCCATGGAGTTCTTCATCTTCTTCTTTAGAGTCATCTTCTTCTTCTCCTCGTCAGGCTCCCCAAAAACGGCCTCCCCTCTTCCCAAAACCCTTACCTCCCAATATTATCCTCCTTTTTCCAAAAATACCCCCACAAAATAAGAATTCAGGAAAATAAAATAAGAATCATCGTAATTAGACATTAGGGGCCCAAAAGGGAGGCTAAAGTGCTCTAAAATAGAGTCTGTAATGCTAAAATGGGCCCTGGTCCACCAACATATGGATCAAGCCTCTTTTCTAACCCAAAACCACTTGTTTTTCACTTCTTTTAGCACTTTAAAGCCCAATATTTTCCTTTTACTCGAAATCCACCACCAAATCATCAACTTTGTCAAGATTTCTCTACAAAAAGGTAAAACAAGAATTAACTAGCAAATGCATATAGATTGGAGGAATTAAAATAATAGAAGTGCAAGAATATCTAGGGTTAACAAAATAAATATGCACTTTTTAACCAGCTATCACTAGGGCTCTTGCTATGGGCAACGGAGCGTATTGTTTCAAGTGTGGAGAGCCTGCTCATGGTATGACAGATTGTAAAAATCGCAACCGATATAGGAATGGTCTATTTGTGGATAGTGAAGAGATTCCTCCAGTGCAAATTATTAACTTTGAGCAAGATCCCATTTTTGATATTATTAAAAAATATAGTCCACAGGAGGAAGTGGTTGGTGGCGACCAGGGTCCATTGTTGGTGGTAAGACGGGCATGTCTTGCACCGTGTAAGGAGAAAAGGGATGAATGGTTGTACAATAACATCTTTCAGTCCACTTGTACGATAGGCGGGAAGGAATGTCAATTCAGTTATTGATGTCAGAAGCTATAAAAATGTGATATCAGAAGAAGCTATCAAAAATTTAGGGGTTAACAACTGAACAACATCCATGACCTTATAAGTTTTCATGGCTCAAGAAGAGTAACGAGGTAACTTTTTCTAAATGTTGTTTAGTAGGCAATTTCTATTGGTTCAAACTATAATGATCAAATTTGGTGCGAATGTAGTACACATGGATATTTGTCATGTTTTATTAGGGGAGACCGTGGTAATTTGATAGAAGCATATCTCATGATAAGAGGAAGAACAATTATAGTTTCATGTTTACCAAACATAAGATCACACTTACACCCAAAAGAAAGGAGGTGCCAAAGCCGGCATTAGGAAGATGGGTCTTTCCTCTTGTCCAGAAGTCAATTCATTGAGGTGGCAGTCTGATTATAGAATAGTGTACATGTTGATAGAAAAAGATAGCATTGAGGATAAGGAAATTCATAAACCGATGAGAAGGTTGATTGATGAGTATGAAAACGTGTTTCCTGATGAATTGCCAGCAGACCTTCCAACCCTAAGGGATGTCCAACATCAAATTGATTTAGTTCATGGATCGAGATTGTTCGAACAGGCCTCACTACCAGCATGAGTCCAAAAGAGCATGAGGAACTGAAGAGGTAAGTCGATGAGCTCTTAGCCAAGGGCCATGTTAGGAAGAGTCTTAGCCCATATGTTGTACCAGCATTACTAACGCCGAAGAAAGACGACTCGTGATGTATGTGTGTCAATAGTCGAGCCATCAATAAGATCACAATCCGGTACCATTTCCCTAATCCCCAATTGAATGACTTGTTAGACCAGTTGAATAGGGCCAAATTATTCTCTAAGTTGTACTTGAAAAATGGATACCACCATATTCGTATTCGAGAGGAGGACGAGTGAAAAATATCCTTCAAGTGAGTGAAGGACTATACGAGTGGCTGGTAATGCCTTTTGGCCTCTCTAATGCACCCAGTACTTTCATGCACGTGATGAACCTATTTATTTCATCCTTTCATTGGTAGTTTTCTGGTAGTTTATTTTAATGATATCTTGATGTATAGTTCTAACCATGTTGAGCATTTTCAGCACTTACGTCAGGTTATTTTAGTGTTACGAGAGGTGAAATCTTATGCTACAATCAAGAAGTGTTCCTTCATGATAGACAACATTTTATTCTTGGGGTATGTGGTTTCCAAATATGGGATTTTGGTAGATGAGTCAAAGGTTGAGGCAGTGAAGCAATGGCTGACTCCAATAAACCTTCACTGAGATGCACAGTTTCTATAGTTTAGTAAAATTCTACCGTCAATTTATTCCCAAATTTAGCACTATTATGGCACCTATTATGAACTGTATGAGGGCTGGTAAGTTCTCTTGGACAGAAGCGGTGACTGGGGCTTTTCAAAAAATTAAGGAAAAATTCATAATAGCACCAGTTCTTACACTACTAGATTTTTTTCAACCATTTGAGTTGCATTGTGATGTGTCCAAAGTTGGTGTTAGTAGGATTTTGAGTCAGCATGGTAGGCCAATTGCTTTCTTCAGTGAAAAGCTAAATAGGGCAAAGTTGAACTACAGTACATATGACATGGAGTTCTACGTCATGGTTCAAGCTTTGAAGCATTGGGAGTCCTATTTGGCAAATAGTAAGTTCATTATGCATATTAATAGTAAGGGATAAGCTCTCAACTCAGCATGCCAAGTGGGCAGCCTACTTGGAGCAGTTCACTTTTCTCTTCAATCACATGTTTAGGGCTTTAAGTAGGGTAGCTGACGCCCTTAGTAAACATGTTACATTACTCACCAGCATGGGCGCTAAGGTGCTTGGTTTGATTCTTTTCCTGATTGATTACCTACTAACCCATATTTTGCACCTATTACGAGTGATGTGGAGGCAGGAAAACGCTCTAATTTCCATATGCATGATGGGTTTCTTTTCAAATGAAATCAGTTGTGTGTTCTGGATTCTAGTCTTTTTTTGAATATCATCAAGGAATTACATAATGAGGTCATGTGGGACGGGAAAAAATATTGCAGTTGGTGGTAGATTCTTACTTTTGGCCTACTATACGAAAAGATGTGGCTAAGTTTGTGGAAGGGTATTGAATCTGCCAAGTCTCCGAGGGCAAGTCCACTAATGTTGGGTTATACATGCCACTTCCTATACCTAGCCAGCCTTGGACTGATGTGAGCATGGATATTGTTTTGGGCTTACCTCGTACTCAATGAGGTATGGATTCTATCTTAGTGGTGGTGAACAGATTCTCAAAGATGGCCCATTTTATTCCATACAAGAAGACATTAGATGTTGTTCAAGTGGCACAACTATATTTTTATGAGGTGTATCATCTGCATGGGTTACTTTTTCTATTGTTTCATATAATGACACTAAATTCCTAAGTCATTTTTGGGGATGCTTGTGGCGTGTAGCTAATACTAAGTTGAACTTTAGTAGTGTTTATTATCCACAAACAGATGGGCAAACTGAAGTGGTCAATCGCCCATTGGGAGATTTGTTACGTTGTTTGGTGGAGGATCATGTGAAGTCGTGGGATCAAAATTTGTACCAGGCAGAGTTTGCTTACAACCGTTCTACTAGTCGTAGCACGCAATTCAGTCATTTTTTGTTAACTATGGCTATAATCCGCAATCTCCGTAGATTGTAGATTGTAGCCATCTAATTCATAGACCATTTCCTACAACCTCGCGCAGGAAATTAAGGATTTGAAAAGGAAACTTCCAAACACGATCAGTTCATGAATCGCCCAAACAACATTGATAATCTAGATTCTAAAACGTAATTGGAAAACTAACTATCAGTTTCCTTACGATCAGTTTGTGAATCGTCCGAACAACATTAATTAACAACTAGGGTTTGAAAGCATTTCAACTTTCACAAGTGAGTAACTATCTCATAAATCGGAGGACTGTGGAGCCAAAAGAAGCTTAAAGACATTAAAGAATAACTGAAAAGTAGTTATTTCGATTCAGAAGAAAGTAAGACAAATGGGACAAAAAATAAAGTAATAAAAAATTTTAAATTTAGAGTTTAAATTTACATTATAAGAAAAACGACTTTAAGATGGTGTAAATGTTTAGGAGAGTGTAAAATTTACACATTCGGAAAATGTTTACAGAATACAAAAGAGTACATGTTGACATATTTAAATTGTATAAATTTTTACACTTTTTGAAATTGGATTATTTAGGTTGATTATTTCCTTATTTTGCATTATATCTGTAACATTTTAGCCAAAATTTTACAATTTTGTCAAGACATAATTTAAGTGAAAATTACATATATTTTTTTTATAATATGAGTAAAATATGTACACAATTGAAAGTTAAAAATATGTACTAACAAAACCAACTGGTAATCAATGTACAAAGAATCAAAGAAAGAAATACACAACCAAGGAAACAACCTACAAAGGATGAAAGCATAGAGACTACCAAGCACTTTCGATAAAACATGAGTTCAATTATAAAGTTGATGAATGAACTGCAATTCAAAGAAAAAAACAAAAGGCCTTTGAAAAGAACACCATATTGGAAGTTTTTTAAGAAGTTGATTGAGAAAAAGGTGTCCCTCAAAACAACAAAAAATTCAGATGAAGTTGTTCCAACTGGATACAAAGTCATTTAGGCTCTCATCAAAGAATGTTTATCTTAAAGATTTCGACATTGAACTCATACTTGGGGTTGAGTTCGGCAATGAAGCAATGACTCATTTTTATGGAAACAAACCAAACATTCTATTCGTGAAGCGGAGGTTTGCAAACAAAAATAAATTAGCTGCAAAGTATCTAAGAGAAATAATCATTGAAACCATGTACGGGAGAAAAAACTTGATGCAAAAAATATGGCAAGGCTTCTCACATTATATGTATTCCTCACTTTATTTTTTTCCACCACCGACCTCATAATAAGTTGGGGTTTCATACAGTACATTGAAGATTTAAAACAAATAAAAACCTACAACTGATCGGCAGTGATTAGGAATCAACTGACGTCATCTATTGAGAGATACTACCAGGATCCCAAAAGGGTCACTAATTGTGTGGTGACATTGTTGGTAAGCAATATTCTCAAAACAAATCTTTCAACATTTAAGATTGTTTCCAAACATAGTCAAAACTAATCCCTTTTATGAAAAAATTTTGTTGTAGTTTTGGTTGTGTGAACATACAAAAATTGTCAAACCAATGTCAAATAAAGCAATCCCAAGGTTTCTGAAAGGGATCTCCCAGCAATGCAAAAGAAGATAAGTCAAAGAACTTTAGAGGATCTTGATAGATCACAGGTATGGAAACTTTGTATTATAGAACTTGTCTTAATGTGTAAAATTTTACACATTCACTATGTCACAACCTGCAACCCACCTTCTACGGATTAACAAACCGTAAACCATCCGACCCGGTCCTTTCGCCGAACCGGACCTGATCATCCTGTCACACTATCATCAGTGTCACTAACATGTAACCACATACATCATCATATATAAACATAGCGGAAGACAATAAAATAAAAAGGTTACATGTACATGTCAGTCTGCTACTAAAAAAGTACAGCCTGCAAAATTTCTAAGTCATTGTCTCATCCCCAGGACATGAATACACGGGAGTGCTACAAGACTATACTACTATTACCATTACATGTCAAAATGTCCAACCTATCGCTACAGGCTCCTACTGTCGGTCCTCTATATCAGTCCCTGAAAAATATATATAAATTTGGAATGAGCTAAACTAAGCTCAGTAAGTAAGTCCCCTACTCTGCCATATGTACAAGATCTGAAAAGAAACTAAAAATAAGGATATGATAGCCAGTCAATACCATATAACAATCATAGCTCATCAATGAATATCAATGATCAGGGATACAATGGTAATCAAAGTAACAATCATGGCTTGTCAATAAATATCGAATGATCAGGAATATAACTGATAATCAAAGAACATCTAGTTTGAAGACAACATCATATGCTACAGTCAAGCTGTTAAATATATGATCATAGAAAGTACTCAAATAAAGTTGTGCAACTGCCTGATCATTCATACAAGAACATGATCATACTGTGAATTTCAATAAATAGATAGTGATGTCAAAGCTGGTGGATACTATAAACTACGGGGCCTGGCTACCCCCTGTGTGCATAAAGCACTAAGCTTAATAATATAAAACTAGTCCCCGTACTCGGGACAGGACCCCGTACTCGGGTCATACTACGCATCCAGATGGAGTTTAGTGACTGAGCATAAATTCGGCACTGATAAATATCAAGATCTTGCTACTCTCCATGGAGAAGAATGTGGATCATAACTAGTTCAAGGCAACATAATATAACTATAGCTTTTTATAACTATGTTACCGGGCTGCCAAGAACAACAACATCTGGCCCCTCTTGGCCCTACGTACAAATGTACAGAATGGTCTTTTGCACAAATGTACAGGAATCTCATAATCAAGATATAACATCATCAATAAATATAAGAAATCAATAGCAAGATTCAACATCATAGCTAAACTATTCCACTGGTAGGTAATATCATATAGTGGAATCATAAAGGATCTAATATGATAATAAAGAGTACAAATACGTATAGAAGAACTGTGACATGGCTGAGAATGTACTACATGCAGAGATCGGTTATTACTTACTCTTTACTACTTCTTGGAAACCAAGCTACTTTCCTTTCCTACTACTCAATGTTAATTTCCTTCTCTTTCCCTTTAGATGGTCCTATCATTCGGAACATACAACTCAGTCTATAACCGTAAGCAGTCTATGCTACGTATTTCAACTATATCTATCATGGGTATAAGTATTTTATTTGTTAATTTGGACCTCATCATTGTGTCTAGTACGTCGAATAAAATTAGTTTAGGCTTTTACGGATCTCGATTTGGACTCCGGATTAAAAAGAGCAAAATGGTCATTTTGCACTTTAACGTATCTAAATTGTTGGGACTTAATTTCACAAAATGGATCCCGCCATTGGATCTAGAATGCCCCAAAACCTTGGGTTACACTATCGTTTTACTTAATTTAGATATCGGGGCTATTTTATGGAATTAATTAATTTAATTATATAATTCTTTGTACTATATTTTATATATATATATATATATTTAAATCATGTTATACACAAGGCAGTTCAGTAGCTCAGTGGCCATTCACTTGGCCTTAAAGGTCCTACCTTGCGCGCAGGTCAGTAGGTCGAACCCCACTGGCCGCAGTTCTGTTTCCTTCTCTCTTTTTTTTCTTTTTTAGCAAACGACAGTGTTTGGATTACATCAACCAAGGCCCAACCCTCACGACTTTCCAATCATCTCCTTCCGACGCCGGTCGCCGGAACCACATAGTCCCCTACTATTTTACACCATTTTGATGTCCATTTTTCCTAGTTTAGTATTAGAATTATTCTAAGGACTTCAACTAATCGATGGGAACTATTTTTAGACCTCAAATAACCAAATTCCCGGCACCCACATGAATTTTTCAGCGTTGCATCGGTGAGGGATATTTGGCCATAAAATGACCATTTATGGGCCATTTTTCACCATTCGAGTTGCATTGGACTCATGAAGGAATTACCTCCCTATTTCTAGTCTTGAAATCGAGTTTGATTTAACAGATAAAAATTCACCATGTTGGTCGAGAGTTACAGTTTCAGGTCCTTAGGTTTTCTTTCAGGTTTTGGACTCTAATCACTTCTAAAACTCATCTAGAATAATTTAAGGTGGAAATTAAAGCAATTAAACTAAGATTACCTGGTTTTAGCGGAACTCCAGTTTTCTAGAATTTTTTTTTTCTTCTTCCTCCTTTTCCTCTCTTCCTCTGCTCCTCAGCTTCTTTTAGTTTCTCTCTCACACTTCAGTTCTGAATCCTTCTAAATCCTCAGAATTACTCTCAGCTTCTCAGTTTTCTCCCTAATGGTCTGAGTTTCTCTCAAACTAAACTCACGTATATATATATAAGCCACCTTTCACCGACTTCTCTCTCTCCTCTTCCTTCCTCTCTTTTTCCTTTTTCTTTTCTTTCTAAGATTTCGGCTGCCTTTTCTTGACTTTTCTTTTGCTGATTTCTTTTTTTTTTTTTTTGTTTTGTCTTCCTACGTTTCATTAAATGAAAGGAGATATTATGTTTATTATAAGTGACATACACACACCTAATACACACTCACATCAGCCGACCTTCCTAACTTCTCAATTCTTCTAAAGCCTTCTACAGCACTCTCTCAACTTCTACTATTTTCTACTTCTTTCTCATTTCTTCTTATTTCATTTCTTTTATTTTTTTTTTATTTTTAAATTACTTTATATATATATATATATCACTGTATACATACATATATATATATATATTTACATTTGGATATATACATATCTACATTAATTCGATATATATATAATGTCATTTTTGTAAATATATATATATATATATATGTACATTTAAATACACCTACATATATACACTTATGTGCACGTTTTCTCGTAAAAATTGGGCTTCCAGTATGGCGCCCCCCCGGGTACTCAGGACTGCTTGTAAATCACATCCGTGCATTGTATAGCGAACATGTCATTCAAATGTACGTCCGCTTTTATTCATGTCATAACTTGGCTTACAGTTCGGGTTACATATCTTGGCCCGGTCCAACTCAGGTCGAGTACTACTTAACTCGGGTCGGGGTATTACACACTATATACCTTGTCTGAATGTGTAAAAGTTTACACATTCAGAATACAATAAAAAAATTACACATTGAGAGGATCTTGATAGATCATGGGTATGGAAACTTTGTATTATAGAACTTGTTTGAATGTATAAAATTTTATACTTCACTATATATGCCTTCTCTAAATGTGTAAAAATTTACACAGTCAGAATACAATATATCAGAAAGTGTAAAAATTTAGACCTCTCCAGATAGGGTTCATGTGTTTTGGAAGCTGATTATATTTTTGTTTTGTGATGTCAACCTTAATCATCTTACAAAGTAATGTGATATATGTCAATTTAAATCATGATTCATTTTTTTATTAGGTAAATGGAGTAGAATTGAACAAAATGACCAATAAAGAGCTAAATCTGGATTCAAAAGAGGATGATTCAAATTCATCCGAAACAGAGAATTCATATGAAATTATTGCTCAACATATTGATTTTTCAAAGAGTGAAAGTGGTGGTCCGTCAGTAGACTCTCAATAGATAGGAAAAAAGGATGCAAGTACAGAAAGTAGTGGAAGTACTTATGATGACAAATTCAAAGAAACTGAACTAGAAACACCAGTGCTCAAGCAAGGATTGAGGAGAATAAATGAAGATTTGGAAAATGAAGAAGGTTATAAAAAAGTACAAGGAGATGGAATAAACACTTCACTTGCCACAAGGGGTGTCGATGATGTCGATGATATCGATGATATCTAACTCACAACCACTCTAGGATCAATTGATGTAATTTGTGACACATTGATGGGTGAATGCAACAAAATAGAGCAAAACAAACCTCCAGAACAACAATTCCAAGAATCCCACAACATGGAGATAGTTTTTTTTGAAGAGAAAAAGAAAATAGAATATGATACGAAGCACCAAGACATGAATGTGGAAGAAAATCTCCGAAAGGAGATTTCAATACTAATTGAAGAGAAAAGACAAATACATGAAAGGATTGATGGGCTTGTGTAAGAAATTGAAGAATTGCTTCTTATGTTAACTGAATCTGATAGGGATTATCATCAACTAAAGCAAGAACACTCAGATCTCATTAAAGACTACAACGAGAAACATGATTGGGCAAATGCTTTGGAAGAGAAACTTTAAGAACTTGTTGCTCAATCAATAACCTAGTCAATAAAAAGAAACGATTAAGATAATGAAGAGCTTGCAACAGCCAAAGATCAAGTATGTAAAAATAATACTCTACATTTGTTCACAAACCACACTAGTTAATATGTATAATATTACACATTCAGACATATGTAAAGATTCAAAAATGAAAATTTTTATACATTCAAACATTCTATTATTCTAAAATTTTACACATTCAGGCACCAGATGTGCTAAACTTCAACAGTGTAAAATTTTACACATTCAGACACTCCAGTTGTGCTAAACTTCAACAATGTAAAACTTTACACATTCAAACACTCCAGTTGACTAGGAATTTATGTGTGTAAAATTTTACACTATTGAACAATCACTATACATCCTTTTGTGCTATTTTATGTTGAAAATTTATAATCAATAGTTATTTTAATGTATTTTCAGATATGTAAATTGAAGAACATTTGCACAAATCACTCTTCAATCGTTTACAAAGATTATTTATAGCTCTTCCTATTGTGATAACCCATCTGGCCACACCTACCACATCTAATCTCCCTCACCTCCTCCTCTTTAGACCATATCCTCTTCTTTCTTGGTCTACTAGGTTGCTTCTTTGACAAAGGTAGTAGTATTGGATTTTCACCCACATTAAATTAGGTTTCTCAACTATTGAAATGGGACAAATTGACTATGAGCAACACTCTTTGTAGTTACTGATGTGGAAGTAATGATCAACAAATGCATTCAAGTCCACACCACACTTTTAGATTGCTACAAACGCATAAGTACAAGGGTAGCCATTCAACTGCCACTGATAACAAGAGAAAAATTACTTTCCAATGTCAACAACCACAGATGGGTGCGAATGTACTTCAAAAATACTGTCACTCAATCGACTAACCACCAATGACCTTCTAGTATTAGCCACCGCCTCTAACTTTGCTTCTATCTTAGGGCATACCACACCATCCCATTTCTTGCATTCCTCCTTTCTTAAAAAATCTAGTCCATTAATTTGACATGTATTGTGTCAACCATCTTTGTCACAAGTAATTGTCGACTTCATGAATCTGAAAATTAAAGGATTCCACCGCATTTGAAGCCATCTCCCTGTAACGTTGTCCTTTAAAATATGAATTAGCAAAATTCGTGTATGGTAACTCTGAGAAAAACTTTTCGACTCTCTTACCACCCTCATTCAACAATATAATAAACTTTTCATGAAATAAAGGCAACGTGGGAGCATAGGCACACTATTTGAACTTATAAACCATGTGCTCCCTAAACAACTTATTCATGTTAGAAAGATTATCCCTTAGGTTTACTTTCAAATAGTGCAAATAGTATCCGTAAAAACAATGAAGGAAAAAGATGCGAATAGTTTCAAGCAATCCTGCAATGCAATCTGATATAAAGGTAACAATCTTAATATAACAACTAATGAATAAACAGTTAAAGGTCCAATATTAAAGAAAAATTCAGTTCAATGATAAACATAAGTTCAAAATAGTATTATAAACTACAATAAATTCATACAAATATCATATATATACATTAGCATATCTCTTTAAACAGAAAAACCAAAACTGTAGAATTTTACACATTCAAAAATCTCATAACTCATCAAAATGTATAATATGAAAAAAATAATAATAATAACAGAACCATGAAAAAAAAACAACCATTACACCAATGAAAATAAAAATAAATAAAATAAAATAAAATAGAAGCATATAGATGTAATAAAACACCAATACTTCTAAAAATTGAACACAAGAGTAAATATGTAAAATTATACACATTCAAACATATGATATCTCATTAAAAACAGCAAAGTCATAATAATTTAAAAAAATAATAAAACATATTTTCTTCCACATGCAAGAAAAATGCACAAAAAAACATAGAAGTATTATCGTCCTTAGCAACAGCAGAAAGTATATTACCCTTGTATCGTCCCTTCAAGAAGGTGTCATCCATAAAAAGCATCAGACGACAATATTGAAAACCATATATGCAAGCATCAAATGCTACAAATAACCTTCTGAATATTTTTTAATCCCGATTAATTAATAATTAGTTTGCTAATTATTAATTAGAAACAAAATAAAGAGTGATTAAGAAAATTTATCTGGACTTCCCGACAAATTACGATGGACTAATAAAAGGACTAAACACACGAAGAAGCAATGTAATATGTTAATCTAAACCGTTTGGAGCAAAATTTGAAATACCGTAATTATGAAATTAACGAGCCTCGAGAACCGTAAAGAAAATGGATACGGTGTAAAGCTTAGAATATCGAGGCCAACCCGGGTAAGAAAGTACTAAAAGAAATCGCTTCGCAAAAAGAGAAATAAAAAGAAAGATATGAAGTAAAAAAACAAAAATGTGTAATTTCGATTGCCAAACAAAGTCTTAAGACAAAAACATAGCAAAAATGCCAAAAATGCAATGGATGAGTCTTGAACCCTTGACCAAGTGAGGCGAGCTTTTAAATGCCCAAAAATTTACCACTTGGCCACAAGCACTTTTGTGCTTTATTATACATAAGATATATATATACCATATAAAGCTATAAAATTCTGATTATTAAGAATAAGGCGGCAGCCCCTCATTGGACCACCACCCCTGCCAACCAGATTTCATGCAACCAACATAAAATATAAAATATGTTTATATGTATATATTATATATATATATATATATTGCGTGAGGGTTTGTAGAATCAGAGCATAAGTATGTGATATGATAGACCCTGCTATGTGTAAGTGTGTGCTCGGGGAGAGAGAGAGTAAGGTAGAGATAGAAAGTGAGGAAGAGAGTGAAGGAAGAAGGAATGAGAAGAAGAAGAAAGAGAGTGAAGCTACATGATGCATGCATGGCAACCTCAACTTGAAGGATCAAGGATCAAAGCCAAGAGAGAGACTGCCATCACAAGGTAATCACTTAACGTTTATTTTCTCTCTCTAAGAGGGTTTAGTTTTTACTTACTATTTTAAACTCAGGGAAGCTTGAAATTAACATGCATGAGTTTGGCGTGATAACTGAACAAGAGAGGGGTGTACAGCAAGTTAAAACACAAAAAAAAGGCTAAAGAACATTGAACCAACCAATCTGCCATTAAAGGACCTTGCTTGAACTGGGTCTAATTTGACTTGAGTTAAACTCTTATTGAGTGATAGGGATTAAAACTAGGAAGGAGAAGATTTACAACGCAACAAAAATCTAAACAAATGACTCAAAGACAAGCCTAAAAATTAGAGCTGCAGGTCGCGGGTTCATAACCTGGTTTCATGAATGGAGCTCTAAATCTTGTTTTTAGAACGTGGTTCGAATCGCCATAACCTAAGGAACGTAACAGACCAAGCCACACATGAAATGGTAGAGAAACGAGCGTGCAGTAGGTGATTTACAGTCACCAATATTGGAGCTCGAACCAGGCTTCTAGACCATTCTGAGGCATGCAATAAACACCAAAGAGGGTAAGGGGCTTAGGGGAGTTGATTGGGATGAAAATGAGGTTGATTGGATGCATAAAATGTCACGAAATTAAAGAAAATAATTCTCTGCAACTAGGGAAACAGTCGGGGGAAGAAAGGAAGAAGATGACTAGGGGTTGGGCCGGATTTCAGGTCAGATCGGGTTCAAGTCGGGACCCGACCCAACGCACGTAAGGGCCATTAGTGGGACGGTGTCGTTTTGGGTGTTTGGTTTTTAAAATTAAAACAGATCTGGGTCTGTTTGGTTGCGAGGGTAAGGAATTAAATTGGTGGTCACTGTTGGGCTAGGGATATCCTACCCCAATTCGGCCCAGTTATCCGCTATCTAGACTAGGAATCCTTTGAAAAAAAATATATATATAGGATCAGTTGCTGCCCCTGTCGATTTGAACGTGAAACCCCTCACTGCCCAAGCCTTGAACCCAACCCAAGGACCACTGAGCCACTGCCGTCACTGTTGACATATGTTAACCAAAATATTATATATAATATTAATTTTAGATTAATTTAATTAATTTAATTAATTTAAAAATAGGAAAATATCCCGATATCCAAATTAACTAAACAAATAGTGTATTTTGACTATGTCGGACATTTTAGACCTAATGGTGAAGTCCATTTTGTGAACCGGGGTTCCAAAAATTAAGTCCTATAAAATATGAAATTACCATTTTGCCCTTAGGGGGTACCTGAAGCCAAATGAGAAACCGCGAAGGCCTAGATTTAGTTTCTTGGACGTTCCGGACTCAACGGTGGAGTCTGTTTACCCAAATAAAATATTATGAAGGCCGATGTATAAAATTTAGCAACCTTAAAAATATACTAAATAATACTGACAGAGTTAAACAATTCACGAACATTAACATCGACCTAAATAATTGAGATGGGTTAATAACAATTAACTTTCTGATTTATAGGAACCTCCAAGGGGAAGGAAAAGGAGATTTAAATTAATAAAACAGCTGAAAGTTATTTTTGAGGTAAGTAAAAACCCGAACTCTACCATGTGTTAATTCCCAGCCATGTCACAATGTCATTTCTTTATGCTGCCTAATTTTGTACTTCTATACATGCCTAACACTTATTTATTTCCCCAATTTGATGCCATTCTGCCATGTGAACCTGTTATGAAATTGATTGCCAATATCCCATATAATTAATTATTCATTTCTATACTTGCATGAATATTAGAAAATTTTGTGCCCCTCACTGCTGAGGATTTACTATTCCACGATTACGTACATCGCGTATGGAATACTGATGATCATGGTTTTATTTATATAAGCGCTTGAGGTTGTGATTTGTCATAACGTCCGTCTGATTCCTAGATGCTTCTGGACCTATGGGTCGGAGTCCATAATGGACCTGATGTATATAAAGAACTCTAGTGCTATATAGGAGCCCGATGGTGGGTAAACCTAGATAAGCGCATCTGAGGGTATGCCGGGCCCTATCTGATTTTCGCATCTAGTCTGTTAGTATTCATATCATTTATTGACATTCTGATATTACACTCTCTCATTGTTGATATGCTTGTTATGCCTGTGTTGACTATATGATGATGTATCCTTGTTTATTGATACGCTGATTTTTGGTACTTTTGATTTATGTTATGCCTTGCAAGCCTATCATTGATCCGACTTGGCTATTTGTGATACTTATGAATTGTGGTAGCTAACTATTATATAGGCCAAGTCCCCATTATTGATTTGTCATTCACTTGTATCATTTTCTCATGGGACGTGCTTGTTGGACCCTCGGGTTATCTCTGTTGTTTCTGTGACAAGCTATTGTATCTCCATATCTTTTGATTGTCTTGATTTCACACTTTCTGTACTGACCCTGATACATGGCAGAGCAAGGGAATTTACTTACTCAGCTAAGTTAGCTCACTCCTTACTTATGACCATTTTTCAGGTGGCCTATGATGGATGATATGCAGTGTGATAACTAGTGGAACTAGTGAAGCACGAATAATGTACATTGACGAAATGAACTCTAATTCAAGTTGACTACATAGTCTATAAGGTTAAGTTCACAAATTATATTATAATGCTACATCATTAGTGATGAGGTTAGCCTAGTATGTTGGATTACCATGATTAAATTGTATTTGGAGATTCTAATTGTTGATCATTGGGGATGAGTTGTTGATAAGTTGAATTGTATTAATTCATTGATATAGAATAGATGCATTGGGGCATGTGTGTTGAAACTCTAGAGATATTTGGTAACTGATTCTAGACGTGCTCTGATGTGTTTGGAAGAATTGCATTTCTAAATAAAAATGTTTTAATTTTCGCTACTTTGACCCTACCATTAGAATGCGATTCATTGTAAAGTTCAGAAGTCGCCTTTGGTTGGTCACATTGTCGGTGGGAAAAACCAGCAAGGTAGCCAACTGGCATCACGTCCTCGGCATCCGCGTAGGGTAGGGTGCCAGGTCGTGACAATAGGTAGATGCATAAGGCTGATTTGCACAATAGCAAGTAAAAAAACCCAGAACTCAAATTATACCCACATCGCCTGCCTGATTAGACACATGCATTACACGATGCATTAATATTTGTTGTTCACTACAACTCAAATAGAGAGCTTGAATGGATGCTCTGTTTTCCCTTCTTTTCTATATATCACACAGTTTAGGAACCTAATTTGATCAGAGGAACATACTCTTATGACTTTGCTTATTATTGTATCAAGTAGTATTTGTTATAATGTGGCTTCTTTTTAGATGTATACGGTATAGAACTAAAGAACACGGGAATGAGTGGATAATGTCAAAATCATAAACCAAAGCATATTCTTGAACCATGAACTAACATGAGTTTTTGAACCAAAGCAACAACCTTATAGCAGATTCAATGCCAAATACCTTCAAAAAGTTAATATAGGTGGAATTCGTAATGGTGGCAGATAGATATCTGAGAATTGGTTTGTGTGAGAGTGATTGTGTTTATAGAGAAGCAATATTTGGCAAAGATCTGCTAGGTTTTTTGGCAATATTTAAAAAGTTAATTTGATGCTCTGGTTTATTGCACTGGTTCACTGGTTGGAGTCATTGTATTCAAGATTTTCAGTCATCTTTGTTTATTTAAAAAAGGATATTATTGTCATTTGACAGCGTAGTCTGTGAGGACAAAATTGTCTTTTCAATAATTAGAAGGGTAAAATAGACATTTAAAAAAATTATACCAATGATGTCAGCAAATTCCATATTAACAATTATTGACGGGAAGTGAGGATTGTTACCAACTTTAAAAAATATAAGGATGCGTTATAATTTTAAAAATTAAAGAAATGACATTTGTAATTGTCAACAACTTAAAAAAAGATTATTAATAATTACTACACAAATGTGCATAATAAGCTTAATCCATTGGAAGTCGACATAAATACTGACATATTAGATGTCATAAATGAAGATACAATTGCAATGAATCATGGCCCTCCATTTGATTTGATGTAGAGCAGTAGAGCCGGAGGCTCCCAAGTCTCAAACCATCTGATCATATTATCCCCAAAATGATCATGTAATGAGTACAAAGTGTATGGGCCTCACTCACCGACAGTCTGTTGAAGCTTTTTTCACTAGCCCCCTCTTCGTCTTAAACAGTGGCAATGAAGCATTCCAGTGGTGGCCGTAAAAGCAGTAAACTCTCCATATTCGCCATAGTCGTCGCTATTGCTCTCCTCGGAGGCTTCATTTACAGCGAAGACGTGAAGTTAATTGCCAAAATTTCATTTCCAATTCAACCAATTGGAGGCAAAAACACAAATCCAATAAATGAAGAAAAAGAGAGCATAAAAGCTGCGAATCTCAGATCTTCCCGAGCAAAACAAGGGCGGAGAATCAAATTTCGAGACGAGGAGATTGAATTGCCACCGGAGGACTGTGATCTCTATACGGGAGAGTGGGTTTTTGAGAATGTCACGCGGCCGTTATATAAAGAACATGAATGTGAGTTTCTCACAGTACAGTTGACTTGCACAAGGAATGGAAGAGTGGATGCACTTTACCAGAACTGGAGATGGCAGCCCAGAGACTGTTCTCTGCCCAAGTAAGAATGGAACTGCCATACATTCTTTCTTTCTTGTTTTTCGTGTCACACACACATATCATATATATATATATATATATATATATATATATACGTAAATGGGTTGTTAATTTGATTAAGGTTCGAAGCAAGATTGTTACTAGAGAAACTAAAGGGAAAGAGGCTAATGTTTGTTGGGGACTCCGTAAATCGGAACCAGTGGGAATCTATGATTTGTCTGCTTCAGTCTATAGTTCCTCCGGGCACGAAGACCTGGAAAATGTCCTGCACCTGTTTCTGTTTTCGCAATTCAGGTCTCTCTCTCTCTCTCTCTCTCTCTCATTGTTTATTTTTCATTTGTTACTAGATCCTAGTACAAACGTAATTGTTTTTTAAAATTTTCTTCTATTTTTATTGGTCACCTTGATCAGTTTAATCATCCTATGGAAAGTTATTACTATTTACTTGCATTATCAATAGCCAATATCGGCAGTCCTTATAAAGTAGATCATGGTTGGTCACATTGAATTGTGAATTGCAGTCGCCAAATAAATAGGCGCATTAAATCTTGTCCCAGAACAACACAATCTGGATAGGTGGAATTGCCACCTAATTTGATGACAGCTTGATTGGCCATGTCAGCAATTCACATGGTATAGAATTCAAGTCCATAGATTTGTAGTGTTGTGTTACATTTTATACATATATATATCCGTTATGTGCATTTGTAGGATTATAATGCTACAATTGAGTTTTATTGGGCCCCATTTCTGGTAGAGTCGAATTCAGATGATCCGCGGAAGCACAGCATCTTAGACCGCGTTATAATGCCAGAATCAATCTCAAAGCATGGGGATTACTGGAAAGGTGTTGACTACCTCATTTTCAACACTTATATTTGGTGGATGAACAATCTCAATATCAAAGTTTTGTAAGTAACCCACATATATATATATATAGGGGTTTTAGTTCCCTGCTTTCTCCCTCTATAACACCATACTGCTTTAGTCTGATCAAGTGGTTAATCGATCCTATTGAAAACAGACGAGGATCGTTCGATGATGGGTCCACAGAGTACGATGAGATCAAACGGTCCACAGCATATGAAAGAGTTATGAGGACATGGGCCAAGTGGGTAGAGGAGAATGTTGATCCTAATCATACAACAGTCTTCTTCAACAGCATGTCTCCTGTTCATATGCAGTAAGTACACTCGGAATGCTTTTCATTTCTTTTCTTTTCTTTTCTTTTCTTTTCTTTCGGAAGCTACTACTCTCGCTGACACACAGTAACGCACTGAATGACTCAAAAATGCTTGATTTTTTTTTCTCTCTCACACACACACCCACTTGCCACTAGTTGGCGAATCTTTCGAACCATGTGTCGGACCAATTTATTCAAAGCTAGATGTTTCTTTAATATTTGATCAATAAACTTCGATAGGAGCATGGACTGGAACAACCCTGATGGTATTATGTGCGCTAAGGAGACTACCCCGGTTACCAACATGTCAACCCCTTTGGATGTCGGCACGGACCATCGTCTATCTGCAATCACCATGAACGTGACCCAGTCGATGAAAATCCCAGTTTACTTCCTCAACATAACCACCCTATCAGAGTACCGAAAAGATGCACACACCTCGGTGTACACCATCCGCCAAGGCAAGCTGCTCACACCTGAGGAGAAGGCCGACCCTGCCACCTTTGCAGATTGTCTCCATTGGTGCCTCCCCGGCGTCCCCGACACATGGAACGAGTTTCTTTACACACGTATCATCTCCAACCCTTGAATACAACTTCGGCAAAAATATTTGCTAGTAAAAAGATTTCCTTGAGAAGTTTAAAAATCCTGATGTGCAGTTGTGCATCATTATTTGATTGATTGGTACCAAAAATTTTAGGTTACACATTTGTTATCCTATTGCTTTCCGGTAGTTTTCCAAGTAATCTCTGCTTTTATTTTGATCTTCTGAACCATATCAAGTCAAATTCACATCAGCAAATGCCAGATACGAATCATATGATATTTAATGAAGCAGACCCAAGAGCATAATGAATTGATGAAGGTTCCGAATGAAGAAACCTTTGTAACTCCAGAAAAAGTGGGGCTCACTCTTAGATGTAATCCAAAATTTCTGAATTGGTAAGTCCTAATGACACTTCAAATCGATTTAATAACTCTTTTACTATTGTAAGCAGACACACAAGCATGCATATGCACACAACGCACCCAACTGCAAGACTCAGAAATCGAGATGGCTATAAATCAACCCATTTGAGAGGCTCCTTGAAAACTTTTCCAGGCCCGTGAAAGTGAACAATTAAGAATGCTATGGTCCTATGGAGCCATAAAGCACCTTGAATCCATGGGGGGAAAAAAAAGGACATAACGACAAGAATGACCCAACAAGCCACTGATTAGTGGATGGATCAAAACTAGACACAGTTTCATAAAAATAGCATGCCATCTCCATCTAGTGGCCTCAATGCCAACACTAAGAAGAACCTTTCCGACACATACAGAGCAGATTATAAAACATTTCAGCAATTCAGAAACTAATAACCGCAATACAAAAGACACAATGATACACAAGCTCAACCCTCTGAGTAACCTGACACTGTTGACCTTTACCAACACAGAAAAAGAAGCTCATTTCATGAACAGAGACCAGCAGTAAGGAATACTTTTTACCCACATACAGAAAAAACACGTCCAATCATCCCTTGGGTCCAAGTCGCGGTTTCCTTGAGCTGTTCATCATCAGATTGAAGGCATTCACCCAAAAACTCAGAACAGAATGCACGGTCTTTGAACAGTATCTTCACATTTGAACCAAGTGCATCAGCAATATCACCCAAAACTGCCTACTGCTGCTTTTGTCACACTCTCCTCCCTGCAAGATAATAGGTAGGTGTGTCAGAAAGGAGTACAATACATACAGCCAGTTACTCCACTGAAAAATAAACTCGGAAGTGGAGAAAATAAAAGGGTTACAATCAGCAATTACCTTTGTCTGTCTCTGGAAACCAATTCTATGAACTGCAAGAGATGGGAAGCATGGGGCAACATCAAATCAGGCTTGGAATCCTTGAATCCCTGAAGAATTCCTGAATATGCTTCAAAGATGCTGCGCCTGAGCTGGTTGCCATATTCAACCATCTCCTCATCACTGTTGTCCATTTGGGCACAGACCTCAGCAGCCCCCTGCATCATTGGTATTGCATAAGGAAGGTACTTCTCAAAGTAGTTCTCCAATCGCAAGAGCAACATCCCCAAAGCAGGAGAATATGGCAGGTTTGACCGACCGATGAAGTTCACCACTGGAAAGATCCTTGAGAAGGTGGGTCATGATCCCATCACAGTATGGTAAGACCTTGTCATCCAAGGCACGGCAAATGTCACCAACTACCCCAACTGAGATGGCACAAACCTGGTATTCCTCAAAATTCTGCAAACCCATCTCCAAGTACTTGTAAAACTCTGGCATATACTTCCCAAAGTCCGGTCCAGTGGCATAAGCCAGTGCACCTATAGCAAGCATAGCTTCTTCATGCACCGTAGAGCTACGGCAAGCAAAAACCTTGAGGAACAATAACATAATCTGATCGGCAGCCTGGAGTATGACAGGCTTTGTTTCATCAATACTGCCAAGTTTCTGGATGATAACCTGGAGGACACCACAAAGAAGAGCTTGCAAATCTCCTTGCTTTTCCCTATCATCTGATGACACAATCTGAAGCTCTACAGTCTGCCCCAACTTGGTCATAATGACAGGGAGAAGTTGTGTGATGATGTGAGATGTTTCCGTAAGATTGGAACACCTAACCACCTCGTTCAAGGTTTCATATGCAGAAGACCTGAGCTTAGAGTCACTACAATCAGTTCGATCAGCGGTTGCTAACAAGACAAGTTATAATGTCCATAAGGTATGGTGTGAGGAGAGAGGAGCTTGTACCAGTATCCTCATACCCCTGAGCAAGGTAATAAATAGCCCCACAGACCTTCTCTGCAACATGGGGGGCGTCCTTAATGCTCTCCAACAAAACCCCCACAACCCGTTGGAGGTTGGCAGGAGAAATCACCGAAAATCCAGTAGATGGAGTATGCAATAACTCAAAAATGCGACTAAGAGTCCAAGCAGTGGTGTCCTTGACATGGCTATTTTCATCGTTCATTGCAGTAAGCAGAAAATCCAATCCTGAATGGACCATTGGGGAAAGCTTCTCAATGCTCGGGCCTTCAAGAATTGAGCCAAATGCATATGTAGCTGCCTCGTGAGATCGCCAATCCGTCTGCATTATGTTAGCCTCCACAAAAGGCATTACATGGGGCACAATAGCATCCCCGACAGTCCTAGCAACAAGACCTAGACAAGTCCCACCAGCCATGGACAGGTTCCAAATTCCATCATCCTGGTCCTGATCCTCTTCCTGCTTCAGCAAAGTCTCTAGCAACATAGGAACTAAAGATGGTAGAGCCTTCTCAATGAAGCGGGAATGTGGAGGGCTAGAATCCCCACTCTCAGGGACCTCAAAGTCTTGAAGCTCTATCTCTTCATCACAGATGGAGCTCCAAAACTCAATTGCTTGAAGGGCAACTGCCTCTTCATCTCCCTTAACTGCATTAGATGTAAGCTCAAAGATAGTCTGCATGTAAGGTTCAAGCACCTCATAGTATGTTGATGCTATTGAAACAAGACATTCAAAAGCAGCTTGTCTAATCTCTGCCTCTTTGGCCATGACAGTCTCACAGACCACCTTCATAATGTAATTCCGCTCCATCTCGTTTTCGAAGTTAGTTTGTGCAAAATCAAGGGCATTATACAATGCCCTAGTTGCTGCCAGACGGACTTCAGGGTTGTGCTCAGTAACGTTCATGCCTTGGACAACAGCAGTGAGGACAGAGTTCACTTCATCTTGTACAAGATCCTGGTGAGATATCTCCTCACAAACATATCCAAGTGTTTCCAAAGTTGCCTGTTTCAATGAAGCAGGCCCATTTTGCTGGGTCATATTGATAAGTAAGGATCCAATAAGTTCAGGCCACTCCTTCCGGGGAATTTCAATCGAAGCAATTTTGGCAATTGCTTGGGCAGATGTGTGCCTTGCCTCAGCCGCAGAAGATCCAAGAGTCCTCAACAGATGGTCTTTAATTTGGGATTTAATAGAAATGTCAATTGCTACCCATTGCTGAACAAGATGTTCCTTCATAGCAGCATCTTTGGCATCTAACGAATTTTTAAGCACAATACCAGCCAATTTACGGGATTCAATCGGTTTTTCATTGTTTGAGAGTTCAACAGACAGGGATAGAAGAAAAGATGGTAGGTTTTGCTCTTGGAACTGCCTAAGGTTACCCTCTGCCTCAGTCCGGACCTTTGCATCTGCCGACTGGGCAGACATCAAAAATTGGGTGATCTCGACAGCCATTTTTTCCCACACTACAACAGATAAAATACTTAAATTAAAAATGAGGACATAAAAAAATAACTAAATGTATAGATACCAGGGATGCACCAGATACTAAAACAATGATATCCCAAACATAAGAAAGTTGCAACAAAAAAAAAGTTTAGGGGAAAGCAACTATAAGATGCCAATATGGCTCCATTTCTCTTCGTAGAAAAAATAGATTAAGGAAATGGTTGCAGAAAAACCCAGGATACTGAGCCTGCAGCAGAAGAATACAGTAACTCTCACATGTCAATTGAAAATTTTCTTCAAGATAATGACAAGTGGTTCCTATCTCTGGTTTATGCATGCCAATTTCATGGATATATGGTAAAAAAAATATTATTTCCATGTTATACATATTCTACAATGAACATGACCATCAATATTAATTCCAGTATATCTTTTAGCAGCACGACTGCATTTTGTCTCATGATTTTTCCTTTCATTGAAACAAATAAAGACTCTCCAAAACCCATAGCAATAACTTCACCAAACCAGATCAAACATATGGAAATACATAAATTCAGCAAGACCTCAGGTTGTTTCAATGAAGAATTGTTTGGGAAAAATTCTCATTGTATGACAAAAAATTTGAAAAAAAAAAAAAATCGAGTTTCACAGGACATCATTACTCGAATCAAACCAAAGAGACATGAATAATTTTCCCCAACCTTCAAATTTTAAACATCCATCCAAACTTCAAATCTGCTAAAGTACTTCCATGAATTATTTCTATTGAAAGGGATGAAAAAACAAGTATAAACACAGTTACAAGCTTAAAACCTCAAACACCAACAAGATAAAACAATCTCATATAACGGAAAATGGATGGAAAACTAACAGGCAATGAGTAAGATGTGTAGAATCGAGCATATAAAAAAGTGAAAGTCCAAGTCCTAATCACCATCGACTTCCCTCTCGGGAAATGTAAAACCCTAAGACACGAGAACAGAAGCAAACACGTAGATACACTAGATCTGTACACAATAGAATATTCAAACCCTAATTTGTGATTAGAGATAAAGATATACCTTATGCGAAAATCTGAGGAAACAGAGAGAGTTGAATGCCACCAGAGAGAGGAAACAGAAGAACTAGGGTTTTTACCCTCCACTTCTCTCTTTACTCTCTATCTCTTTCTGTGAGTCCAATGGCTGTCTCTCTATACTTTATCAAGAGAAGAAGCCAAAATCGCGAGCAAAAGAGAAAGCAGGACAATCGAATCGAATATATACATATAGATGTATAAGCGTGTACATATATATAACCCTAATTCGAATGCTTGGAAGAAGCGGGAGAGAGGGATGGCAACAAGTGAAAAACAGCCGGGCAGCCACAATGTCTGCCCGTGTGCCCGAGATCACGGCCTTTAAAACCCTAAAAATGTTTTTGAAATCTCGCACGTACGAGTGAAGTGAACTTGTTTATCGCACCTGCCCGTGCCCGACATGTGGGTATTTAATGCTGGCACTCGTGGATACTATTTCAATATTACATGATTACATCTAAGCGGTCGGTTGAATAATTCCAGGCTAAGAAACGATAACTCTGAATTGAATTTTTTTATTTCTCAATATTAATATAATTTTTTTATAACATATTAATATTATAAATTCTAATAAATATATAACTAGTTTTAATGCTTTGTTTCTTTTATATATAATTGTATTTGTATTTCGATGGAAAAGATATATATATTTATATATATTACTTAAGATTTTAATAATATAGTTATTCATATAATGGAACAATTAAAAATAAATTTAAAAAAATATAGTCCAGATAATATAAAATAATTATTCACGTTTTTTTTATTTAAATAAATAATAATTAAAAATCTTAATAGTAGGAATTAAATTCGGCTAACAAAATTGAATTTCTTTTTAGGAGTTTTTATTGCCTTATGAGGTCTTCTTTGTCGAGTTTGATTTTTACTGACTTTAAATTTTTAATTTGAATTATACAAGATTTGAATGTTTATGTATAAATAGAATTTAAAGCGATTATTTTATTCACTTAATGTTAGAGTCTATTCGAACAGTCATTACACTTTACAACGCAGGACTTTTTTTCATATATTATGTTACTATATATATATAGAGAGAGAGAGAGGGAGAGAGAACTCGCTAGCACAAATAAAATCTTGAAATGTTATAAACTTTTTCATAATTTATGAGTAAGACGATCACTAATGAATCCTCATATTGAATGTTGTGTGCTTGTCTTTATCATTGGACTACTAGAAGGTCTAAAATACAATTACTTATTTCTTTATCAAACATATCCTTTTCTTCTCTAGTTAGTTTCTAGAAATCGAACCAAAATGATAAACCCTATATATAAATTTCTTAAATTTCTCTACAAATGGGTTTTCATAGCCATGGAGGTCATCATTTTTTTTGCCATTCACGAACCAATAACCAAATTGTTCTCCCGTCGATGACAAAAGAGGAAGAAATGATTTTACCATTAAAGCATTAGTATAGAACTTTTTATATAATCGATCATATATTATGACTATAATCGATCATTTAAATTCATCCAAATATCCCTAATAATTCAGTTTAATTTAAATTCACATTGGCAGAGTGTGAATTTAAGATTTTAACGGGGGACCAAACGAGCCCTAATCTAAATGTTTGAGTAAGATTCTTTATATGTGATTCTTGAAGTTATAATGTCTTTTTTTACCCTTTAGGTTTTATTAGATGATTTGGTATATGTTTGGTAGTATGTTTAAAAAATATTTATATATATATATATATATATATATATAATTAACATATTAATATATATAATAAAATAATAATAATAATAATATATTATAATATTAAACATAAAAATAAATATTTATCCAATAAAACAATATTGAATAAATACATAATTTATTTTTTAAATATATCTTATATATTATTAATTATTATGTGGAAAATATAATCTTAGTAAGCATACAATGTATATAAAATTTGGTTCAGGAATGCGCACAAATAATTTCTAGAACAGTGGTTAAGTAGATGGCTTTGAAGCCTTCAATTCCTAGTGAGCTTTCATCCATTTTTTTTACAAATTGGAATTTAACCATGGCATAGATGTGATATTACTAAAATCTAGGGGCATAATGGTACAAATGCATTGGGACTGAAAAACAAACCGCCTTGCTCCCTCAAACCTCCGTTTAGAGGCCCGAATTCCGCGCTTCTACAAACACCACTTTAAGCCCAAATCTGCTAGTGTGGCCCGCAAACGTTATTTTAGTCCATAAGTGTGGTTTGTACCGCAATGCCAAACGGACCCTTAATCCTCCCCACTATGTGTGTGTATCAACATAAATTGCCAAGAGAGAGCTGCTCACTAGGTGACATAAAAGTTAAAACACCTATTAAATGAAATGATAGGACTTGATTACAGTTCCTCAGAAACTAATAGACGCGGAAATTTTAAGGAACAAGGCTCTGTATCATGACCTAACACAAACCTGGCAGATTATTCCATCAAGATGATAAAAATCAGTGGCATACAATTTACACATAAAACAAAGAAACATAGAACAAGGTCTAGTCCAGTCCTAGGTATTAATTTTTAATACAGACTTGGTGGGCCAGAAAAAAAATATTATAAAATTGTAATTAAGTCATAAATAATTACATCAAAAAAATAATTAACAAATAAAATGTTAATGTATCATAGATTATAAAATTATAAAAGTTAGAATTGATAAATAATTTTTTTTTTGTTGTGCAATTTGACAAATGATTTAACAGTTTGAATAAAAAGTATGAAGACAAGTATTTGATATATAGGAGGAGCTAATATTCTTTAATATTTACATGTATGATAATAGTGTGAAGTTTGAATTGAGATGTAAATAATAAAATGTGAAGTGAAATGTAAGAAAATTAAATAGATATTGATTTGTCAAGTTGCAAGTGAATCAAATAATAATATATAATGAGAATCATTTGAAATGGAAACTAGTGAATAATTATTTTATACTTTAAAGGGTTGAATTTATGATTTTTTAGTGTTCGGGTTTGTGCGGGTTGGGCCTCAACCCAAAAATTCAAGCTCGAGCCTGAAATAGAGGTATCTGGGCTAAGGCTGGGCCTGGCTAGGCCCGCAAAACAATCAGGCTTGACCGTGGGCCTTCGGGCCATTTTTGCACCCTTAAAGATAAGCATGAAAAAGAATGTGAAATTAACTAAATTTAGGTAAAACCTTTTTATATACAAGGTTGCCCATTTTTTGTCAATTTTTGTAACACTCACACTTAGTGAATTGGATAAATTGGTGCAAAGTATTAGAACCCTATTAATGAAGAATCTTTTCAAATTCTTAGACAATATGTAATGTCATGTCATGAGTTAAGGTTAAGACAACTAACCTAACTTAAAGATAGGTCCTTGCCCTAGTTAAACCAAAACCTAAGATAGGATTAAAATCTAACTTAACTATATGTAAACTTAACCTAATCGAGGTTAAGAAGATTAAGTGATCAAATGCATTATTAACCTAAAGTAGAAAAAATTATACATCAAATGTCATGAAATTATTTAATTAAATAATTATAAAAATATGATAAAATATTAGAAAACTGTAATAAAAATTTATAAAATTAGTTATCTCATCATGTGACTTGCACATGATAAGAGAGGGTAGAATATACACATAGGTGTATATAGATGTGTATGTATATATGTATATATATATATATATGCATAAAGAAAGGAAAGTGAGAAAAAGCACATACATACAGCCTGGCTATAGGATTCCATGTGCAGCAGCATGCTAGCCCACCACAACCACCTTCTAGCCATCATTTTTTGACTTTAAGAATACTTAGTTGTGAAGTAAAATCCCTTACATATATATATAAGCTTGTGTAACCTAGATTCCATTACTGAAACTGGATAAGGAAGAGAGAAAAATTTGTGAAGAAAGGGGCTGTTTGGACAATGAGAAAGAAAAGAGAGAGAAGAAGAGGGGAAATTCAGGTCATGCTTCAAGTCAGGTTAGAATCTATTCCTTTCAATTCATTTCGATTCTTTTATGTTTATGAAGTGTAACTAAGCTTATTAAGCTAAGAAATAAGCTTTGAAATAGTATAATAAGCTCAAACTGCCATTAACAGACCTTTAAAGCTTGGTCTGAAATCGATGGAAACCAAATTAGTTTTAAATACTTGGAACTTAAATTAGATGCTGAATGGTTCACAAAACAAGAACAATTAGGAAGAATAGCTCCAAAACCAGTGAAATACGACCATGAATAGTGATAGGTTCAAAATTGAACCTTTCCAAATCAGCCCCAAAACTTGAGTCTATGAACGAGATATGAAAGCCCATAGTATAGGAATTTCAACCCAACAAATCACATGCAATTTGGTAGAGAAACAAGCATAGATGAAACGATTATAATCGCCACTATCAATCTTGAGTTTGGACTTTACGATGGTTGTCAAGCCTTCAAACCAACAAGAAAATCTAAGTCAAGAACCTAAAAGTTGAATGGGATTGAAAATAGATAACAAAAGGGCTTGAAAGTCATAAAATTTCGTTTGAAATTTTTAGGTTTTGCAGCTACAATAAGCTCACGCTTAGGGAAAGAGATAAACAGTTCTGGGTATATAAGTCAAGTCGATAACGGGTTTGGGCTAACCTGCAAACAAACGGATCCTAACTTAAACTGAACAACGTCATTTTGACACATGGATTTAATTAAATATGCCATCATTTTGATGATGTCATGTTGATGCAAGCATGATATAGTGAAATAGTCTAACCGAACGACTTTTGAGGTGTGGAGACTGGTTCACTTGAACTATTGATGAACCATATGGTTTTTAGAGAAAATTAAAAGTGGTTCACTAAATCAACTAACCAGTGGGTTTAGCCCATAACCTATGAACTGAAATTTTTATTATTTACACATTGACCCCCAAAACTTTATATAAATTATGAAAAGACCTAGAAAATTAATTAAAAATTAAATTTAAGCCCTTTAAAAATTAAGAAAAAGTACTAATATACCCTTAAACCAAAAATTGGTCAAATGAAAGCCAATTAAAATGCAAGAAGAGTCTAACCCAATATTTTTGGGTGTTCTGAACTCAATGGTGGAGTGTGATTTAGAAAATTAGACCCCAAAATATATGAACGAATAAATTAGACTAATTCCAAATAAGTCTTAATACATTAATTAAGTTACAAAATAAACCCCAATGACTACGAGGGTATCTACCTAATGTTTTTCAACGTTCTAGACTCAGTGGTAGGATCAATTTCATCAAATAAAGTATAAAAAATATAGATACATAAAAATGTGTAATTTTCACACTGCCCACAAAGTACCAAAAATACAGATACATTAAAAAGGGGCATACCCAATATTGTTCGATTCTCTTGACCTAATAGTGAGGCCAAATTGACCATCTGGATACCCAAAAATGGTCTTACATGAAAGTAAAAAATTATAAAAATGTCCCTAGACCTAAAATAAGTTGCAAGAAGGCTAATTAAGATCCAGAAGAGCCTACATTTAGTATCTTCGACATTCCAAACCCAATGGTGATGTCCGTTTGGAACAAATAGAACACTAAAATCAACTAAAAAATTACGAACACGTCCCTATGACTTAATTAAAATACCTGAAGAGTATAGAAAGTAAAGAAGAATCTATAACAATATTTATTGGAGCCTGTGAGTCTGAAAATGAGCTCCGTTTAAGATAATTGGGTACCTAAGACACAGGATAAAGGTAGTAAAATTACCAGATTACCCTTAAGGCTTAATTAAGCAATTAGATGAACTCAAAAATTAAAAGAATGACCTACTTTATACTTAAAGGATCCTTTGGACTCAAAGATGAAGTTTGTTTAAGCAAATGAAGTACCAAACATTATAAGACATAAATAGGTAAAATTACCAAAATGCCCCTAAGGGTTAAAGTAAGCTACAAGATGAACTAAGAAGTGTTAGGAACCCTAATTAAATATCATAAGGGAATCCTAAATAGTAAGACTACGTTCGGAAGAGACTAAAAATATTAAGTAAACAAAGATTTAAAATGAGGTATATATTGATCTAATATCAATGTTTTCTGATCTATGACTTAGGATCACTAGAGGAGAAATGGAGACAAGATGACTATAAAGGCAAGTCATGTAAACAAATAAATGTGGACTCTGAACCAAAGGTAAGTAACCCTGAACCTTGAAAGAGAGACTATTTTCACTCGATGCAGTTATTTATAACTTTATGACATTTTTTAAACTATTATGCTAAATATTTTAACTATAAGTCTTTATCAACATTTCTTTAAATGTTTTATCTGATATGGATAGCTTAATGAAAGATTTACAAACATGGTTTAGTACAAAGTTTTGCATGCCTTACAAATGTTTTAGTTCATGACACACAGTCATGCTCAGTTGGGGGGTTCAACCATTATTCATGACATAATCATACCCGATTGGGGGGGTTAAGCCATTATTTATGACACACAGTCATGCCCGATTGGGGGCGGTTAAGCCTTTAAAAGCCCATGTAAACTCAGAGCTCTAAATTACCTAAGGTCACCATGTGACAACCTATAGTCCTAAGGGACAAAAGTTTTAAGAAAGATTAACATGTATTATTTTCTTATGAACATTAAATTTTATGTTATCATGATTTATCTTGCAAAACTAACTAACATGAACACTTGCTTTATTTATTATATATCTTGCAACTCACTTATATGTATATGCTTTACGAATGGCAGTTGTTTTTAGTACAACTCTTTTAATTGCTATCCATGAAAGTTTATGAAAATGAGTTTTCAAAAATCCATGATAGGAGACTTGTGTTACTCACAAATTTTTCACGAAGCACACTAGTATATTTTCATAAATGATTAGAAGTTCTCCAGATTCAGATTCTAGTAAGTTATGAGAAATAAAGACTCTAGCTATAAGAGAATTAGCTACCCAACCTTGGAAGTATCAACCTGAGGTGATAGATACCAGATCGATGTAACATCTTAGAGTAAGAATAAAATGTAAATGATGTTTACCATTGATGTAATAATTCAGACATTCATGTGTAATGTAATGATGGGCTCATATGATTGTAATTTTGATATAAAGTTTAGTTATGCTATGCCAAATGTGATTGCGTTAAAAAAAAATACCAACGTAGATTATGCTGCATGATTATTTATGACCAAATATAATCTAGTTTGATCTGTAAAGAGGCATTTATTTAAACAAGTCATCAATATGCTACAAAAGGGATAAGATATTGGCAAGGTGCCTAACTGGCCGACCATTCTTCCTAATCCGCATAGGGTGAGGTTTGGGACGTGACAATTTTTTTTTTATTTGTTTACATACTCATTAATCTTTTAAGATTCTAAACTTAAAAGGAAAAAGTATTTCTGCCACTCTTTTATTTTAACTTTTTTCCTAGGTTTTTAATTTTTACAATTTGTTTTTTCTTTTACAATTCTAAAATTTCTAAGGCCAAATAACTTAAAATTTTTCCTTAAATATTCAAGTATATTTTTTTTCCCTGAAATACATATACTGTTTTCCTTAATTAATAATTACATAGTATCTAATCATGCCTTTTTTCTAATCTAATAAATTTATTTTATACAATTTTTACTTTCTTAGGATTCTGAACCTCGACAAATACCTTCAAATTTATAATTTTAAAATTGTTAAGCATTATATACACACATTCTGATTTTTAAATATTTGTTTAATTTTTCTCTTTTGGCCATTAAAATAAAATGAAATATGAGCATGAAAAGTAAGCAACATTAACTAAATTTAAGTAAAGTCTTTTTATTTCTAATGAATAAGAAAAAAAATCAAATATAATAAAATGAAAACCACTTCTAAATTAACAAGGATAGTAAAAAGTGATAAATCACAAAAAAAAAAATATAATTATACAACTAAATGATGTTATCATGATCAACATTTATACTTTATTTCAATAAAAATAAAAAATTAAATGAAAACATTAGCTATTCATTTAGAGCCCCACAAGCAATTTTCAAGAAGAATAATGGAAAAATAAAATAAATAACTTTAAATCCATGTTACTTGAAATTTTAATTATTGAAAATTCTTCTCATCACTCATTGAAAAGATGAAAAATACCTCTAAATTTTTTTTCTTAACTATTTATATTTTACACACTTCTTTCTCTTTTACAATTCTAAAATTTATAAGCGTAAAATAATTTAGAATTGTTCATTAAATATTTAAGTCTTTTTTTTTAATACTTTTTCTTGAAATATTTATGTTTTTCCTTAAATAATGAATACATATTATATAATCACTCTCTTTTTTCTTATCTAATAATTTTGTTTTACACAATTTATACTTTCTTAGAATTCTAAACCTTGACAAATACCCTCAAATTTGTAATTTTAAATTTGTTAAGCATTATATATACACATTCTAAATTTTACATATATTTGTTTAAAAATCTTTCCATTAAAATAAAAAGAAAAATAATCATGAAAAAAGAAAGAGAAATTAACTAAATTTAGGCAAAGTCTTTTTATTTATATTGAATAAGAAAAAATTCAAATATAAAAAAAAATTACTTTTAAATCAAGCAGAGATAGTAAAAAAAATGATAAAAACATAAAAAAATACAACATATATATTTTATTTTAATAAAAATTATAAATTAAGTGATAATATTAGCTATTCATTTAGAGTCCCGCTAGCATTTTTCCATAAAAATAATGAAAAAAGAAAAGAAAATAAGCAATATATAAAAGAGCGTTATTGGGACTCCATAAAGTACAAAATGGGTCTATTGCATTCCAAAAATCTTGAATGTGTTCGGTATTGGCAATTATTTATATAAACAGTAGCTATAGTTAGATCAATAATTATTAATTTAACTACAGCTACTGTTTAATTTAACTATAGCTACTGTTTATATAAATAATTTTTTTAAAAATGAATTTCTACATTAATCTTAACTTAAGCAAGTAATCGGAAGGGGAAACAACCAAAACAAAAGAAACTCTACCCAATATTAATGATCAACATTTACCATAAAAAACTATTACTTATTATAATGTTATTTTTATTTTTATTTTGGTTTAGATGTCTCTTCAGTCATTGATTTTGGTTATGTGTTTGATTTGCCCTTTAAATTAATTTATAATTTAATTCAAGATATATTGAGTTATTGTTATTGGTTATTGGTTTAGATGCCTCCGACTAATATATATATATATATATATGAAGGGAGAGTCATCAATTTTGTTTTTTCCATTATTATAATACCTAAGCAAATAGTATGAAAATCTCAAATTATTATAATTTGATTGTCCTATTTCAGCAATTCATTAATCATAATATACAAATTGAACTTTATATATTGACAAAGTAGAAAAAGGCAAACTAAAGAATTTAGGACTTGCATCCATATTATTAATTGTCCACTAATTCATCAACTATATATCTATATATCTATATATCTATATATATATATATTAACACCTGCAGATCAGAACCTTGTAAAACACACACTGTTTCACATGATCATACTGATGAATCTGCTTAAATAGCAGTCGATCTCCCACTGTCTCAGCTCTTGTCATGCTGCCGGACTTCCATATGTGCCTTGAAATTATACATATAGGCCAACTCCAGCAGCACAAGAAGATTTCATAGTGAAATTAACAGTTTGGCTTTCTTTTCGTGCTCCATTGTTGATGCTTCACATTCAGAGAAGCTTGCCTGCTGACTGGGCTCTTTACACCACACGGCTTGCATTTCATGCTCCATGGGAAGAATATGTCAAAGCCACATCCCTTCAGAGACGATGAGTCTGATTGCCCAACTGTTCGCGAAACATATCCTTCTTGATAATTGCTTGAACGACCAAGCTGCCTGTTCAAATTCCTTGAAACAGCTAAAGCAGATGCTGCAGCCAATGCAGTGGCATCCGGAAGAAATCTCTGAATCATGAAATTTGGAGACTGATTACCACTACACTCTTCTCTCTCTAAATTCAAACCCCCTCCTAACCCATTGACTGTCTTAGCTCTATCAACAACGTCCATGGACTCATATAATGATAACATGTCAATAGCATACGAGAAAAAATCATCACTATCATCATCATCATCATCATCGCCCCCGCCATCGTCCACATCACCATCACAACCATCATCACCATCGTGATCCACCTTGGTTGCTTCTATTGGGGGATGCCGCCAGCCCGGAGGGGGTTTTGGAGGTGGCACAACCATATCATCGGTGTCATTTGTGTCCATGTCCTTGGGCTTGCCAGGGCTTAGCTCCCATGAAAATGGTATCCTGTCAGACACATCACTTGAAACGCCCAGAGAGTTTGTATTGGACATTTCTACACTGGTGATACCATTGGGATGCCTCGTGGATAGAAGTGGCAAGTTGAAATCCAGCTTTCTTGGACACTTCTTATCCATAGCTTCTTCTTCTCGTCCTTCCATGTACACTGTTTGATTCTACAAAATTGAAATATGAAAACCCAAAATTTGGATGAATGATTGTGGAACTGTTCGAAAAGTTAGTTGGGGGAGGGGGTTATACTTGTAATTGTAAAACAGTTGGGGACTATGGGTATCTCGTGCAGTTAATTAAAAACCGTTTCATTGACTTTAAAAAGCTCACAGGTGACATATGGCATTGACAATGAACCATTGGAGTTGCTTGAGCCACAACTTAACTCATGGTGGATGAATGAGGCATCAAAAAGTCCTCTTTCCAATTAAGTTTCGATATAACATTTCAGAATTAATTATTTTAAAATTTTAGGCCTCCATTAGATATGTTTTTAGAAGACTATTCAACAAATGGATGCGATTTTAGAATCGAAGTTTGAAAATTGATGATAAAAACTGTAACCAAGAACTTATTCAACTTTTTGAAAACCGAAAATGATTTTTAAAATGCTTTCCGACCAAGTTAGGTAGTGGAAATTTCCTGAATATTTGAAATGAAGGATATGTTTGGATGTAGGGTTTTCCCTGTCTTGTCGAGAATGAAAGTTTATCCATCAGCACAGATTACTAAAAACTGAACCACTAAAAGTTTAGGGCAGATGTTTGAAATGCAGAGCTCAATCTGATCTTGCATTTATCCGAGAAACTTGAGGACAATAACTAACCTAAGAGAATTTGGAGGGAATCTTCTGTCTTTCTTTCTTTTTTTTTTTTTACTTTTTTTCTTTTTCTCTCTCTGGGTATATAATCTTTTTCTGTCTTTTACAAGGGAAAATTGTGCAGCTTTTAATAATACAAAGGACACAACACAGAAAAAGTTACATAACATTGAAAAACCTCCCATTGGACAGACCTTCAGAAGCTGCCATTTCATGTTCACGTCTCCATCTTTGCAGGGTTGGTCTAATGGACATCAGGAACGTCTTTGCCTACAAACTTCATCAATTGATTCAATTCTATAACGGTATGTATATACACAAGTACAACGGACTATCTTGCTCAGCCTTTTCCTGTTGTTTTATCAGAGACAAGATTATCTTTCCCAGTTACTTCTTTATCACACACCATGGCCAATCTGCACCAGAATCTTTCGAGAGACAATAATCCAGAAAATATATTGCACCAACTAGTACTGACCCTGTCTATACCAAAAACATTGGGTGGCAACAACTGGATTGCCAACAAAGATTATGAAAGGGAAACACAAATCTGCTCTCTGGATCCCTTACTTCTGTTGTTTGTTAGCTCGCTCTCGTGCTTTATTATAAAGCTCGAGTGTATCTGTATGACCAGGATCAAGACAAAGGGAGGCCTCACAATCTAGGAGGGTAGAAGTATAATCACCAATTGAGTCATGGAATGCTGCTCGAAGATGGAGCAGTTGTAGCTCCGGCTTGAAAGCTATGGCCTTGGTAAGCTCCGCAATGGCTTCTGCTTCCTTATGGTCATCCATTAGAACTGAGGGCATAACCCCAAGATTAGTTTCCAGGTATAAACACATGCTAGGGTGCACAAATACACAAGAAAGACTCCCCAGTGAAAATGCAGTATAACTACCCCATAGCTACGGTATATTATTCTTAGCGAACCTCAAATCAAATCGGGGGGAAAAACATGTATTTCAGATGAACTGCAAAAATGGGGAAGAAGAAGAAGAAAAAGAAGAAAAAAAGATCTTTCACTTAACACTTATCGGTTTGATCACTTTGTGTCAGAGTCTAATCTTTTGAATTTGTTTTTATTTTTGTTTTACTAGACTTTTATAATTTATTGCACGAGTTGAGGAGGGCGAGCCATGGTGCAATGGTGACGTTGCTCCATTGTGACCTGAAGGATATAGTTTGACTCGTGAAACAGTTCCTTTGCTTGCAGGGGTAAGGTTGTGTAGATTTAACTCTCCACAAATCCCATAGTGACGGGAGCCTTGGCACTAGGACTGCCCTTTTATTTCAAGAATTCAGCTTGAAAATCTATGCTAATAAAAACAAAGCTAAAATAAATAAAATAAAAATGAGCACAATTGAATCCACTTTTTACTTCTAGAAGCACCTTAGGTTTGCAATTTGGTCCATCTGTTGGCATAGTATTGTGCTGCTTGACCAGATATCAGGTAATTTGCAATTCAAGTTTATGCTTACGTATGATAATGCAAGTATGCAACTAACATTTTCTACCTACTGATGATATCCAGAAAGTTTGTCATGTTAGAATCATATTACTTACCTAGTTTTTTTCCCAAGGAGATCCATACATAATTTTGAAGCAAAAATAAACACACGTCCGAATAATAAAACTTTATTAAATGACAATAACAAAAAGTCCCAAGGTTTATGATGTCAGAGTAACAGGTGGAATCACCAGGATTTTAGAGCATACAATTGTTGACTACCACAATTTTAAAGAGTGAATCAGTAGAAGACCCATCCTATCTGCAGGCTCTTTTATTTATTTATTTATTATTATTTTTATAGGTAAGACACATAACTGCTATTTCCCAATTGGGACTTGAAGTCTTGAACCCTGAACCTGCTCTTTGGGGGTTGTAGTTATACCATTCAAGCTAACACTTGATGGTGTAGGACAAAATAACAGGGAAAATGGGTGAAATGGTCTTTCTCGAAAGAAATCAGGAAGAAAATTATTTTACCCCCATCATGTGTTACCAATAACAGAAAAGTCTTCCTTCTTTATTCTTACATTGTTTTACGCAAAACAAAATAATAAAAAATTAATAAATTAGAATTATGAAGCTTACTACAACATAGACACACCTAGATACACCCTCGAGTAATGAATTTCTTCCCAACTACTGAAAATTTGAATAATATACCAAAATTTAAAAGACAAACCTCAATTTAGAAAAGTAATATAACAACAATACAGGCAATGCAGTTCAACCTAACTGCTAAATGTTAGAATTTGGAAAAGCCATGAAGCATGCACATAAATTCTACAGAATATTAAGATAGCATGATCCCGTGAACTTCTTAAAACAAAAAACTAGAGAGGTAATAAGAGAAATATAGCACTACATCACTTGTAAGAAAAAATAGCACTAAATCAAAACTTGCCCACTCAGTCAGTTGTCTTCCTTAGTTCAATCTATAGGTTTTACAACCATACAAATGAACAGGATAAATCAGAATCAGTCACTTGGCACTATGGCTATACTTTAAATCAGTTATTTCCCCAACAGCCTACCAAGACCTTAAAAACTGTCTCATAAATCATTTAAGTCAATAGCTTCAATCTCCTTAATGCCTGTACCATTTTTATTCATTCATAATTCAAGAGTGACAAAGACAGGCTACTCAACATTTCCTACATTATTTTATAATTAATAAATGGGTACCATAATATATCATTTTATTATTACTAAATGAATACCTACACAGGCAGAAGTCAACTTAACTAAGCCTTTATCCTAACTATCTGGCGTCAGCTACATAAATCCAACATCCCACATCTTTCCTTACTACCTCAACCAGTGTTAATTATGATCTTTCCCTTCCCTTAACATTACACTCAATGTGTATTCTATCACTCTTATCACCAGATTAGTTATGGATCTTTGCTATACATGACCAAACCATCTTAGGCAATAATATATCCAATAGAGACCGCTACTACTGTCAAATGAATATATTCTTTTTTTTTTTCCACGCATTCGTATCAACATTCTCATTTTAGCTATACTTATTTTATGAACACATTGTTTCATAACCGCTAAACATTCTATTTCATAAAGCATAAGTGGTCTAATAGTTGTTTAATAATTTTTTAAACTTTATGTCAACATGTTGATCACACACTATGTAAGGGATACTCCTTTACTTAACCCATTATGTTCCTTCTAATTTTATGGATATTTTGCCAATCATACAATATGCCTAACACACTCCTCCATAACTCATTCTACTTTAATTCTATGAAACACATCATCTCCAATCTCTACCTTCTTATGAATAAACGACCTTGAGAAATGAAACTGCTTACTCTCTAGTACCCCTTGACATTCAGTTTTTACCATATCCCTATTTCTACTCTTAGTTTTGCTAAAGTTACATTCCATGAATTAAGTTTTAGTTGTACTTATATTAAATCCTCTAACACACTCCTCCATAACTCATTCTGCTTTAATTCTGTGAAACACATCATCTCCAATCTCTTCTTTCTTATGAATAAACAACCTTGAGAAATGAAACTGCTTACACTCTAGTACCTCTTGACATTCAATTTTTACTAATCCCTATTTCTACTCTTAGTTTTGCTAAAGTTACATTGCATGAGTTAAGTTTTAGTTATACTTATATTAAATCCTCTAACACACTCCTCCATAACTCATTCTGCTTTAATTCTGTGAAACACATCATTTCCAATCTCTTCTTTCTTATGAATAAACAACCTTGAGAAATGAAACTGCTTACACTCTAGTACCTCTTGACATTAAACTTTTACTAATCCCTATTTCTCCTCTTAGTTTTGCTAAAGTTACATTCGATGAATTAAGTTTTAGTCTTACTTATATTAAACCCTCTAGATTCTATAACTTCTCTCCAAATTTCAATTTAAGATTTATTTTGTAAAGGAAAAATATTTCATTTTCACATTGGCAATTCATTTCAAAATATGAGTTTGTAATTGTTAGGCTTAGTTGAGTTACATGAGCAGTGCATTCCATTAGTTTGAAGACTCAAAATTGAGCTTAACTCAAAGACAGTGACAGTTCTAGAGATGGATTTCATTCAAGTCTACACTACTTTAGAATTGTGTAAATAGAAGGTAAAAACACATGCATTTGCAATCACACACTTACTGGGTAACATAACTTTCTAATTCTTGTTCGGAGTTGTATTTGATTGCATTCATGACCTTGGTAAATTTTTTTTTGATAAGTAACAGTTGTATATATAATGGTGCCGAAGAAGGGTATCAAGGGCAAAAACCTCAAAAGCTTACATCTGTTTAAGAGAATCCAAAAAGTCTACAAAAGAAGCGACATTTACAAGAAAAGCCTCTTTGGTCCAAAAGAATAATAAACGCAAAAAAACATCCTTAAGGAGAGGAGTAGAGAGCTCCAAGTCTTCAAAAACACGGTTGTTACTTTCAGCCCAGATGCTCCACATGAGACAAATAGGGGACATTCTCCCAACTCTCTTAACCTCCTTTGGAAGACTGCAGCCTTCCCAGGAGATCTTTTACTGAGCCTGACATTACCCATGAGAAGCCAAACAAGGCAAAAATCATATTCCAACAGCTCCATGAGACATGACAGTGGATAAGCAAGTGATCCATCCTTTCCTCCTCATTCTTACAAAGGTAGCATCTGCTAGCCAAAAGAAAACCTCTTTTCTTCAAATTGTTTGCTGTTAAAATTGCCTTCCAAGAAATTTCCCAAGCAAAGAAAGAAGCTTTTAGGGGGACTTTTGAATGCCAAATGAGCTTCTAAGAAAAAGGAGAGTTATTCGAGTCGACCATACTTTTATAGAAAGATCGGACAGAAAAAGATTTCTTGTTCGGTCTCCAATCTCTCTTATCATCTCTGTCTTCCATAGCCTGGAAATCATTGAGGTAACGAAGAAAAGAGCCCACCTCTTCAAGCTCCTAATCAAAGAAATCTCTCCTAAAACAGGGAGTCCAAACAAGCTTGTTCCCAACTTTCTCCAAACACTCACTAGCCTAAGTCTCTTTATTGCTAGCTAGGCTGTATAATCTCGAGAATTTCGCCCTCAAAGACTCGACCTCAGTCCAGGTATCATCCCAAAATTTCATCCTACCACCATTACTGAGGACAAAGCGGCATAGTGCCATGAACGTCGACCATCCGTCTTTAATGTAACCCCAAAGATCACATCCTCTAGACCCCTCCACACTGCCCGAGCACCATCCTCCAGAATCACACCCATACTTAGCAGCAATGATCTCTTGCCAGAGCTCCCCATTTCTTTCCCCAAATCTCCATAACCACTTTCCCAAAAGGGCTGTATTGAAAGTACCCAAGTCTTTTCCCCCTAAGCCCCCCGTGAGTCACCGGTTTCTTGATTTTATCCCAAGCAACTAAGTAAATCTTTTTGCTCTCCCCTCCATGGCCCCATAAGAAGTCCCTCTGAATCTTCTCAAGCCTTCTGCTCACAGTCTTCGGAATAGGGAAAAGGGACATGAAATAGGTTAGAAGATTAGCCATGGTGCTTTTGACTAGGGCGAGTCTGCCTCCCTTAGACAGGAGTTAGGCTTTCCAGCCTGACAGTTTGTTGAGGAACCTTTCAACCATAGGGTCCCAAACTCCAACTGAACGCGGAGTAGCACCCAGCGGAAGACCCAGATAAACTGAGGGAAAACTGCCTACTCTGCAACCGAGAGTGCTGGCTATCAAATCCAATTCATTGATCGACCCAACCGGAGTAATGCTGCTTTTTGCAATGTTGATTCGCAAACCTGACACAGCTTCAAAGCAAACAAGAATGCACCGGACAAATCAAAGCTGACAGACTGAAGAGTCACAGAAAATGATGGTGTCATCAGCAAACAAAAGATGAGAAATATCAACTCCACCGCCTCTGCTATCACCCAACTGAAAACCTTTGACGAGACCAATCTCCTCCGTACGAAACAAAAAGCGACTCAAGACCTCCATAGCAATCACGAAAAGATAAGAGGAAAAGGGATCTCCTTGTCTCAACCCTCTAGAAGAACGGAAAAAACCCGCAGGGGAGCCATTAACGAGGGCTGAAAAGGAGACTGTGGATATACATGACTGTATCCACTTCCTCCATTTGGCCCCAAATCCCATCTTTGCCAACATACTCATCAAAAAGCTCCAGCTAACATGATCAAAAGCCTTCTCAACATCCAGCTTGCACACAAGACCCTTTCTTTTTTGTTTTCTCCTAGAATCAATGCATTCATTTGCGGTGAGAGCCACATCCAAAATTTGTCGACCCTCCACAAAAGCATGTTGGCTGGAAGAGATGATACTGCCCATAATCTTCTTCATCCTTAAGGAAAGGACATTTGCAATCAGCTTGTAGACACTGCTCACAAGGCTTATAGGACGAAAATCCTTAATGCTAATAGCTCCTTCCTTTTTAGGAATGAGGGCACTGAAAGTGGCATTGGGACTACGCTCAAAGCCCCCTTCCCTGTGAAACTCCTCAAAGACCTCCATAATATCCCTTGTCAGAACACCCCAACATTTTTTAAAAAAGGCCATAGTGAATCCATCAGGACCTGGAGCTTTATCCCCATTGCATGCCTCTAAAGCTCTCACCACTTCATCTTCCGAAAATGGGAGCTCCAAATTAGAGGAATCATCCCCATTCAGTCTTTCCAAGCACAGATCATCCACCCCAGGTCTCCAGCTGTGTGGCTCCAAGTAGAGGCTAGAAAAGAAATCAACAATGCCTTTTCTAATGGAATCTTTCTCATTAAGAACTTGATCATCAACAGCAATGGAGGAGATAGTATTCTTTCTGTAGTGGGTAGAAACCATTCTATGGAAGAATTTAGTGTTGCGGTCTCCCTCTTTAAGCCAAATGGCCCTCGATTTCTGCCTCCAAAAGATCTCCTCCATCTTGAGAATCTTCCCAATCTGACCCTTCAAGCCTTCTCTCTCAACCCTTTTTTCAGTAGAAAGGGAACCCAGCAAATCCTCCCTATCCAGCTCCAACAGATTGGTCAGCAAAGACTGCTTCCTAGCCTGAATAGAACCAAAAACCTCATGGTTCCACTTTTTCAGATCAACTTTAAGGAGCTTCATTTTTCTGGCGAGACAAAAGCTTGGAGACCCAGTCACAATATAAGAATCCTACCAATTTTTAACCAACTCCACAAAGCCCTCAGATTCAAGCCACATGTTCTCAAATCTAAAGGGACTCTTTCCTGTGCTAAAACCCCCGCAATGTAGCATGATGGGATGATGATCAGAACAAGGCTTCGAGAGACACTTTTGGGAAATACCTGGAAAGCCATCCTCCCAGTTGTGAGAAACCAAGAATCTATCCAAGCAAGACATAGCCGACTGATGACCTCCTCTGGACCAAGTGAAACGACCTCCCTCCGAATTGAAGTCCACCAGACTTTGGGAATTAATAAACTCGTTGAACCTCCTCATAGCCGAAGTCAGCCTTCCACCCCCTAATCTTCCTTCTGGTTTCTGAACAACATTGAAGTCCCCCCTTATACACTAAGGGACTTGCCAGGAGGAGAGCGACGACTGTAGCTCATCCCAAAAAGCGCCCCTAACACCATTAACCACTAGCCCGTAGATGCCACAAAAACCCCACACGAAAGAGTTGGAAGCCAAGGTAAACTTGCAAGAGATGGAGAACTCTCCCACTCTGTACTCAATACAGTTGATCAACCGAGAGTCCCATGCCACTAAAATACCTCCTGCCGTGCCTTGGGCATCCAGAGTAGCCCACTTAATCCATCTTGACCCCCAAATGGAACGAACAAAGGTTCTCGAAATGCACCCCATTTTAGTTTCTTGAAAGCAAATAATTGTAGGCCTCCATTCTTGTAATAATCCTTTGATAACTGATCGTTTGTCCAGATCATTTAAGCTCCTCACATTTTAGGATAAAATTTTTAAATGCATAGAAAACTAATTCTTCTCAGTGCCATCAGAGAGGACCTCCATCTCCTTGCTATCCCCGTAATTTATCGAACATGACAGCTCATTCATTATCCTTCTCAGGCGTTTTGTTGACTTATCCTGCTTATCTGTCACAGTAGCAATTCTAGGACTGGTTCTAGACAGGGAATTGCGCAAGACAATTTCTCTAAATAAATTCACCATGCGGTCCTCAAAACTTGAACACGAAACTCCTAGAATTTTACTCACCTTTCCCAATTTTCGGAGCACCCAGTCATTGGTTATGGTTTGTTGGTGTTGCAGGAATGCTGTGGAAGGCGCCTCGTGAATCTGGGAGGAAGCATTGGCATATTCTGCCGGAAGAACAACTGCTAACGGATGGTAATCTGTTGAGTTCTCTGATAGAACCTGATTTCGCAAAACCACTTTGGCCACTTGATCCACTGACAGAGTGTTCATGCCCTGGGCTGAATTCAGATCAGCTTTTGCAACACAAGAGCAATCTGCTTCCCCCTGGTTGGCTGTCAGAGTTGTCATGCCTTGAACTGTTGTGGTTTCGTCTTCCTCAGTGAAAGAGCATCCCGCCTCCAAATTATATTGAGAAGGGTCTGTGGTATAGCTTTTTTCCAGGTATTGAAGAAAATCACGTTCATCTATCATACTGCTTTGATCAGAGTCGTACCTATCTAATCATCCCTCCGCCTGCACAATCTGCATCTCTAAGTTTTCCTTTTCCTTCTCTACTCTGCGCAACCTGCTTTTCCTCTTCATTTATCTAGTTGATTCCTGCAATTGACGCTAGAGTCGGAGAGCAGTGGATGAAGGATTGCACTGGCTTAGCCTTACTCCCTGGGTTGGGTTCAGTTTCGGCTAGCTGGGCTGCCCTGGCCCCATCCTTTAAATCTGCCTTATGTTTTGCTAAAGGATGCCCATGATGAAAGGCCCCAGGACTAGGAACACAACCCCTTTTCTTTCTGAAATCCAGTGGCTGTTGGAAATGTCCCAGGCCATACGGCCCAAAATGTGTAAAAGAGCGGAATGGCATAGCCCTGCGCCCCGATCTGGGCTCGGTCTCAGACCGTTGGGCTGCACCAGCCCCTTCTTTAAACCCTTTCTTTGATTGGGCCAAAAGAGGGCTGCTTTTAGTCAGCCCCTGGGATCTATAGTTGTGGAGGTGGCCCAGACCACTCGGCCTAAGATGTTTAGCATTAAAATATCTTTGGCCCACAGGACTCTGCCTTCTCACAGTTTCTAGAGGCTTCCGAGGACCATGCGACTGACCGTTGGTTGCAAGGGATTGGAGATGCAGATCTCCTGTTCTGGATCCAGGGAGATGGCGTCGGCGGTTGTCAGGGGGTCTCATGTCAGTCGGACGTCGGACGATTGGACATGCCGAATAGTTAGGGACATGCCGAATAGTCAGGGACATGCCGTCGTCGCTCGTCACGTGGCCTTATGTCTGTCTGACTTCTATCGTATGGATGCGCCCTTGGCACGTGGGCACCCATGGCTGCCGTCCTGTCTCTGCTATTGGTCTCTGCATCTTCCGGCCACCTGGGATCCACAGCAACACACGTCGGACTTGCTTCTAACCAGACTGGGATGGCAAAAGAGCAGCTACCACACTTGATTCTAAGATAAGCGAGGATGTCCTCCAGCCGGCTTCTGACCAGCACCCTCGCCCACCGCAGATGCCGTCGGTCAGCTGTGGCTTCATCAACTGTTACAAAATGGCCACAGCTGTCCCTCATCGCCCGGAATACATCCTTGCTCCATAAGAAAGCCGGCAGTCACATCAACCGTAGCCATATGAGACCTTCTTTCTTACCTGTACAACAACCCGACAGAGACCATGGTTGCAAAAACACCGGTAGGCCGTCAAAGGTCCAGTTCTTGCCTACGAGAATCTTGTTAGCCTCCGCTTCCGATGGTAGCTCGAAGAGGAACCATGCACCGTTCATGTCGAGAACTTGGAGGCCGGCCTGGATTCCCAAAGTTTTAATGGCCCATTTTGGGATTTTGCATCTGTCTGGAATTGGAGAATCCAATTCTCCAAACCTTCCAATTAGGCAACGTCGAAGATAGTTGAGGCGGCTTCCGCATGAATCCATGTGGACGACAATGTCTTCACGGGCATCAGCTGGTTACGGGTCCACCCTCACAGGGTCCTCAGGCCATTTTGCAATTCGGTAGACATCCAAGTAAGTCCCTTTTCTTTTAGAAACTATTTCTGATTTGGTTAGTCCTAAGGACCTGAATGCTTGTGCGTATAGAACCCAACCCCCTGCTGAAAACTCCTCTAGCAACAAAATAAAATGAATCCCCTTCGGAGATCGACCCTCCAATCTCATGTAGCTCCTCCTTCGATTTGAACCTTTTGACAAAAAAAGGCTCCTATTGCGTCCATGCAAACCAATCAGGAGCACGACTCGTCTTCTTCTCGTTAAAAAGGCCTCCAAAGTGTTGCAAATCCATTCCAGTTCCCATCTTAGAACCCATAACCTGCGTACTACGCCTGGACCCCTTTCGATGAGTTGGAAAATCTCACCCGACGCATCCAATTCTTAAATAACGTCAAACGATTTGTCCCCTATTTGGGCGAACATGCTTACTCTTGAGATTTCATCATTGTGAAGGAAACACTTTTACCCTTCTGCATTAGGGAGAGACATGCATATTCTTGTATTTCTACAATCTTTGACTATAGGCCCCATTTGGGCGAACATGCTTACTCTTGAGATTTCATCATTGTGAAGGAAACACTTTTACCCTTCTGCATTAGGGAGAGACATATGTATTCTTGTATTTCTACACTTTTACCCTTCATCATTGGTAAATTTAGCTTTAACTATAGGCTAAACGGACCTTAGGAATCAACCACATTACCTTGGACTATTATTGGACCTTTTTATTTTGATGTGCAAGACGAAAAACCAAAACAGTTGCTTGCTTATTCAAATGTGCAATGCATTCATTTGATTGCAACGGTAATTAATTGATGTAATCTATCATAGTGTATCAATCGTTCGAATGCGCATGGATCATCGTTCAAATGCATATGTACTCGTTCTAACAAGTGTTTGTTTTGTGTATAGACTTGTTAAATGTTTCCTATTTTTTTAGGTTTTGGGATTACCTATAAATAGTGATTGTATTGTTGCAATTAATCTGTAAGGACATAGGAAATACCTTGGACTATTGTGAAATACATTAGGTAGAGTTCATATAATCATTTTCTGCAGGAATCTCTATCATCTCCATGTTCAGTCTATATCACTGTGAGGAATCTAGTTCCTTGTGTAAGCACTCGAAAATCATATAAAACACATACAAGCGCAATCATTGCATGGGATCTGCACACTACTGATTTATTATCGGTGGATCTTCAATCGTGATTGTGGAGACCTGGCTTGACATTGTTAGTGGATAAAGCAGATTAAAAGAGTTCAAGTGAAGATCACACTGATGGTTAAAAAGACAAATGGTATTGCTCACATAATTTAAGTAGCTTAGTTTTCTGTCTCAATCTTTGGATGCTTGTACTTGATTTTCTTTGCTATTAAATTAGACGTCATAGGTTGTGGTATCAAAGCAAGTTTCGTTGATTGAAATTGTTGGTTGATTTTTTACCAAGGATAATTTAATCACTAAACTACCTGTGTTTAATGGCTCTAATAAATCCTATTGGAAAATTTGAACAAGGATTTTCCTCAATCCCTAGATAAAAAGGTTTCAATAGCTGTTAAGGAAGGTTGGACACCTCCTATTGTTGATGGTGTGACAGTTTTGAAGATCAAGGCTACCTGGTCATCAAATGAGTTTTAATTTGCAAATTCAAACTTCAAGGCATTAAATAACATATTTATTGGAGTGTCTCTTGAAAAGTTCCATATGATCTCTATGTGTACCACTATCAAAGAGGCATGGGACTTACTAGAAGTCACACACAAGGGAGCTTTAACTGCCAAGAATTCAAAATTGCAATTCCTCATAACACAATTTGAAACCATGAGAATAAAGGAACATGATAACTTTTTTTTTTGATAAGTGGAACATGAGAACTTTTTTGAGTTTTATACTAGGTTGAATGATATAAAAACTCAGGGTAATAACTTTGGTAAGAAGATGAAAGAATATAAAATTGTCAAAAAAAAAATTTAAATTCCTTTTCTGAAAGGTTTCAACCTAAGATCACAACAATTGAAGAATGTAGGGATGTGTTAAAACTTAAAAGTTGAAGAACTTGTATGCACCCTATAAGTTTTTGAGTTGAACTTTAAACCATTTAAGCGATCAAAGGGATTAGCCCTCAAAGCCTTAGACAAGGATTTTGAGTCTAGCGAAGATCATGATATTGTCTTATAACTCACCATTCAAAAACTATCTAAAGGCTAAGAAAGCTAAAATCCAAATCTAAGAGTAAAAGGACTAGTAGAGAAGTATAGCAAGAAAAAAAACTTTGGAAGACAATGGTAATCAGAAAAATAAGGTTTATTGTTATAGCTATCACAAGCCCAATCAAATAAAATCTAAGTGTCTCTCAAAAAACAAGAAATCTGGGGAAAATGCTAGGAAATTAAATTTGAATTGACATGATTCTAAGTCAAAGAGTGAACAGCTTTCTGAGGAATTTGATGATATGGAGGTTAATAATTTTACAGCCTTCGCCACTTAGATAGTGATGGCTCTAGTTCTATGTATAGCTCTAGCTCTGACTTTAATGAAGGGGAATAGATCTTCTTAACAAAGTAATGCATGAGATGTATGAAAAATTGCTTTGAAAGTTTGTTGTTACTAAGTGCATTAACAAGAAATTGAAACCTAAAGAAAAAGAAAGTGGCATTAAAATTAAAATTTAAAGTCAATATTGGAAGAACTTGGTGCTAAAAATGAAACTCATAATTCTATAGATTTTGCACTCTTAACTAAGATAAAAAAAAACTTCAAAGTGCAAAATTAGTTTTGGTCAAGTCTTGAGGTGCAAAATCATGATGTACTTGAACAAAATAATTCCTAGAAATCAAAGATCAATCAAATTGAAGAAGAATTAGATGTGAAGAAAGAAGCTCTAAAAAGAATAAAAGAAAAAAAAAAAACTGAAATAAAGCTCTAGGTATCTTAAGCACATGCTTGAGATAGGCAAGGGTGGGGAAGATAAAACAGGCTTAAGAAACCATAAGCATAAGGTTGAGTCTAAACCTTTAATACCTAAGACTGTTGGGAGTTCTTCAAATAAAAATGATCAATTGAAGAAAAAAGGATAACCTAATCCCTCTCTACCTAGATCACGTCCACATAGGAGTTTGTTCATGCTTATTTGTTTTAGATGTGGTGTGAAAGGACATGTTGTGCATGAATGCTCGGTGACTCACAATCATTTAAGAACATTAAAAAAAATTCACATGTTAAGAATAACGCTCCTAGGACAAAAAATCAAAAATTGAACAAATCCTTCAACCGTCCGGTGTGATTCCAATTAGGACTATTCACATGTTAAGAATAAAACTCCTAGTACAAAATAAGTCAAACAAATCCATTGAACCCTCAAATGTCATTATTAGGACTGTTCGGGTCATGAAAGATGTCCTTGAGTACTCCGCTCCCTACACTACTCACATGAGGGTGTATTACATACCTAAATAGTAAGGTACAAGTCATTTGCACTTTAGGGTCCTTGATTTTCATGCTTATTATTGTTAAATCCTATGAACTGCTTTATTTCTTTTGTTAGTTTTTTTATTAAAAAAAACACAAAAATATTTTTGAAAAATTAATATCATCGAGTTCTTCGCTCCCCTACACTACTCACATACAAAAGGTGTATTAGTATTACATACCTAAATAATTAGGTATAAGTCATTTGCACTTTAGGGTCCTTGATTTTCACGCTCATTATTGTCAAATCCTATGAATTGCTTTATTTATTTTTGTTAGTTTTTATTTTTTTAAATGAGAAAAACACAAAAAAGATTTTTGAAAATTAATATCATTCATGTTAATAGATAAAATTTCTCTATGGTCTAGCAATTAGATATTTAATGGTTGTGAATTTAATAACCTATAATTGAATGTTGAAACTTTAAGATAGACTTAATTTACTTGTTTAATTCTAAATGGTGTTAAGTACAAAATTGATTAATTTTTTAAAAACCATGACAATTACCAATGTTTTAAAAACTAGACCGGACCGGCCGGTCCGACCAAAAAAATTAGGAACCGGTTTGGAATACGGACTAGGAGAACCTCTAAAACCGCTTAGGATGAAAAACGGGTAGATTTAACAAAAACCACTTCAATCAACAATTAAACCGGCAAGTTAAAGGAATCGTTCATGGTTTCGACAAACCGCACCATTCAGTCTCTATATAAAATCCTCACTACAGTCTGAGAATTGAGAACAAAAAAAAAATTCCTCAATCGCTATTTCTTTCATTCCCCTCTTTGGACTCGAGAACCTTCATTCTATCTTCTCAATTGATCAACAATGGCAAAAGGTTGGTTAATCTAGTCTTCATACATAATTTTATTAATTATATTATTCGTTAATTCTTGCATTGAATTTCATAGTTGGACTCCAAAGTTGTGAATCAACTATGCTTAATTGATTTGTTGATTTGTTATTTTTTTCTGTTGTGCTTAATCCAAACTTGTGCTTATTTGATCTGTTGTTGTTAATGAACTGTTACTAAAGATGGGTTTTGGGTTGTGATGCAAAAAGATTAGGTTGTGGTTTAAGATTAGGATTTGGAGAGTTCTAATGTTGAATTTTACATAGTGAGATTATATCTTAGGGAGTTCTAGGGTTTGTTTCTTTTTAGGCTTTGGCGCATCTCATTAAGGTTTCCAAAGATTCACAACTTTACCTTTAATTTCATTGTTGTGATTTAGTAGGCTTTTTTCTTCTTCTTTTTTTCCATATTTTTCTAATTTTATTTATTCTTATTTATTGGTATATATTTATTATGTAATTATTATGTCATGGTTCGATTTCGGTTGACCCGACGGTTGAATTGGTGACCAGTGACCCAGTCATTTTTCCGATTCATTAAAGGGTCTGGGTTTCTAAACATTGACAATTACATGTTTTCATTTGTCTTTTACTAAAACTTTTTAAATTGTGATAATGAGTGCATTAAACCTACAATATTAGATTCCCACATCTCATGAAGTGGGCTTGAAAAAAAATTAAATGTGAATTTAATTTGTCGTGGAATAATTGAGACAATATGGTTTAACTTTGGTTTGATGTGCTTTAGCAATTCAAGTATTCTATTACCTACAAAATTTAATCCTTGATGTTGCTTATGTCTTGACTAGTAAAAAATTGCAAATCTTAAAATATTTCACTTGTGGAATTAAATTATAAAATTTAGATTCACAACTTTTGGTCTATGTTATGTTGCAATTTGTTAGAATCCATAATTACTTATTCTAGTGAATTTCTGAAATCAAGGTTGTCAAAAATGGACGATTTGCGTATCGTATTGTACGGTACGATACGATTCAACAAAAAAATGATGCATATCATATTTTGGTATCAGTTTACATTGTATCGTACGATACTATGACGATATATAACATATCGTCAAAACGAACAATACGAGCAGGTTTCAGAACGACGAAGTGCTACCATTTTATTTTTTATTTTGGTTTTCTCGTATGGTACAATGATGTCGTGCTTCTCTGTTATAAAAGCACTCATTGTTCCATTGTTTGCAACTCGCAACTCCAATTCTCTGATACCCAGTGATCATTTGAGCCCTAATTTCTTCCCCAATCTCATTGATGAACCCCATCACCCCTCTCACTCTCGGTTGTGACGGTCGATTGATCACTGGTGGCTGGCGAGGACCTCAATCGACATTCATTGGCAAGCTCTTGAGGCTTAATACGGTGAGAGAAAGCTTTGCGATGAATGGCGACCTGTTCTGAAGACCAAGCTCTACCGTAAGCATCGTCTGAAGCTTTCAGTTCTGTTTACTTTTGCCATTTCAAGCCCTTAGGTACTCTTCACAAGCTCATAATTTCAAGCCCTTAGGTACACTCTTCACAAGCCCTTAGGTCTGTACTCAAGCTGAGCTAGTTTCTTTTGCTTTCTCTGTTGTTGATTAGCAACCTCTATTTATTTCTTTCTGTATTTGTTGTTCTCTAGGTGCTATCTGCTCTTTTAGTCTCTTGTTTTGATTTTTCAATTGTCTTGGTTTGTTGGCAACCTATATTACTCAATTAGCAGCCCTAGTTGAATTTTTTTTTGCAGATTGTTGCATGTGAATTGTTCTGTGTTTATGTCTTTTGTCATTTTGTGTTTTTCAGAATATAATGGTATCCTAATTCCTGCAAATTTTTTGTAATACATCAGTTTTGCTCTTTGAATATATGGTGAAGAAGTTCACAAAAAAGACTAGTGGCAGTGCTTGGGATCATTGTGAAAAAATGGCTGAAAGAAAATAGTTGAAGCTTCGGTTGGGATAAAAAATCATTTAGCGGGTACCATGGATTTAAATCATGGTCGTAGGATACGATGCGGTTGCGGTGTAACGGTATCGAAAGTATCGGGTCATCCATAACTGGATTTAGAAATCGCAACTGTGAATTTTTTTCCAAAAAGTAGCAAATCTCTTAAAAATCACTCATACACATATCTTGACTACAATGTATCATATTTTAATATTTTTACTATTATTTTTCAATTTTCTAACACCTAAAAAAATATTCTTCTTTTAAATATCACCTAAGAAGATATTTTATTATTTTATATGATTTTTTTAAAGTTAAACTAATAAGATGTATCATTTAATTTGAATAACATTACAAATAATATAAAAAATAAAAAAAAATTATTAAAAGTATGAAAATCAATTTAACATAATTAGTTATGGAATAATAAAAATTTAAATGCCAAGAATCCTTTTTGAGGTCGTATTGACCTGAATGTTTTGGTAACTCTTTTCAATTTTTTGTATTATTTTATTAAGTATCTCTCTTGTATATAAATCTTATAAAATAGAAATCATAAGAATTTTGCAACAAAAAAAAAAAATTTAATTAAAAAAATTTGAAAAAAAATAATTCAAAACAACTATAACAATCTTGTAATGGGCATAACAACTAATACGTAATGGTATCGGCCGATACGACTATGAATTTTGATCACATCAATATATCAGCCTATAACAGTATCGGAGAGTAAAAAAATCGATATATAACCATTATTTAAAACCTTGGTGGGCACCCATATAGATGTAGCCGCTTGGGATGGACATGGCAAATCATTCTATTCCTAGGAAGTTTTTATTTCATTCTATTCCTAGGAAGTTTATTAATTTAAATACCTAATGTAGATTTCACTATTCTTATGAATTTAATGCAGAATATGAATTTAAGACGTAGCTCTATGAGACTATTCAAAGAATGTGTCCCTCTTCAATTATGCAAGAAAAAGTGGAAGTGGATAGACAATTCGACACTTTCCACAATGCTGAGAAGATGTTTGGGATGGACATGGCAATTCAAATAAGGAATAAGAAACAAACTAGTAAATTTGTAAGAAATTAGGATTATCTCAATGTTAAGAAAACACAAATATTTGTTTAATTAGTTAATACATGACTTGGGATTTTGATAGCCTTGTGGTGGGAATCATTTGGAGGAGTTTTTCCAGAATTGCAACAACTTGTCATCCGCATCCTTAGCTTGACTTGTAGTGCTACAGGATGTGAGAGAAATTAGAGTACATTTGATGAGGTATATGACTCATGAGGTGTAAATTATAAAAATTTGGTAATGTAGTATTTTATTTTATTTTTAGCTTTAATTTTGAGTCTCTAAAATAGGTGCATTCTAAGAGGAGGAATCGATTGGAGCAATAAAGATTAAATGCACCTATGTTTGTTAAGTATAATCTTCGATTGGAGGCAAGACACCAAAGAAGAATATTAGAGGGTGATTCCTATGATCTTATTTCCCTATCGGATATGGAATCCGATGATGAATGGATAACTGAAAAAGAGAGTACGGGTTTTACCTGAAGACACCACGTGGATGGATGCTAATGAATGTTTTAAAGTTCCAGAAGGAGAAAGTAGTATAAAGAGAAAAAGAGATAACAAGATAGCATATTATACATATATGTATATATTTTTATTTATTGCCTCATTCATAATTTAAATATTTTCTCCTTTGTAGGGCCTAGAGATCTTTCCTCAAATAAGAACAAAGGAAAGTAAGTATTCTTAGATGAGGATAAGGATGAGGAGATCCAAGAAGTTGAAGAAAAAGGAAGCGAAGAATTGTTGGCATCCGATGATGATGATATTGAAGTGGATGCCATTGAATTCTTAGATTGAGATGACTATGGGATGAATCATGAATGAATTGTTTTGGATTTTGTTTTTTAATTCAATGTTGATTGAACTCTATTTTGGATTTTTTTTTTCTTGTTTCTTGTTTTATATGGAGCATGGTTTTAAATAATGGCCGTTACGTTACGTATCAGCCGTTACGTATAGGTTTTTTACCCTTCGATACCGATACTAGCTGATATATTGGTGTGACTAAAATTCACAACTGTATTGGCCGATACCGTTACATGTCAGCTGTTACGACTGTTACAGGACCATTACACGACTGCTATGGCTGTTTTAAGTGTTTTTTTTTTCAAATTTTTCATTTTTTTAAATTTTTAAACTTTTTTTTTTTTGGCATAATTCTTACTATTTGTATTTTTATAAAATTTATATACAAGAGAAATACTTAACAAAATAATCCCAAAAAACTTAAAATAAGTTATCTAAACATTCGGGTCAATACGAACTCGAAAAGGCCTAAAAGTTTTCTTATTCCATAAGTAATCACACTAAATTGATTTTCATGCTCATAATCATTTTTTTGTTATTATTTATGCTACTTGTTTTAATGTTGTTCAAATTAAATGATACTTCTTATTAGTTTAACTTTAAAAAATCCATATAAAATAATAAAATATCTCCTTAAGCGTTATTTATAAGAAAAATATTTTTTAGGTGTTAGAAAATTAAAAATAATAGTAAAAAATATTAAAATGTGATTATTACAGTCAAGATATGTGTATCAGTAACTTTTAAACGATTTGTTAGTGTTTAAAAAAATTTATGATTATGATTTCCGATTCCCGTTATGGATGACCCGATACTACCGATACCATTACATCGCGACCGCGACCGATTGGTAGACCGCGACCACGATTTAAATCCATGATATGGAGTATGGAATATGGATTATCAATGAATTGTTTTGAATTTTGTTTTTTAATTCAATGTTGATTGGACTATGTTTTGGATTATTTTTTTTCTTCTTCCTTGTTTTATATGGAGTATGCTATAGATTATGGAAATTGATTTGAATTTTTATTTTGATAAATGAATTGAAATGTTATTTATATCATTTTTAACAATTTATATACATATATATATATATATTCATTTATAGGTATATATATTTATAAAGAAATTTTAACAAAAATTGGGCGACTCTTACGATACATGATACAATACACATTTTTTGAAATATAATATGCCTACCGATACACGTTTCAACAACCTTGTCTGAAATCTTAATGCAAAGTTGTTATTTCACTATGAGTCTATGACCGTCTATATTTGGCTAATTCTAGACATGTTTTGAGTAAAAAGGACTACATTTGAGTTTCGACAAATAAATCTATGAGGTGATACAATTGTTTTTTTTATTTTATTATAAGTATATTCATTAAGGTGCATGAGTGTACAAAAGAGAGCAGGCGGCACAAAATGAAAGCGTAATACCTCCCAAAAACTCTACAAAAGAATATATATACATAGGGTAAGACTATACAATCCAAAAGTATAATATTTTCAACAACCTATCTTTCAACCTACAAGGGGTTGATTCTTCCCTTTCAAAAATCCTATTGTTTCTTATTCATGATTTGTGTTTCGATTTATTTGTTAGAACTTTGGGCAATGACACCTTCATACATGTTAGAAACTAATATTCTGTTCTTATTAGTTTTTATTTAGTATTTTTATACTCTTTAGGCATTTGTTTTAATTAGTTAGCTCTTATTTCAGTGATGATTGAAGGAAAAAAAAAACAGAAGTCCATTTGGTAGAACGAAGATTACCTTCGTTTGAACTCATTCCTAACACTCGTATGAACCTGTGTTTGAATGCATGTTCCTTTGAACAATTATAAAAAGAGTAAATTATACTCACACTCCCTATGAGGTTTCTGACAATTAGGAAGATCTCCCCCGAGGTTTCTAACTTTTACTGACAAACTACAAATACCTCACCTCCAAGCTAATTTTTTTTCAAAATGACAAAAGTGTCCCTTTTTTGCATTTTTTCAATTTTGACCAATTTTTCTAACTTCTTTTAAAATAATTTTTTCATTTTATATAACAAAATTTAAGATAAAAACTTAAAATTTTACCCAAAAAAGGTTTTAATTAATATTTATTTGAAAATGAAAAAAAAAAATTAAATTACATTTTTCACCCCTCAACTTTACCCTGAATTGCACTTTGGTCCCTATCTTTTCAATTTTGCCAATTTCAACCTCCAAATTTTAGCTCCATTTCAATTATGTCCCTCCGTTATAGCTGGCCATCTAATGTGGACGAAAAAAGATCATGCGCGTGGCACATGTCAATTTCAAGGGTATTATTGTAAAACTACAACCTATTCTCACCAAACCCATACACATTCGTCCATGACAACTTGGAACTACAGAATCATTTTCACTTTTCCCTTCTTGCTGTGACCCCATAACCAACACCTTGGCCAAAATTCAATGACCTGCATCTAGTTTAATGTCAGTATGCCTATTTTGTCTGTGCTTATGGTTGTGGCCAATCCCATTGTCTCACAATTGAATAGTTTTTGAATCATGACATTGTCAGCCATCACTCTCTTCACAGAATAAGCTAGAGTTAGAGTAACAGCCAAAGGCAAGCCCTCTGGAATTGCCACCACCATAATTATAACTGCTGCAGTGCTATCTAGAAGGAGGGGCATGGTTTTTATTTCCTTGAAAACAAGTTTAGCTATGAGTGGGAACAACTGGAGAAGAAGAATGCAGATTATGTAGAAAAAATGAAAAACAAGGCTGCTTTAATACACAAGCAAGCAGAAGAAAACAAAGTGATGGTTGAAGCTAGCGGGGAGGGGGGGTGGGGGGGAGAAATACTCGAGGCGGAGGAGATGGCTACAAAATACTGTGCAACTAGATATGTTCCAAAGAGCTTCTTGGGTACTTTGGAGGTTAAAATTCTCCTGGTCTCACAGAAAACACAACAACTCTTAGTTCTCACCTGTACAAGTTTCTTGTTTGTTATTTTATGTTTTAATTTGTTTCAAGAATCGGTCTATGATTAGTATTGTTTTTTCTGTATAGGGCAACATATTTGATTTGTAAGAAACAAGTTTAATATTAATAACATAAGTCAAGTAAGTTTGCATACATATACATACATACATATATATATATACATATATATGGCCTCATGAGCAACCTCAATCAATTGAGAGAAAAAAGTTGATAAGAATTGTTTTGGCTGGGAAAACTGAATTCTTGATCTTCCATTTCAGAAATACTTTTATTTGCATATAAGCAACAATATAAACCTTCTTGTTGCAAAATGTGCAGTGTTGTTATTATACAACATCTGCCATCAATAACATGAATACCAAATTTTACGTGGAAAACCCAAAATGTGGAAAACCATGACTTACAACATCTGATCCACTAGCAAAGAAAAATTAAGTACAAGCATCCAGAGATCCAGATACAAATAACTAACCTATCTAAATAACATAAGCACTATCATTAGTCTTCCTAATTGTTAATGATACTGCTTATGTTATTTAGATAGGTTAGTTTTTTGTGTCGGGATCTCTGGATGCTTGTACTTGATTTTTCTTTGCTAGTGGATCAGACGTTGTAAGCCATGGTTTTCCACATTTTGGGTTCCCCGTAAAATTTGGTATTTATGTTATTGATGGCTTTTTATTTTCCGTACTTCATCATTATTGGTCATAATCAATCTAAAAACAATTAAATAAATTAACAAATTAATCTGGTTTACCATTTTAGACTAACAACTCTTGTACAATTCAATTTGAAATAAAGAAATTAAAGTTGGGGTTACTTTGCATACTCTAATAGAAAACAAATTTTTCTAAATTTCCCATCTTGTGTTCCCTCTTTATTTTCATTTATTAAAACAATATTATCTGCAAATAACTTATACCATTGAACCTCATTTTAAATGTGCCTAGTCAGTTCATCCATAATTAAAGTAACAAGGTAGGGGCTTAATGTTGACCCCTGATATAAGCCAACAGCTAAGAAGCACAAATATGGACACAGGATACGGATACTACACGACACGAACACGCAAACATGTTATTTCTCAAAAAAGTAGAATACGGACACGTTAGAGATACTTTGAATATATATATATATATATATTTTACATGACCATATAATATAAACCTAATGTTATTTTAATAAAACTTGGCATAAAAACACACAAATTTAAAAAATATTATTAAGTTATTAAAATAACAAAGTCATTAAATAAAAATTAAAGAACTTCTTCATTTAATCATCAACATCCATGATTCAAGTGTTCGGACATGTGTCCAGAAAATGTCGGTATCCGATACGTGTCCGACACGAACATGTGAGCCAAAATAAAGTGTCCGTGCTTCTTATGCCAATAATTATTTGGAATTCACTTGTTTCTCCTACCATTGTTGTAATTATAATCATTACTCCATCATACATGTCTTCAACATATTCATATACCTATTTGTGACTCTCTTTTCCTTTTTTTTCTTCCAGAGTCCACCATATTAGATCTCTAGCAACCCTGTGATAAGTTTTCTCCAAATTAATAAAAATTATGTGAAGATTCTTATTCTTCTCTCTACTATTTCCATTAATTTTCATACTCAAATGGTGTCTATTGTGGGCGTCTTTGGCATAACTCCAAATTGATTCTCGAAATTTATTGTCTCTAAGTCTTAATTATTGTTCAATCACTCTCCCAAAGTTTCATAGTATACTAATTTAATACCATAATAATTTGTTCAACTTTTAATATTTCCTTTACTTCTATATAGAGATACCAAAATAGCCTTTTCCACTCATCAGTCATTTTCTTAGTTAATATGATTTTTTTAAACAATTTTGTTAACCAATACAAGTTATTACTTCTAAATACTTCCAAACCTCAATAAGAATTCTGTATAGACAAATAACCGTTCATAAATTCAACTTTCTTGATGCATTTTTTTTTTTCACATTGGACACTCTAATCCTCTGGAAAAATTCGTGTTCTCTAATCTCTATATTTTTTTTTCGGTAAGCGTAAGTTCTCTAATCTCTATATGGTTTCCATTTTCTTTTAAATCTAAACTTCTTATATGATTTTCATTCATATACTTCTCAAAGTAGCTTTTTTTTACCTTTCCTTAATTTCTTAATCCTTCATTGAGACATTCAAAACCGCATTTTCTTATACACTTAACATGGCATATTGAGACAAAATTAAAGATAAAAAATATATTAATTCTGACTAAAATATTGAAGAGCTGCCACCAGAAAAAAAAACGGTGATTCTTGATCATCAAAGACAGATTGCAAAAACTAGTAAGTCAAGTTTGATACTGCCAACTCCAAGAGGTTGTAATTCTAATTTGGTACTGGGTAAAGGTGGAGCTACATAAGGGAACAGGAAACATCAAAACTACAGGTGACTGAAATTCACTCATCAATCGTATAGATCTCACAAATGCTCATGACATACTAGTATGGAGTAAAGGATTGCAACATCTCAGCGAGTACAAGATAAATTCAACATAATGCAAAATAAGCAATAAGTTTATGGTAATAACAGAGCAATTATTAATAGTGGCTTCCAACTTATCATATATATATATATATATATATAGTGGCTTCCAATCAAAAAGTAAACTGCACAAAAGTAACTGCAACTGAAGGGTCATGTAACTTACCAGCTGCTCTGTATCTGTATGGGTATGTCCTCAAAGGATCTAGTTGTGTTGCCATGCTAAGATCACTCTTTGCCATGTCACGGTCACAGTATTCTGAACGTTTTTCATAAGCTGATGCATTGCTCTGGGCCTTCTCTATCAACTTTGTCATCTCATCATATGCCGCTTTACGCTGATTTTTAAGATAATATACACGTGCCAGACCTTGATGTGCTCGTGTATGCTTAATGTTGAGAGCATTCATGTAGCAGTCGGCAGCAAGATCCAGCTTCTCACAGTCTACGTAAATGCTCCCCAGATTACTTAATGCCTGCAGAAGATCACATTTACTCAAACATATTATGGTGCAAAGGATATAGATATAACGATACTGCTAAAGAAAAAACTAACTTGTCCTTTTCTAAGGCCATCTGAGGGGCATCTAAGAGCTTCCTCCAGAAGTTCAATAACATACAGCGAAGCCTCGCGATTAAGATTTGAATCAGCTAAAGCATATGCTTTTAGGAAAAATGCTTCAAATGATCTCTGGATAGAGATGGACTCTTCAGCCTTGGCTAATGCTTCTTCACGATGGCCTGTGTCATATAAAATCCATCCTTCATAAATTAGCCTTTCACGCTCAGAGGTAGAATGATTCTGAGCCATCCGCAGGCTACGCATTGCAGCCTTTTGACAGTTCAACCTATAAAAATTAGAAACATCAGAGAATTTGTTGGAACACAGAAGTTAACTGTGGATGACCATGAAAGAATCATCTTATGTACAGAGTTAGAAATACAAAATTAGCACTCATACAAGTGGGATGTAAAGTTTTTTGCGGGAAAACACCTTAAATTTAAGTGATTGAGATTCAGCAATTATCATGGCCATAAATATTCTATATTTGCATTAGCAGCAGCATAACAGACAGATCCACCTCATTGAAAAATTTGTAATTGATAAACCTTAATAAGTAAACATATATATAAATACTAATATTATTGATGTCAGGCAAGAGCTATACATTTCCATCAATTGGAATAGGCTATCAACGTAGCTTGTGTTGCAGCAAGCTTTCAGTGAATAAGTTTGTTTGAACTCCGCTAGTTACTAGAAGGGGAAGGGGTAGGGGTAGGGGAAGGGGAAGGCAAAGAGAAAACAGGAAGTGGAAGGCGATGAAGAATCACATTATTATTATTTAAAAAAGAATCCACTCAAAAACTTGGATAAAACTAATATGGAACAATAGAATAGTTGTATGGTAAACTGAAGTGTAAACCCAGTGAATAACTAAAAGTTTTAGTAAACCCACGAATTTTTTTGGGGGGGGGAGGAGGGGGGGGGGGGGGTATTAAAACTTTCACATAAGAAATAATACAAAAAATTAAGGTTTTTTTTTTTTTTTTTTTTTGCATATGAAAAATAATTCAATAAGAATGAGTGTTCATTGTGGTCAATACATGAAAAAATTGCCTTGCACCATGAATCCTTGAAAAGGCCAAGAGAATTTGGGCTATTCTAACCAGCGTTAAGAAATAGGCAAGAGTACCAATTGACTGCCAGAGAGAATTAGACTCCTTGAGCCGATATATAGAAAGAGTAGTACCGGTATGTTAATGGGAGTTTTACTTTGTGAGAGTCATAGCTATCACCAAATTCAATAAAATAAGTACTAAAATTAATTAAAAATATATTATACTAGTAATACAATTTAATAAGGGAACAAAGTTTTAAACAAATATATTAAAATACTAGTGGTATAATTTAATAAGAAAACAATACCTTAAAATCATGTCTTTCTTCATATTTTTTTGTAACCCTCACTAAATACATAAAATAAAATAGAGAAAAATTAAAGGGGCCATCTATATGTTTACTATCGAGAAAATTTTAAGGCACACTTGTATGTGCATTAAAGTTCTACTCTAAATTAAAGCAGCATCCAACTGCAAACAGATAAAAGTTACTGCCTATATGAGCAGAAAGCATTAGATCAGTCACAAAAACCACTTTGAAATGAGAACTATTAGAGCTCCAAACAGTATAAATTGACTAGAAAGAACCAGGACCAGAAGAATCCAGTTGAGCAAAACATTAACAAACTGAAAGTGGAATGTGTAACCAACTACTATTAATACTTACCGCAAAAGGAGCAGAGATTGCCGGAACCGTAGGAGGCTCTTCCCTGGGTCATTTGCCAACATATGGTGCACAACAGCTAGAGAGCCAATATCATCAACGGAGGACCATCGATCATAGAGCTGCATCCAGCAATCTGCCTGATTCCACCGCTGAACATGATGGCAAAGGAGCTCTACCAAGTGGTCTCCATGCAGCTTCCCATGGAACATCATGTAATTGGGGTCCAAAGTCAAAAGTGCCCGGACATCTCTTAGAGCTTCTTCATAATCTTCCAAGGAAATTGAAAACCAAGCACGCAGTTCAAGGCAGTCAGGAGAGATCCTGAAACCAATTATTTTATTGATCTCTGAGATGGACGCTCCAATCTTATTCTCCTCCACCAGTGAAACAGCCCTGTACTTGTATGGATAAGAAAGAGTCGGGTCCAATTCAGTTGCTGTATTCAAATCCATCATCTTCTCTTTCCCATCACAATAGAGAGATCGCTCCTGATACATCCACCCAGTTGGTGTATAGTCAGAAATGAGTGAGTTCATCAGCTTGTATGCTGAATACTTATGACCACGCTTGTATTTGGTCCTTGCAACACCTACTAATGAATAAATATGACCCACTTCAACAGCTGCCTCAAACCATTTCTGGGCATCCTTATACTCCTTCCTCTCAAGCATTACAGAACCCAACTGGTGAAATGCAAGTTGTTTCTGCCAACCTTTAGATGCACTCTCTCCTAACCTCTCCAACAGCATCACTGTTGTGTTCGATTTCATGTCATCCTCCATGGCAATCTGACTTAAAAAGTTGTACAATAGAAAAGAAGCATGCCCCACCAAAGCCAGTCTTTCCCTGGCCTCTGAACTACAAAAAAATCTCATTACATTCGGATTGTGCATTGAACTTGGAACCTCTCTAAAAAATACGTGCAAGCAAGCAGCCACTAAAAGATATGCTGTCTCCTCCAAACCATACTCAATAAGTGTCACAGCTCTTTCCAGGTCACAAACCAAAGATGCTAAATATGCATCACAAGCAGACTTCATCTCCTCGCAACAGAACTTGTTCGCCATTGAGAGGAGTTCCAATACAATATCCGGGTCGAAAGAATCTACACACTTTGTCCTGCTAAATATCTCAGCAGCTCTCATTCCCTTTATGGAAAAACCGTTTTGTGTAAAATTAATCTTCTCTCTTCGTGACTCCATGAAGCTACCATACAGCATTGCTTTGAACGGTCTGGAAAGAGAGGCAATGTTATATCTAATACACCTTACCTCATCATCACCAATACAAAATGACATATCATAATCTTCCTCTGAAGCCGAACATTCCTCATCTACCATAGAAAATTCAGTATCACTGTCCTCCCTAGGGCTTCGAGGGTACATGGGATCATAGACCGATTCTGGATTATAACCAGATACTAAAGTAGACTTTGGGCATTCGATATTTGGTCCACAACAGTCCATTGATGACAACCCAATAAGCTCATCCTCTCTCCTCTCAAACTGTATCCATGCTGAAAGAACAATCTTTGAATGGACATCCACAGCGTGCTGCCCTGCTGAGCAAAGGCTCCGGCGAAACAATTTTGGATCTGCCAGCCCACGGAATATCGCACATTGCTCAAGATACATCCCTGATCTATCCAATTGGGAACAGTTCTCGATTCTACTATACATATCAGCCAGGGTTTCAATGAAATTAACGAATTTGAGACAAGGTAAGATTTGGGGCTCGAGGAAATCAGTTTGAGGGAGGCCATAGGTAGCAAGGGCTTCTGCTACAACACTGTTATTATCGATTGTGACATTATTCCCTTGGAAACCTGGATTCGATTTTGACCTAATCGAACTGATCCTCAGATGGTCATGGAGGTGGTGCAGGAACTTCTCTCCTACACTTGCTGCGCCACCGCCGCCTCCGGTAATGGTGGTGCCAGACGGATCAAGGGCATACACTTGCGTCCCCTTACATCCGTCAATTATCTTCATACTACGCATCGGGGTAAATATATTATGCTGCATCTTTCCCATATTCAATCCACTCTAATGTGTTTGCGTGTGTATATATATATACAAACAAATCAACATATGTTCGAATGTGAGAAAAAGGATGAGATGAATCCAGGAAGAGATTAAGTTACCTTTTCCACCTGCAAGCACCACCGTTTGAGAGAGAGAGAGAGCTGGGGAGAAAAGGGGAGAGAGAAAGCAAAAAAAAAAAACCGATGGCGATGCAGGCTCTATCCTCTGTTAACTCAACAATGGTAGATTTTTTTTTTCCTTTTCAGAGAAAATTCGAAATAAAAAGAAAAAGGTTGTGTATAGTTTTCTGGGGACCGATCTCGTTGGCCTCCAACCAGAAGTTGACGGGAGTGATGGCCGTTGGGAACGGCCACGCTCTCTCTCTCTATATATCCATGTTTCTCTATCTATATATCCATGTTTCTCTCTCCACTTTCTATTTTGTGTAATCTTCCCAGACTCCAGAGCCCCTGCTAATGGAGAGCCGCAGAACAAGGCAACATGTAATTTAAAATAGAAATTAAGATATAAATTTAAAAATTGTACGAGCATTATTGTTTATTGAATGCCCGTTGGTTCCACCAGATTAGACGTTTTTAACTTTTAAGGCGCGTGGCTTGGGTTCAACTTCATCTGGTAGAGAATAAAATGATCTGGTGTTACAATTATACCCACACACACACACACACACACATATATATATATATATAATTTATGTGGCCGCTCTACGTGTAGGATTTGTTGGTCTTTGTCCCTATTTTTAATGTAATAATAATATTAAATTTTTAAAACTCACATTTACATACCGATAATATTATATTTACTTGAAATTTTTATCAAAATTTTTATATAATTAATATGTCAGTGTTGTATTAATTTTATATCATATCATAATGTGATATAAGACTGTGATATAAAATTAATACAACACTATCACATCAGCTTTGTAAATATTTTTAATAAAATTATTAGGTCGGCATAGCATTACTTTTTACATATCAATCATAAATTATTATGTATATTAAAAAAAAAATTTAAATTTAATATATTATATGTATTACAATTCATACTTGATAAGGATCATTAATCTCGAGCAAATAATAATTTCTTGTTAAATTATATTATAAATTAAAAAAATATTGAAATCTACTATAAATGGCCATGGGACCCATCCATATAATATATAAAGAACTGAGGAAACAAACACTAAAACAAAATATTAAAGCACGACAATTGTTACTTTACAACAGTCAGATGAATACCGGGTATACTTGAGACCTTGTGGGGTCCACAGGTTTATCGATGCACAAGTGAATAAATCAAGCAGATGGCGGAAAGTAAAAAAAAGCAAGCAGCTGGATTGTAGGGTCCATAGGTTTCTCACTGTACAAGTTAACAATCGAAGCAGATGGCGGAAAGTAAAAAAAGCAAGCAGCTGGATTGTGGGGTCCACAGGTTTATCAGTGCACAAGTTAACAAACGAAGTAGATTGCGGAAAGTAAAAAAAGCAACCAGCTGAAGGGATTTTTTTTTACCAGATCCGGATGTTTTTATAATTAATTAATCTGTTTTTTTAAAGTGTATAAATCTTAAATGTTTTTTAAATTTTTTTTAATCAAAGATTTGTTAATCTTAGATATTTTTAAAAGACTTTTTAATCTTATATGTCTTTAATTAGCTTGATAAATTAAGATTGGATAAAGACATATAAGTCTTAGACGTATTTTTAAGACTTATAAATCTTGTACGTCTTTTAAAGGCTTTTCTTTATTTCACAATGACTCAATTACCAAAATTAAAATAAAAAATAGAACAAAAAGGGAAAAGAGTGACAGCGAAAAAGTGTCAGAGGTTGTCTGAAACACTACAAATTAGTGAAAATGCCATTAAAGGGACTTTGTCGGAGATATGAAGATAGTGAGACTTCGGCCTATCAAAATAGAAAGAAGATAATGAAGTTTAAATTGGAGTGTCAGCGATCTACCAAAACATTTTTTTTCTGTTTGAAGGCTTTTAGAGGTATATATGTTATTTTTATATTCATAAAGATATAGCTAATAAAGAGTATAAAATATGTGGGATATGCATATACATTATATATAAATATACACAAAGGTTTTGATCATAGTGTCTCAGAGCTTGTAGCTTTGCACGCGACTTAGTATCTCTCTTCTTTTTTTCTTTCTCTCTCTATAGGGAACCAAAGCATCAGGATTCAGACAGTTGGATAACACCTCACACATTGGGGACTGATTGATCTTCTTCGGACATGGTTTAATCTTTCTTCATTTATCTAGGTATTTTCATCTCAATGTCTCTATCAATTTCACTGTGCATTCTACTTTGTGACAATGTTTTGCCTTTTTTTCTGTTGGATTGTCCCACATCACCCGTCTCTAGCTCCTCTGATCTATCTATATAGCAAGCTGCCCCTCTCCTTAACACTTGGATTTTAAGGAGCTGAATGGGTTGCACCTTCAATTTCAACATGGTATCAGAGCCAGGTCAGAGCCTAACTTTGAGTTAAAGGAGTCGGGGCGCGCTCACCTGGCCTCCCTCCGAGGGCAATGTGCTTCAGGGAGCATGTTGGATTGTCCCACATCGTCCGTCTCTAGCTCCTCTGGTCTATCTATATAGCAGGCTGCCCCTCTCTTTAACACTTGAGTTTTAAGGAGCTGAATAGGCTGCGCCTCCAATTTCAACATTTTCTTTAACTAAAGTGTTTGTTTTTCTTAAAGTGGTAATGTGATGTTTTTCAAGCATGAGTTGTTTTATGACAAACATGTTTTTTGAAATTTTGTTGTGAGAGTATAACCTAATTTGAACTTCTTCAATGGCTCTGCAACAAAATACTCAGGTGTTTTTTTTTTTCTTCTCCTTTTGATTTTGGCTTCATGATAAAAAAACTGGAGATCTGGAATGAATCGGCGACAGAGACTCAAAGAAGTGCTTATATTACCAATGTGGTATAAAATCGATGACTTGAAGATGATCTGTTGCTAAAAAGCTACTTCTTTGACTTTTGTGTACTAAGTTTTGTTCTTATTTCTATGGTAGTAATTCAAAACAATGTTCATAGAGGTTGAATTTCTTGCATTTTCACTTGATAATGATTTGTCCTTATACAACAAGTTTTGCAATTTTATGTCCAAATTTTAATTTGATTTCAAGCTTTATAAAATGAATATTTCAATTTCTTAACATTTAAACTTTTTGAGAAAATAAATATATCACTGGAGGTAAATATAAATACAAGGGTCTTCCTCTCTCCTCTCTCTACCTCTATTCTTTCTAATCAGGTTCCTTTATTTGGGGCGGTAGCCGCAATTGCAGCTGCAGCTACAACAACTTTTTCCCTTCTCTTTCAAACTACGGAGGATTAGCCTCCTTGCCTCCCATTTCTTCCAATAATCTCCTCCCACATCACACACACTAACACACTGATTTACACACATACACGTGCATTGTTCGTGTATATATATATATATATAGATATATTTATATTCATGTATATTTTCATTTGTATGTGTATATACGTGTACACATATTCCTCTCACACACTATATCCGTTGTGCTTGCGATGTACCGGCCATATTTATATGTATGAATGAGTGTATACTTTTGTACATTTATATTATTTAATAATTATTTATTAGGTAATTTTGTAATATTCGATGTATCATTTCCTCCTTTTAGGTTAGTGGTATATTTGACCACTTGTCTTTACTAACCTAAGTTAGGTTAGTTTTTCTCGCAATTAGGTTAGTTTGTCTAACCTTTATTTTTAATGACACACATTGGTATTTTGTGTGAAATTACCTAATTTATTAGGTCGAGGTGTTACAACGAGGCTAAATCAATGCTTGGGCATTGATGGAAACCCTTGGCAACCAACCAAGCTTTGTAATAATCAATACAACCATCTGATTTGCACTTAATGCAAAAACACCCATTTACAACTAACAAGATTTTTATGTGGTGTGAAAGGAACTAGTTCCCAAGTGCCATTTTGAACCAAAGCATTAAACTCTTCAGACATGAAACATGCCATTAAGGATCCTCGAATAGTTTGAGAAACATATGTGGGCTCAAGGGATTCAAGAATAGGATATTTAGACATAACATTGAGTTGTTTAGGTTTTAAAATGTTGTTTTAGGACTGAGTGACCATAGGGTGGGTTTAGGAGGCTATAAGTGGTGGGTAAGGGTAAGAAGGAGAACTAGTATACTGTGAAGGAGACAAAAGGAAGAGTAAGAAGTGGATGGTGAGGGTGAGGGTGAGGAAGAAGCGAGGCATGGTGAAAAAGACCGAGAAGGGGAGGAAGAAGTTATGCACTATGAGAAAGGCTACAAAAAAGATTAAGGTAGAGTGGCACAGTTTATCCAGGGTGAAGGCTCCACAAATGGCACATGAAAAGTGAAAGGTATGATAGATGCAAGGCAAGGAGACCAAGAGTTTATAGTAAAAATGAAACACGAGAAAGGAAGGGGTTACCATTAACAAAAGAAAAAACAAACTTGTCAAAGAGAATATGCCATATGATAAAAATGTTCTTAATAGAAGGATCAAAACACTTATAGGCACTTTAAAAGAGTGAGTAACCAAGAAAGACATAAGGGTAGGAGTGAGGCTCAAGTTTGTGTTGGTATGGGTGAAGCCAAAGGTAGCACAAGCAACCAAAGATGCATAGCTTGTGAAAATTTGGTAATTCCAAAAAAAGAGTTACAAAATTAAAGCGGGGATTAAGGCTTTGGAAGGTGATTAATGAGATAAGTAGGTGTTTGAAAGGCCTGTGACCAAAATAAAAGGCAAGGGAGGCTTGATACAGAAAGGTTAGTTCAATTTCAACAATAAATATATGATAGCATTCAATAGTGCCATTGTGTTGAGGAGTATGGGGTGGTGTAGTGAAATAAGTAATACCAAGTGGGGCAAAAAATTATTTTAATTTTTGATACTCGCTCTGTAATGACATGGAAATTTTTTTTATTATTATTATTTATTTTTATTGTTGTTGTTGTTGTTATTATTATTATTATTATTGTTGTTGTTGTTGTTGTTGTTACTGTTATTAAATGATGTAAGTGTCTGCATGTATGCATATATGTGTGGGTGTATTGAATGTATGCATGCATGTAGGATATTATATATATATATATATATTGTATGTGTGCATGCCAGCCGTTGTGTGGCTGATGTGTGTGTATATATATATATATATATATATATTTCAAGTCAACTTTGCATTTAATGCAAAGTTGCTTGTGGTGGATAATAGGGTGGCTTGAATCAAGAGAGGTCAGAAAAGGGATAGAGGATGGTGGCTGTGATAGGAGCTGGCGTGAGAGAGTGTGTGTATCTTTGTGTATATATGTATTGGGTGTCCGTTGGGTTAGGAAGGAAATCAGAAAGAAAGAGAGACAGAGAGAGAGAGAGAGTGGGAGTTCTGGGAAGAAGGAAAGAGATCTTGGAGCTTGAATCAAGGGTCGGAACTGGAGAGGGGGAAGAACCTGCAACCAGAGAGAGAGACTGAAGAGTTGGTAAGCCATATTCCATTCTGTTTTTCCAAGTTTTCTGTATATTGCTTAGCTTTAATTATGGGACCTTGTGGGGTATGAAAAATGGAAAATAATGCAAAAAGGAATGGGATGAAACGGTCGAGAAACCAGTGGGAAAATGCGAGTTGTAGGTCTAGGTGAGCTTCGGATTCTTATTATTTTATGCGTAAAAACATGATATAAATGGCTGGTCTTAACCCTCCTTAGTACAGGAAAACTTGGGATTTGAAATGGAGTTTAAAACAGTTGAAAACAGCCATGGAATGTAGAAGAAACCAGCTGGCCGGAAACTGGGTTTTGGCCGGAAGTTTGAGTGCGCAGGTCGGAAAACCGGTTGACTTAGGGGCTGAAATAGACTTAGATTTGTTGCCTAAAGTCCTAGATTTATTTTCGTGTAAAAATAAGAAAATTTGGATGTAAAACATGGGAGAAATGAAGGGAGAAAGGTTGCCGTTTTTCGGCGAAATGGCCGGAGTTCGGCCGGGGAAGACACTGGCATTTGGCCGGAAAGTCGGGCGCTGCAGAGGGGGTCGACTGGGCTGTTTCTCGTTTGGGCCTGTTATGTGGATAGGGATAGGGCTGTTTGGATTGCTTTAAGTGTAAATGGCCTTTGGGCCTGTTTAAATTTTAAAGGGGAGATTGGGCCTGATTGGCCCAACCGTGTTGAGGAAGAAGAAATAAAAAAAAAAAAAGGGAAAAGGGTGGAGGAGTGAGGCTGCCGAGATTCGAACCAGGGTGAAGAGCGTGGGGCTGAGGCGCGTGAACCGTTTGGACAAGACAATCTCGTGTCCCTTTGTGCATTTAATATATATATATATATATATATTATACTTATTCTGTTTTATGAGTTAAATATATTTAATTAAATTAAATGCTTTAAAATGGTCCGACACCCAAATGAGACAAGCCTTATATGTTTTCTAACTATTTTGGACCTACTAAGACCAACTGGTGAGGTCTGTAAAGCGAAACGAGGTCCCGAAAACTAAAAGGCCCGTGGAACCTCTTAAAATTACCAAAACGCCCTTGAGTCAAAATACAGTCAAACAAAACCCGATTTAAATAAACAAATAGTAAAATCTTATTATCTCGAACATTTTGGACTCAACCGTAGAGCCCGATTTATGAGGAGAGGTCTCGGAAAATGGGAACCCGTAAAAGTGCAAAATGACAGCTTTGCCCTTTTTAACCCAAACGTCCAAATTGAATTCCGCGAAAGCCCAAAACTATTTTCTTCGATGCTTGGGACCCAATGGTAGGACTTAATTTAGCAAAATAGAAACTAATGAAATAAAGACATAAAATTTGATGGATAGCATAGTTCAAATAGAGATAGACTAAATTATATTGTGTAATTTTAGGGACATCAAGAGGCAAAGAGAAGGAGGTTTGATCTCCCGCATCATCATTGTTAGTTCCACCACCCAGCGAGCACTACATCTTAGGGTTGAGATCAACCCATCAGGTATGGTATTTTGCTAAGTAAGAAATAGAATTGAGTTTAGGAGTAATTGCTATATTGTTGATTGGTTCTATGCCTTATGTGCTTCTTATTATCTTCTTGAATATTTGATTGAACGATAGATGTGAGCCATGACTATATGTGTATTCTATGTGTTATCATGGTGTGTGATTTGTGGAATTGTTAAGATGATGAATGTGGAAACCGAGCATGTGATCAGATGGATTGTTTATGATATGTGGGCTTGTGGACTGGGTTGTATGATTTGATTTTTCTTTAAGTAGAATATGCATAACTTAAAGAATGTTTCATGTATTGATAAATTGTTTCGTTAAGATCATATCATTGCATGGTGGAATCAGGGCATATTGGCATAGTGTGATTCCTTGAAAGCATAGTGTGAGTTGAGCACGTGGTGCTATGCATTATGAAGGTGCAGATGCTGTGGTGAAAAACCAAAATGGGCCATGGTACTTATGCCAGCGGGGACGGACCGTAAAGTGAGAACAAGGTGACTCAGACTTTCGGGGAAGGACTGTAAAGTGAGACATGGTTGTGGCATAGAGTTTGCATGGGTGCGTCATGCATATTGATCATGTATTGCATGGATGACATTGCATGACATGTAGAGATAAATGTACACTTGCACATGCCACGTCCTTAATTTTGTTTCTTGCATTAGCACTTTATCATACCAGCAATTGAGCTGACCCATTCGTGGGACACCATATTACAGATGAGGATGCCCCTATTACCTGAGATTTGGTGACATCTTGATAGGAGACTACACTTGGAGTATTTTTGGCCTTGGAGGCATATTTTGATTTGTAAGGGCTTAAGCCCAAATGACGTGTGAACAATGGATTCATGAGATGTAATTCATGTTATTTTGATGTATTGATGGTAATGGATGCATGCTTAGTTAAATTTGTTTAAGTTGTCCTTTATTTTATTTTATTTACTGTCTAGACAGTCACGCCTCGGGTTCGCTGGAATTCGGGGCGTGACACGCTCCCACCATCAAAATAAATAGACACAATTTAGGTGTTAAATGTTTTTTCAAAAGTTGCATTAAATTAAACATTTGATTTGTGACGAAGGGGATGAAACCAAGTCTACTTAGTAAAATATCAACAAAAATTATGTAAAATTTGAAATCATCCATTAAAGTCACTAGAACTGGGCCTCAAACATCAGTGAAAATGAGATCAAGAAGGACTCGGTTCTTGGGAGAGGAAACATTAAAGAGGGGTAATAAGTCTTATTACATTGACAATAATTACAAAGAGAAGAAATACTAGAAGAATATAAAGGCAAGGAACAAGTCTTGGTAATATACTGGAGAATGTGAGATGAAAGGTGACTAAGGCATCAATGGCAACAAATGAGTGTTGCCCCATGCGCAAATCCTTTACCAAAAAATGAGAGGGAAAAAGTTCAACAAAAGTTTTTGATTAATTTTACAAAATTGAGAAACTAAAATTAATTTTTTTGTATAGATGGAGCACAAAGAATATTAGATAAGCAAAAAGCATTAGGTAGAGTTTGAAAGTGAGTGGAACCAATATGAGTTATGTCCAAACTAGAACCATCACCTATCATAATCTCACCAAGTCCTTCATATTTAGAGTAATGATATAAACTGCTTAGATCGGTGGCGACATTGTTGTAGGTTCATAGGAATGAGGATGTCATGCTTGAGGGAATCTCTCGAAAATATGACCTTGTTGATTACGAAGTTGACACAAAACTTAAGATATTTGGTCATGAACTTATTATCTAGTGCGGCTACATGAATTAGAATTATATCATTAATTAGAGTTCCCAAAATTCTGAAAGTTAGAGTTTTGGACTTGGTAACCAGTATGGTTAGTATTAGTGCCTTTGTTTGGCTAATTCAGATTATTGGTTCGATGAGTAGAATTTACGATGATCACAAAAGAATCACAATCTTCCTCATCTCACTTCAGGAAATCTTCATACTCAACAAGTTTGTTATGAAGTTCCTTAAATGAGATAGGATTTTCATATCTTATATCTTTTGAACAAAGTTATCTTTTATTAAAATAAATGCCTTGTCAATTTTAGTTATAATTTTTAAAAGAGAATATATTTACAAGGAATAGACTTATGTTAAAACACCAAAACTTCGCCCAAAATTGTTTGATGCCAAAACTTGATAGCTAATGGTTCCCCATGTTTAAATTATACAAGTGTACTCTTGGTTTTTTCTTCTTTTTACTCTCCCCCCCTCTCTCTCTCTCTTGAAGTATCTGAGAGAAGAAAAAAGGTTTAGAAGTCAGAGAAGTGCCATACCTTGTATAACATAAAGTCGCATCTAAAAATATTGGTTGTGAGTTAGTAAAAGTGTCGTTAGAGTTAAGTACTGTGTAAAACTATAACACCCACACCTAGTAAGATGGACAATTAGAAAAATGTAATGAAAATTATCCCAATACAGGGTCTGTTCAAAATTCTTTAGGCACTATATCAGGACATGATCTTAAGCTAGGGTTACAAACTAACTTAACCATGGGTCAACCTAACCTAACATAAGTTAATGGGACTAATTAGTTAAGTGATCAATACATCACTAACCTAAAATAGGGAAAAATATTACATCAAATATTATGAATTAATAAATAAAATAATTATTTATTAATTATGGAAAAATAGAGATAATACAAAATAAATACATAAAATGTTAGGAAAAATAAAATAGAAATATATTAAATTATTTTATGTGTCATGTAACCTACACATGATAAAAAGAAACCTAAATACACACACAAACAAGTGTATATAGGCTCATGTATATAGGTTCGTATATATAGAAATATATATGTTGAAAAATAAGAAAAATAAAGGAATGAAGGGAAAAAATAAATAAAAATTATTTTTACCCATCATGTGACTTGCACATGATGGGAAAAAGTTGATACACACACAAATATGTGCGTTGGTGTGTGTATATTTGAATATATATATATATATGTATATATAAAGGGAGGGAATTTAAAAAAAAATCAAAGGAAAAAGGGGAGGAAAAGAGGAGAAGTGACATCTTGTAGCCACAGCCACCCCTAGAGCCCCTCTATGGCTGCCGCACAGTCCCAGCCCCTAGAGCCCCTTTATTGATGTGAAGTTTCCTTAAAACTTGAAGTAAAAATCAATGATATAAACAATCCTATTCAGACCAAGCCTTACCTTGTGAAAACTGTAAAGAAAGTGAGGAAGATTTTTGCAAGAAGGAGCTCTAGAGACTGTTTGGAAATAGAGAAAGAAGAGAGACAACATCAAGGAAAAATTAGAAAATCACTCAAACCGATAAGAACTTGAATTATTTTGGTTTTTTTAAGTTCTTGTGTAGATTTAGAACATATTAGATCATTCATTTAAGCTTGCATGTCTTTGAAATTATCCAACCAAGAAGAAACCGTCATTGTTGTAGCTTGAAAACCTACCCAAAAATAAACTTGAACAAAACCCTACTTTTTAAATGAGGATCTAATCTACACGAAAAGTAGAATACAACACAAGAAAAATCAAGTGATTTGGCTCAAAGATGAGCATTTATTAGCTAATTGTAGGTTTTAGGAATAATGGCCAACCTCTTCAACTGCACTCGAACCTTAGATCTATGAATGAAAATTAAACGCCTAAAGCTCAAGGAGCTCAACCAAACAAACCACACTAAAATCGGCCTTGAAATGGCCATGAACCAGGCCTCCAATAGTGGCACTCATGGAAATGGTGATAGAGCTTTTTAGCTTGAATGAGATCCCAAAACTAATGCCAAAATGATCTTAGCACTTGTAGAAACCTAATGGTGGTGAAAGGACCTCGAAACCAAGGCTGAAAATGCAACACACCCAACCACTAAGCCATAGCCAATGCTTTCAAAACAAAATAAAAGGGGTGCATGTAGCACCCAAGGTTCGAACCCGAGACCAGAGCCCAAGAACCAACACACCCAACCACTAAACCATAACTAATGGTTGTGCTTTTATTGAACCACATATATATATAAAATATTATATTATATAAGTTTTGTAAATTATAAAAAATACCCCCCACAGTTTTTAAAAATTACACTATGGCCCAAATTGAAAACTTGTAAATTCAAAAATGCCCTTCTAAAATAGCAAAATAATATTTTTAAAAGAATTTACTTTCTGAAATTGTAATTTGGCCTCAAAGGATTAATTTAATTATATTAGGACCCAAATAATGTAAAAATCAATTTTGAAAGTGCCTTCCTAATTTGAAAAATAATTATTCTAAAATAATAATTTATAGAAATTTCACTCAAGCCCCTAATTTCGGGTAAATTACAAATGTGCTCGTCAAAGTGTCAAAATGATAATTTTACCTTAAACAAATATAAAAATGACAACTATGTCCCTAGAAACCATACTTAGCACAATTAATGCTATATAACCAATGAAGGTTCGAAAAAGCCTAGATTAGGGTTTTTAGTGCTATAGACCCAATGATTGGGTCTGGTTTAGCAAATGAATTTTTTAAATGTATAAATGAAAATTGGCAGGCACATTTAGTACAACTTTACAACCTTAGTTAAGTAGTCAAATGAATATAAAAAAGTATGAAACTTCATATTAAGAGTTTATGATTGTTATCGACTCAATGGTAGAATCCATTTAACGAAATAAGACACATAAAATACAGGTCCTTAAGAAATGTGCCTTTAAAGTAATGCTCAATGAATGTTAATCACTTTTATAGGACCTAGAAACCCAATGAGCAGTTGGAGAAAGGTTAAACAACTAAGTAATAATGCATAAACGATAAGGAATGGTACAGGAGAGTTGAAAGAAGGAAACAAAGGAAAATGAAAAAGGATTGAAGTAATTAGTTGGAACCCCTTTGTGATTAAAACACTTACTATCATTAGAGGCAAGGGGAGAGAACTAGAGGTCGCCCAATAACAATTTGAAAATCATGAAAGTATGGGCGTCAACCTATTAGAAATAGAGTAATCAAAGGACCAAGAATGTGGCAGTGACTACAAGTTAGCCAAAACTTAGGGATGAAATGCTAAGAGATCAATATGAGTAACTCTGAACCTTGAAATGGAGACTTTTTATTGAATACAGTTCTTACAATTTTATGATGTTGCATGCAATACTTTTATAACTTTTCATTGAATTAGATATGACTTCTCAAAGTTAGACCTCGTTTAAGTTGCTTTTCGAAAAAATTAGATTTGACCTTCCTTCACTTAAAAGCTCATAATTAATTTTCTATAAGGATTTTGAATTTGAAACCAATTTTAAATGAAGCTAGACTTGAAAAGGATCACTTTGGAGTCAAATTCCACCTAGATTGGACTTAAAAAATGAATTTATTATGAATCTTTGAAGTTGGCCTTTTTTTGTTGGAAAAACAAATCCAGTTGACCAAAAATGGCTACCTGGCTGATCGGTTTCAAGCAGGGGAGGGGGTAGAACTATCCAGCTGACCGAGAAGAGCTACCCGACTGATCGGTAGCATCTAGTAGCTTAGGTAGAGCCTTCTGGGTGATCAGAAAGACCTATCGGTCAACTGGATGGGACCTGGGCAATGATCTTCATCTATTTTGGGAACTTTTCTTGGGCAATTTGCTAAGTTTCCAATTCCCATCCAATGTATACACATATAACTTGGCACAATTTAAATAGGCTCATAGGGATTTCCCATGAGACTTCATCTACATAAGGCATTGGCAAACTAATTTGGGATCATACTAATGCATCAATAGTTTATATGCTATTACATTGTATCCAAATTTACATAACAAGCAAAGGTGTAAGGTACATTTTCCACCATGTGTTATTTATATAATTCATCAAAAAAAGGTTCAAAATGAGGAGTGAGAAGAGGTGAATATTTTCACACCCTAAGACTTAAAGCTAAACCATTCAAATCAATAAACTCATAATAAAAATTATCTCCAATTCTTTTGCATACTAATAAGTAAATCAGATTATTTCTAAAATTTTAAAGAAATATCAATTAATTAGTCACTATCCATAAAAAAAATAATAAATAATTTGTCTCCAAAAGGCCAAATGATAATAAAAATCCATAAAATAAAATTACTATATGTTTCGAAGCTATCTAACTAAAATAAGTTCTAACCACAAATAGATAAAACTATATTGATTTTCAATTGTTGTTCATTGCATTGCACCTTGTATTAAAAGATATCACTGCTGATCTCTATCCATTTGTGGGAAAAAATATTGGGGTAAGCTCAAAGAGCAGAGTAAGGAAGGGTAGCATAATATACACCGAAAGTAGGTCAAGCGAATAGCACGATTAATTTAGAAAACAATCGCTGATAAATCGAAGCATTTCACAAATTTTTATATCACTTGAAAGCATTTCAATATTCATAATACGAAAATTAATATCATTTTTTAGTTTAGAAATCATTAACAAATAGTATGGTAACAAATAATATTTTTAAATTCGCATAAACATTCACCCTAGTTGGCTCAACAATCACATATGGTGCCTAATCATATTGGAACTTACAGACGTCACCAATATTGTAAGTCAACAATATTTATACCTTGTTAGCATGGGCCAAACTCCGATAGTATCTTGCCGGTACAAACAAACTGCTAATAGTAGTAAACCACTATTGGCACAAAATAGACTCCAACCAGAGCTCACACCCACACTAAAACAATTCAAATATCTGATAATAATCATATCGATAAAATAATTTATTTCAATAAACAAAAATAATTTTCATGAACGGCTTTATCAATGAGAAAAGAACACATTTCACAAACAATCAATTTTGCTTGACCCAAGTAACGATAATGAAGCAATCAAAATATCATAAAACATATTTTTGAACTAAAAATAATTTGAAATCATTTACTTGCATAAACAATTTTCATAAGAATAGAAGCAAGAAAACATTTATTTGGCATTTATTTAAAAATTAGATATATCATGTATGTTCCCTTACCTCAAAAGCAAAGTCCTCAAATCACAAAATGCAGCTTCAAAAGTGTTATTTGCAAATTCATTCCATTCCTAAAATAGTTTACAATAACATATTTAATCAATTAGTTTGATTTGCCAAACTTGACTTAACTATACATGCCCTAATTAATATAGTGTCACGTGTACTTATTAAACTTAAGTATCTTTAAAATACCTACATCATGACTTTTAACTATTAATTTATATTTTTCTTGAATTCTATCAAACCAATTAAACTTAATTCACAATATACGGTCAAACATACAACTAACATGGTTCTTCAATCATTTGAAGGTCTTATCTTTAATCTGCTAACACTTCAAATAACTCAAATTTACTTATACATGACAACCATAATTTAAGTCGCCTAATTACAAATTTAAATAATTAGGAAACCAATACAATATGGTGAGCTTTAGTGAAATCTCAATTATTCGTATTACTTTGAGTCCTCACCTCCTATACCAACAGCTTCATAATATCAAATACAATTTTTCTACCAAGTTCCATAATTTTCTAAATTCGTTTACTATTTTTCCATAAATTAGTAAGATTTTATCAATTAAAAATTAATAATAATTATAATTAATTTTTGAGTTCAGGACCTAGACCACTTGGTTGGGGTTATCAAGTATTATAACTTAGACTCTTGTTTCATCCAATTTAGACTGAGAGTGAATCACACTTTCCCGACCCACTTTGGCCCAATAGTGGGTTTGTGCAAAAAGTGGTCATCTTCCCCTAACACCAAAATTTTGCAATTAGAGCGGTCCACCATTTTTGTTTTTCTTTAAATTTTGACCTGAAATTTCTCCCTCAATTCTCATACAAATAATGTAAGTTATGTATAGATTTTGATCATTTTTTCCGAGATCTATCCAACCATATAGTTTAATTAGATTAAATCTTTTAAACTTAAAAGAAAACTCAACCCAAAGCTTGCAGTTACAATGTTTTCTTCCAAAAATTTGATCATTTATATCTCTTTAAATGCATCCCCATATTAGGCATATTATATATCAAATTAAACCTTATTTCATGGATAAGAAAACTACGTTTCCAATTTATTCAAAGACCATCAAATTCATACCCAAAATCAAACCCTAACATGATTGTTCTATGGTCCCTTTTATTATAAGAAATTATAATTTTGAAAATTAATAATTCATTCATAAATTTTCTTACTAAATCACAACAATAAAATATTCATACTAATCTAATAAAATCATAAACTTACCTCCATTAATGCCTTATTCCAAAATTAAATTTCTTTAATTCTCCATAGTGTAGTCTTTCTCTCTCTCTCTCTCTCTCTCTAGAATTTGAGATACGTAAAATAGAGGTTAGGCTTTGTTATGATCATATATTTATAATAATTTGTGCCATATGTTTATTTATATTTTAACTTAGCTCCAACCTGAATTATTTAATTCAATTATATAACCCTATTTATATTTTTATATTAAATCGTACTAATATCAATATCCAATTCAATTTTCAATAAGTTCATAAAAATAATTTCATTCGAATACATAAAGTATGAAGCCTTAGTAAATATATGGGTTATTACAAATAGGCCACGAGCTATACAACTTTCCAAGAATGCCCAAAAAGGATCTTTATACTAAGACATCTTCACGTGTCCGGCTCTGTGCTGTTACCTGAAATATTTGGTAGTGGTCAATACAACTACCCCAGTAGGAACCTCTAAACATAGAGAAAATCACACGGTGATATGTGTATGCATGTGCTCGTGTAGTTTCACACAAGTGGTCACCAAGTATGCATTGACAACAAGGGTAATAATTCAAGTAATCATCAACATTTCATACATCAATACATGTGATCATCTAAAAGGATAAGCATTATCCAATTGTATCAATACATGAACAAAATAGTTGAGGTTTTATTCTTCATTCTAATTATTCTGATTCTCAAAGTTCTCAATTCACAAGACCATTCACCTAGCAACTCTTGGTAAGCCTGTGTCCTATACGAGCTACTAACCTGAAGGAGACAAATGACCACCCTACACGGGTTTACGGCTAGCAAGCCGAATGGGAGATTACCATCCTTATCACAATTTAACCCCGAGTAAAACACATTCTTACCATACTCAAGAAAACACAAACAACGTGACTAATTTCTAGCCCAAATATCCATTTCCTCCAATTTCCCATTCTCATAGTTTCAAAACCTTTTGCATCAACATTCATGTTTATAGTTCATGTTTAATTTGTCATTGTACTCAATTACCAACACAACAATATTCAACATCGATACTTTAATGTAAATAGTCATAAAGGTAATTCCACAAACACATGGTGAACAAGATATAATTTCATACATAATATACATGGAATCCATATCATAAAAATACCATTCATATCAATTCTTATTTAACTGAGAGTGGTATCAATAGTATGAAAAGATGAAAGTGAGTCAATTTATGAAAAGAAAACATCAAATAATGAGATGGACAAGTCAAATGCAACACATGACCAATTTCACAAAAAACAAGCAATTGTGTGTCATGGAATGAGAATATGAGATGTATAATCTACCTAAACACATGTTTTTCACCTAGGATTAGAAGCCCCTACCTCAATATTTAAAGATTTTCCCAAACCCTAACTTTTTCCATCTTTGTTTTTGATGTTTCCTTCAAGATTCTAGCTCCAAATTTCTTGTAAAGACCTCCTAGATGACATTCTTGCACTAGGTATCTTGATCCATCTTTAAATCCCCAAGAAAATCCAAGAAGAAAAGTCGCGGCTTCTGAAAGAGAGGGAGAGAATGAGAGAGAGAGTGAGATTTTAGCATTTTAAAGGCAAAAAATCTAATTTTGGGTCAAATGACCCTTTTGCCCGTCATTTAAAATAACTTCTTTCTTGCTGCCATGTCAATTTTGGTCAGTTTCTCATGCATATAAAATATCCCATGAACAAATTAAGGTATATAAATATATTTGAAGTCTCAGTATAATTCTCTTAAATTACAATGTTCGCGAAATCCCGGTATCATGACAAAATAATGATTTTGCCCTTATTAGTCCTTTCAGCGTCTAAACGGATTCAAAATGTTTCAAATATTTTCTGAACTCATTATTTTACATCTTGAATCAAATGTAATCCATTAGGATACATTTTTCTTATCATTTAGTATTTATTTCATTTCATGGAAAATTACAAGTTGTTACATTTTCACAAAGCTCACAGGGTTTTATCTTGTACATTTTAGGTGGAAGCCTCAATAGTGCAAAGTAGGAAGAGGGATCTAGATTACAACTATTTTTTCTTTTTTGGAGAAAATGAATTTTGGCTAATGTATCTTTTGTAGTAGAATGACAAAAGGAATTTTTGGGCTATAATATTCAGACTGTATTGTATTTTGATGATTGAGTATTTAGTTATGCTCTACCATGCTTCATTTTCACTGCTGTATAATTACGTTTGCATGGAATGTATGTACCAGTCAAAGCAGCCTTTGTTTGGACACATCATCAATATGCTAGAAAATGGTTAGTATATTGGTGAAGTGCCTAACTAGTTGATCATTATTCCTAATTCCGCATAGGGTTGGATCTGAAATGTGACAAAAAGTGCCGATTAGGTTAGACTATTGAGTGTTTATATGAATATATTTATAGGTGATTATAATGTTAGAAATGATATTTGAGTTTTTGGATGAATTGTTAACGAACACTTAAAGAGTATCAAATATCTTATTATTCTTGAATATTGGATTGTGTTTAGTCATGTGTTCTATTCATAAAAATAGTAAAAATATAAATAAATATGTATTCATTAAGAATAAAATAAAAATAAATCATCAAATGTATCTTATATAATATGAATAAACATATAATTCAATAAATTAATTTATAGCAAAGTATATAATTATAATATATAATAAACTTTAATTATATAGGTGTGGTACATAAAGGAAATAAAACAAAATGAGGATACAATGAGAAATAATGAAAACGATGAAGGATACGATAAATTTTAGAATAATGGCATAGATACAATAATTGAAAAAGAAAAATATAAAATTGGAAAGATAGAAAAAAACCCAAACTACGGTTGCCAAAAAGCTAACGAGACCAACTTAATTCATTAAGCTCATTTTGAGAGGTGATAGGTCAATAAGGACGATTTGAATTTTTATTTTTATTTTTATCCAAATGGGACAATTATGCATTAAGTACAGTTGAAAGCTACAAATTGCAAAAACTCTCAATCAACTACCCAAAAATATGACCTAGTCAATTAACAATGCAACAATTATACCAGGACCATGCATTAATGTCATTGGGTTTATAAGATTTCAAGTGACCACACTTAGCTATAATGGATTTTTTTTTTTTTGGTTTTATACAAGCATTGTTCGAGCTACTATAGGGACATTGATTGGGAGGAAAAATGATAAAAAAATAAAAAGAAAAGAAAAAAGTGACCACATGCACAATAAAAAGAATTCCGCAAGTATGTTTTTTTTTTCAAGTGTCAATTCAACTAAAAGACAATTCTAAGTACATGAGACTTCTATGATCACTACACGATTTAAGGAGTTTTAAATGTACATTAATGTAACAAAGCATTTTTGAATTGAATATAGAATTATGGACTAAAAAAAACCTGTATTCCTTTTATCTGGTTAATAGAATAGAATAGAAGATACCCAAATATATTCTGTACTAGAAGCCAATTTGATGGAGCCATTAAGATGGACTAGATTGTGGACCAGACTCCATAAACCAGCTTGATTTGGAGTAGAGCTCATCGTTGATTTAGCTTTTGTTTTCACTTACAAATGCTAAGCTGACAACCCAATTCTTGTTGATAAGAAAATAATTGGCCCTCAATCTTCGCAGTTGGGTGTTCATAGCCCACAACATGTAAACGGCACACGTGCATCCCAAATTTGGTACTATTAGATCTTTTCTTCTTTCCTCCTTGTCTCTCATAGTCATTATTTTGACGCTACGTATTCTCAATTTATATTTTTAATTGTATTTTTTAGGATATTATAATTTTAAAAATCACAATCATATAAGACTCAAAATTATTACATCTTAACATATTATATTGAAAATACAATTAAATTAAAGTAACATAGCATTTAACATGCCAAAAAATGCATTATTGAAAGCTTTAGGATGGAATTCCACTATCATTATTTCCTATTTTGACTTGACAAGTGTGATTGAATCACAGAATGTTAAAAAAACTAGTTGAACCATGCAAGCCGGTTAAGACATGTTGCTTTTGATGGACCGTCCGAGAAATATATTTATAGCCACATGGACTTACTACAATCCACCCATAGAGTGATAATGCATGAGGAATGATACCCACCGCCTCCTCTACGTGTGGCTGATAGCGTGCTCGTATGAAAGTAATGTGTGGAAGGAGGGACTTAACATGCGAGTAGTTGAGATATTATGTTGGATAAATGTTGAAACTAAAATGAACTTTACATTAAATTACTCATAAAATTTAGAACTACTGTATGGGTAGTCTCTTGCGCTTTGCCCGAATGGATCGTACCACCTACCTTTAGAGCACATGCCCAAGGGCGGAAAGATATTGGGAACTGGGCTGGGATACAATCTCCTCCAAACTATAAAAAATTTCTTTTATACTTGTAAAATTTTTGGTCCTATCAAAATTAGGTCATTCCAAAATTTTAGCTTAACATTCAATATTTATCTATTATTTCTCTCAATTCTTTACCAAAATTTTATCCTACCCCCAAAATTTTGGTCCAAGCTAATCTTTAGTTATCATTTTTCTCATTTTCACCCCAAAATTTTAGCCCAATTCAAAATTTCTACTAAAAGTTTCTCTAAAAAATTTATAACCCCCTCTAATTGCTTATATATATATATATATATATATATACACATAAACAGAGAGAGTCACTTAATTGTTTATGTTGAACTAGTAGACCACTTAGCAATTCCCAATGAAGTTGGCTATTCAATCTTTCATCCCTAATGAATGTAATTTATTCCTAATTTATATTCATAGTCAATTCTTACACTTATTAAAGGAAGTAGAATTGGTCCTTGCAATGCAAATGGTATTGACCCATTGCATGTAGACAAATTAGTATCCAAACATATATATTACTTCTTGGGCTGTTCTTCTGTCATTATAGCAGGGATGAATGGTGTGGAGAACCATCCGAGCAACTTGCTTAGTTCATCTTGTTCTGAAAGAAAATGGGACCTTTTGATTGAGATGGTCTGATCTTGAGAGTCTGTAATCTCCTCAGTCCTCTAAGGGACCTGGGGCAGGTTTGGTGGCCCTAGAGGTGGTCCTTAATGTTGATTTTGCCCCATTTTTCCTAGTTTGGGAATCTTTGGGGAATTTTGCCTTGTAGCCATGGAGGGGTGCTACTCCTCTAGGACAAAAGGGCATTAAACTTTTGGTGGTTGAAGCTTTGGATTCGCTGAACGTATTCTAGAAGTCATTGGAACAAGTATTCTGGTCCTGTTTTGATAATGAATGACAGGGTGAATTGGTGGAATATCCTTACCAATGGTTGTTGATGTTTGTGGGTCAGCCCCTACTTGAGCGGTACCTTGGGGGTGCATCGCTTATGCGTTGTTGGGTAATTCCATGTTATGAGGCCTACCATTGTGGTAGCAATGGTGGTAGGAGGCTGAGTTTCGCCATGGACATTGTTGGTTAGAGGATTGTTTTGTTGGTTTTGTACAAGTAAGGCCATTGCATCTAACATAGCCGTAATCTACTACCTGCATTTGGTCGGACTACCATTGCATCCAATTAAGTTGCTGTTGTAAGGGAGTTGATGCACGTCTTCTTCTTTTTCCAACAGGGGGTTGTTATTAAGGATTGAGAGGATTCCTTCTAGGATAAAGGTATAGTGCCATTGGTATCTGTTGGACATTGGGTCATGTGGACCCAAGTTCATTTCACATCCATAAGATTTATGCGAATTGTGATAATTATGATATGAGTTTATATGTGGTTAAAACCCTTATCCGTTTTGGTTGGTTTGACCGACTTATATATTATCACACAAGTCTTGTAGTTATCCCATTAGTTGTGGTCTTAGGATATAAACATATACACATTGGTTAAGTGTAATGAATCCATCCATTTGTAGTCTCCCAAATTATCACGTAGGGTTTTTAGTGACGCTCTCTTTGAGATTCTTTATAGGGTAACCATCAAAGTGCCCTTAGTCTTGGATCGTGGAAAGTTAAAGACAACTCGATCTTGTAACTGTCCTATTGGATGAGGAGAATCTTTTACAGCATTTCATGGATCTTCGTGGTGTTCTAAGAAAGCTCGTAATACAAGCCGTCTCTTCCACTTCTGCTTCCGCTATTCTTAATCTGAAGAGGTTACTGTATCAACACCCGTTTGTGTTGTTTTATGTATTTACTTCATTGGTATCAGAGCCATAGGCTTGTGTTCTCTAATATATGTGTTGCATGCAGATATAATAGTTAAATAAGCAAAAACCAAACTTTGAGAATGGTTTATCTCCGTTTGTGTAGGAGTGATTAACTAGTATTTATGCCCTATCTTTTTTGTAAATGATTTATCCCAAAGACGATATTGACTATGTAAAGAGATTCTCCCTAGTGGTGAGAATTGTCTCCATCCACTTTATTCTAGTGATTGTAGCATATGTTGGATCTTAAAAGCTTTCTAGATGGATTTAGACATGATCTCTTCTATGGAGAATTAGACGATAATTCTATATAGATCAAGCTTTAGGCTTCAAGGTCAATGAACAAAGAGCGCAAAGTATGCTTGCTCAAGTGTTCATTTATGACCTAAAGATCGTTTATACTATTTTAGGCTTTAAGGTTAATGAACAAAGAGCACAAAGTCTACTTGTTCAAGTGTTCATTTGTAACCTAAAGCCATCGCCAAGTTAGTAGAACCTTAGATTTCATCGATTAATTGGTTTCACGATGATCAAGGAAGCTATGAACAGTCCAAAGAAAGTATTTTGATTTTTCATATGGTTGCTGACATGTATAGAATTTGTTGTCACCACATGGAGGTGGTTGTCCTATATTGAGGAGGACATTGGCAAAGTAGATTACGTTTGGATTTAAGTTCTGTGGAGATTGCTTTGAGGGATTTCTCGTTTCGTCTTGAGAAATCTATAAGCGATCTTGTTAGCACGGTCCTAATCTAATGATAGATTGATAGGGGCATACTTTACTTTTGATTATTGTAATTGGATAAGTAGGTGAAAGAGATATTTTGTGAACTTTTCTATTTGTGCGTAGCTGAGATTCTGAAATGCACTAAGATGTGTACTCGATTATTTTTGCAGCTTCTATTGATGGTTAAATTATTAGAGCAACTTAGTGCTTTGCTCATACGGATGATCAAATTATTAGAGTAGCTTAGTATTTTGTTCATATAAATAGTCAAATTATTAGAGCATTTTAGTCTTTTGCTCGTATAGTTGGTCAAATTTTTAGAGTAGCTTAGTGCTTTACTCTTATAGATGGTCAAACTATAAGAGCGACTTAGTGTTTGCTCATCGAATTTTAGTTAATTGGTTTCCTTGATATCTAAGTGATGTCAAGAATACATGATTGGTCATCATAATTAAGGTAGTAGTATAGTTGTAGAGATCCTAGTAGCGCCTTAACATAATGCCATGTAAGCATGATGATATGTTCATCAACTGTGATTGTATGGAAACTCTAGCATATACAAGTACTGCATTCGTCACAACTTTATTCTACATTGTTAATAAGATTTACAAGATTAAGGGATACAAATGCAGGTGATGCCTTTCCCTTTTGTGGTGTCTTTTGGAATTAGGTTTCATAAGGACAAAACAGTACGGACTCGCCACTAGGTTGGAAGTTTAGGCTCGTTAGTGGGCTGGTAGACCAATAGCGGTAATGGGAGAACCAAACATATTGGTATTATTTTTCACTACACATATTTGAGACAGAGTTGTGCAAAGGGAGGTGATCCTAAGCCCATACTTCGTGATATTTTACATCTTGTGTTAAATAGTTGGGTTTATTTTGGATTTGATTTATTGGACACCGTGTGACATTATTTCACCACTATATGATATTGTGTTCATATTGAGATGATTTTTTTATGTTGTGAGCATACATGAAAGATGTCAACAGGTTTTGATTGACTCTCTTACATGAGCAATTGCCTTGACGCTTAGATAGCGAGTAAGATGAAACATTGAATTCTTGGCTGGAGGAAAAATTCATCTTTATCATAAATGTCGCCTAGACAATGAGGGTCAAGATGAGATTCTTTTAAAAAATTGAGCATAAAGGTTAGCCACACAGCTCATGTAACCTGAAGAAAGCCAAATGCGAACTTTTAGACAGGCGCTAGGAGAGCGACTGGATTGGAATGTTCAGGTTAGGCGCTGAGATAGTGATGAGGGGCACTGAGATAGCGACGGGCGCTAAATAGTGACTAGACTACGATTCATATGGCATAATATACTTTTGAGAATAAGTTGACATGCCCAATTGAGTGAGAGCTTTGCTATAACATACATTATATATTGTATGTGCTATTGATATGACCTTTAAAAAAGAGAGTGAACGAATGTATCCATGTTTCATCACTGTGTGAGCTCTGGGAATCTTTTTGAGTTCTACTGTGCCCTTTGTGACCTAGGACTATGTTATGAAGAGAGAGCTTGATGTTGCTACTTTAGGATGTTGCTAAAGGACCATGATTGATGCGGTCCAGCAGGGCATGTCTAAGAAAGTAGTTGAGTTTGATTGGATTAACGTGAGTAGCTAGGGAAGAAAATTTTGTAATACACTATTGTGTTGTGACTCATTTCTTGGGCGATCATGTCAATTTTTGTGTCTATTAATATGATCATGAGTACAATACAGATTAAATGGTCCATACATCACACTGAGATTAATTCTCGTGAGGAATAACGGATGTTGAATCTAGTGTAACAGAATAGTCTTGGGCATAGACGAGACCAATTATGTGTTTGTAGTGAGGTACTATGTTAGTTTGATAGTAGTTTAATATAGTACTCCTACCTCGATCCTTTTTGTTTGGTCACATAATCCATTTCTTGTACGTGGAATGTGATGCAGAGAGCTTAGTACTTAACTTATGTGGATGAGTAGGAGATATATTGAACATCGGATCATGTGGACCCGAGTCCATTTGGCATCCACAAGATTTATACGGATTATGATAATTATGATAAGAGTTTATATGTGGTTAAAACTCTTTTGTGTTCTGGTTGGTTTGACCGACTTATATATTATCACGCAAGTCTTGCAGTTATCCCATTAGTTGTGGCCAAGGGATATAAACATATATGCATTGGTTAAGCGTAATGAATCCATCCATTTGAAGTCTCCCAAATTATCACGTAAGGTTTTGAGTGACGCTCTTTTTGAGATTCTTTTTGGGTGACTATCAAAGTGCCCTTGGTATTGGATCATGGAAAGATATAGGGGACTCGATCTTGTAGTCGTCCTATTTGATGAGGAGAATATCTTGTAGGGTTTCAAGGAGCTTCGTGGTGTTCCAAGAAAGCTCGTAATATAAGCTGCCTATTTTACTTTTACTATTCTTGATCCGAAGAGGTAATCGGGTTAACACCCGTTTGTGTTGTTTTATATAGTTCCTTTAGTATCTATAATGAGTTGAGTAAATAGGCTTAGTTTTTGTATGCTAGTTAGTGAAAATGATTATCATTTCTTACAGACGACACCAAACTGATGTTATTTGTTTCTAGTCTGAATGTTGCTTTTTTCCCAATTATCTATCAAGAGCTTAAGGTCAGTGGGCCCTTGGGAAGGCTTCGATGATAAAGTTAGTGAATGATAACGACAGTAATTGAAAGAGAAGAATTGAACATAAATTGAAAGTGTACCTTGGAGCCTAATTTATAGGCTGTAGATCTCTTAAATTGAGTAGCGTTAGGAGCTATGAAAGTAAGTATTTGATGATATCCATAGATAGTAGTTACCATAGTGAACTCTATTTCATTATTCTGAGGTCGGTAGCTCAAGGAAGACGGTGACCAGTTTAGAACCCTTTGTGCTAGTATTCTGTAACCTATACATTAGATAGGATAGGTATGCCAATACTTTGTATATTGCAGGACTGTTTGGGGACACATGTTGTATTCTAAGAGTCTTGCTCGAATTATGGTATATCACTATTATAAGTGGGCTTACTATGCATGGTCAAGCAGAGAATGCACTTGATTATTTCTCAAGGATGGAACGAGTAGGAGTGGCAGCGAGCTGTGTAATATATATGTGTCTTGAATACATGTAGCCACACCGATTTAGTGCACGAGGGTAGATTGACTTTCAATCATATGAAAAGGGTATCAGGCTTAGAACTTATGATTGAACATTATGGGTGCATGGTTGACCTTTTAGGCCTTGTGGGACTTTTAAAAGAGGCTGAAGATCTTATATTGAAAATGCCTATTAAGCTAGATGATATGATACTAAAGGCTTTGCTTGGTGCTTGCAAGATGCATGAAAACATCAAGATGGGAAAACACAGTATAAAACTTCTAATAGAGATAACTCCTTATGATAGTGGATCTTGTGTGGCATTATCAACTATATATGCTTCTTTGGGAAATTGGGAGGCTATTGCTAGGGTGAGATTAGTGATGAAAGAGTTGGACATAAGAAAGACCCTGGATACAGTTTGATTGAGCTTGACGGTATGATTCATGAGTTCTTTGTGGAAGATGACTCTAATTCAAGAGCAAAAGAGATCCATTTGATGTTGGAAGAGATGTCTAACTAATTGAGTTTGGTATGGTGTAAGTTAGACATTACACAAGTCTTCCTTAACATGGATGGTTAAGACAAAAAAAAGTGCCTTATGCTATTATAGTGAGAAAATTACAATTGCTTTTGGCTTAATTAGTACAACCTAAGACACCACTCCGAGTGGTTAAGAACATCATAATGTGTGATGATTTTCACTCTTCAGTAAAACTTATTCCAAAAATGTTTCCATCAATTCGAGAATGGATCATGTTCTTGCATGGTTTACTGGTAATTTCTTGAGGATAGGTCTTCAGTTGACATTTATTTTGTTCAATGTCTATATTTGATTGAACTTTCTACATTTGTAGTATAGAGTGGAAAGTACAACACATCCTCTTGCAAAAATACATCTTGACATAATATTTACATTATGTAATAACCTTTACAACCATACAGAAAGCCTTACAAGCTATAGGACCTCTTTGGCCTTGGGCAAGAGTGAAAAATACACATTATTTCTTGAAACATGAACATGTGCATAAAAATATATTTGTCTAAGGGTGGTAGATTAACTTTGATTATGCTTTATCTAGCCATCCAAGGGCGAAACTGGGAAAACAATTTGGGGAGGGTTAAAAAATGATGAGTTAGGCCAAAATTTTAGAATGAAAAATGAGAGAAATGACAAGATTTTAAAAACATTTATGGGAGAATTTTGGGATGAGACAAAAAATTTTAGGGTGAGAAATGAGAGAAATGATAGGATTCATGGTAAAGATTGAGTTGGGCCAAAATTTTTGGGTTGGCTAACTTGAAAAAGGCCAAAATTTTACATGAATAAATTTATTTATTTATTTTTCAGAATTTGGGGTGGGCTATAGCCTGGTGTATCCTACTTATATTTTGCCTTTGTAGCCATCCAACGTACTTTATCTCCATTTTCATTATTCTTGCTTCCGTGTTAAAGATATTAGAGAAGTTTCAAAGAGATTCTATAAGGAGGAATGGCATAGGAGCTCAAATATCACCTTGTAGATTAGGACATGTTATGTTTTCCAAGCTAAATGTTGGGTTTGGGAATTTAAAAAACTCTAAAATATTTTAACCAAGATTTATTGGGGATATAGCTGGTTGGCATAACTGGGCTATGATGAGAAGGCTGGTTCTTATAGAAATATCCCCCCCTCTCTATCTCTTTCTTTTGTTTTTGAGTCCAATGACCGCCGGGGGGGGGGGGGGGAGGGGGGAATTTTACCTAGTTGTGTATGCGTATATGTGTTGAGCCTCAAGCTTGAGCCATATCTATAGTAGAAGAGAACTTTGCCATCTAGGATGAGACCTTGGTCCCAGAAATATCCCTCTCTTGGGAAGGGCGTGTGATTAATAAAAGAGCAAAACACATTCGGGAAAAACTCGGGTTGAAATATTGGCCTCTTAATAATTTCCTAATTGATTACAAATTTTATTTTCTTAAGAGAGAAGTTCTTTGCCAGAATCTACCACAAACTCATATTTTTTCAAAATTTGATCTGAAAGTAAGGTTTTGGTAACTTGGTATTCATCCTAATGAGAGACTAAAGACACGATTTTGCATTCCCAATTGAATTTGGGGCAATTTAGCTTCCAAAGTGGCATTTTTTTTTTTTTGTCAATTACCCATTAGAAAATTATCATGATTGATATAATGGTTAATAGAGGAAATTACTCCTTAATTTGTGTTAAATATACAAGGAGGAAGCATGAAAAAATGTTGTTATATAGCATTTAGATAGAGATTAAGATAAAATGTTTCTTAAATACCTCAAAATAATTATAGAATTTTGAAGGCCGACCAGGTTCAGAGATAAGTCCATACTTGTTTTCAACACACTACAAGTACATAGCATAAATTTACCCCAAAAAAGTACATAGCATAATGATTAGAAGCTTGATCTTATTCTAATCTCTCTCTTTCTCTAGGTTTAACCAAGTCATATGGACAATGTATGCTTTCATTTTATTCATGTAACCCAATGAAGCTACTAAACATGACTGACTGTTCTCAAGTAATAACACCCAAGTCACTTCCTTTAATATAACATCTGGGTTTGCTGTGGTTAATCTCACCTTTAATGGCATATATATATATATATATATATATATATATAGAGAGAGAGAGAGAGAGAGAGAGAGGAAATGAGTTAAAAAATTTTATGATTGTCATAATTTAAGTAAAATGTTTTATGATTCCAATCAATCTCTTGAGCTCTCCTTTGATTTTTTTTTTTTTTTTTTCTGTTGCCCAATTCAAGGAACATAAAATTGTGTCTGTAGAATAGCATCATCAGTACCTGTAGAACTATCACATTTTCGAGCTATGCCAAGTTTCTCAAGTCAAAATTCCAAAGGTCCTTAAACAAAAGGACTTTCATACATTAAATAGCTTTCAATATTCCATAATGTAAAAATACATTGCTATTATTCAAGTTTCAGTCTGATAATCAATACCCAAGAAGTAACTTCCTACAATCATTCATGATGCAATTCCACTGTGAGCCATCCGTAACCATATCCCACAGAACAAGGGCTTCCTATTTCCAGGGTGAATCCTAGTAAGTCTCTCAAGCCTCTTCCTTGGTCATTTCCATTTGAGTATTTTCCTCTCTGTGGATATATATTGCCTAAAACAAATTCCAAAAAATAATCACAGCAATCATTTATATAATGTGCCCACTAATCATTACTATAATGATCAATTACATTGTTTCCTTTATATCATTAATATTCAGGCAACAAAATTCCAACTCGGGTCAAAAAGGATAAAAGGATGCTCTACAAGAGATATTAGTGTGACCCTCTTCTCAAACTATGATAAAATCTTAAGCTTAGACTTTCTTTTAGCCAAGTTCATAGATTATATGGTAACATGAAAATTTGATATTTATACCTCACTCATCATGATATATCATCTTTGATTTTTTTCTTGTCATATGTGGAATAAACATTCTTCCTATATCATTGAATTAGGATTTTAATGCAAAGTACATGACAATACAATTCATGAAACAAACAATAATTTCTTGTAAACATAGCAATAGTTCACACAAACTAGAGACTCCACTGGAGCAAGCCATGGTAGACCATGAAACATGGTTTAAACTACTATATATCATATTAGATATTAATCATTATTTTGGAGTGAACAAAGTTTAAGATGATTCAGAAGCCCCGAACCTATTGTATTATACTTTTATTTCATGATTGTAAAATTGACAAATTAATTCCATTTTCAAAGTGATCGGGAAATGTGCTGTCTTATTTTCCTTTTATTGGTGTAATTGGGTTTACCCCTATTCAGTGTTGGATTTTTTCACGAGTTGGAGAGGGGGTGCAAGAGGAGGGTTCAAAGACTTTAGGACGTGGCTTTGTTATGTCTTCTATGATTTGTTTGCAGAGAGCGGAACATAAGAGTTTTTGAAGGAGGCGAAGTATCCCTTTTTATATTTAAAGTTAGCTTTTTGAGATTTTTTTCATCGGTAAACACAAAATTGTATTAATTACAAAGAGCATGAGAATGGTAAACCCAAATATACAAAAGAAAGGAACTGGCTACAATAATTAAAGTCTAAGATTCCCCAAAAAATCCAAAAACCTATCTAAATACATATGATATTCTTCTTTAATTCTAAAGAAAAGGATTTTCAAAGAAGTATCTTTTTTTTACAAGTGTGCGAACACCACACACACTTTTTGCTCCATAAGGGGACTTGAACCCTCAAACTCCCATATGAGGAGGTGAAGGAGGTACCTACCAAGCTATAACTTGTTGGTTTTCAAATAAAGTATCTTTCACCTTCCAAGGATGGGATCTTCTTCATCAAAAAGTTTTCTATTTCTCTTTTGCCAAAATCACCAAACATATGGATTGTTGGGTCATATACGTCCTTTGTAGTTTCTTTTGTAGCACTTTTGGAAATCGTGACTTATTTTTACTCAATTTATCTCCTTCCATTGCATACAAGTCCCCCCCCACCCTTAGGCATGTCTTGACGGAATATTATTACTTAAAAAAAAAATGAAGTTCAAGCTAAAGTTGAAGTTTCAAACCAAAACATGATAATTTCCAAGAAGGTCCTTTTGACATTATTAAAAGTTACGAAGTCTACAATCCCAATAAATGTTCAGGGAAGAAAGAAAACACATTGTTATCAACTAAATAAATCACATTTGTACCAACAATAGACTCAGCTCATAAACTAGTCATGAACCATAAAAAATCAAATATCATTTTATAAAAAAAGACACTATGATGTGCAGTTGAAAATTCTTGCGATTAATAAAATTGTAAAGTATGTGTAGACACCTCATTTTGAGATCCTTAATTGTATAAGTTGCTACAATATGTCCTATCTAGGGGCATTTTAGTAATTTCTAATTTTACCCATAGAGGGCATTTGGGTCATTATGCCCATAGAGTGCATTTTTGACATTTTGGTCATTTCGCCCAGAGAGGGCATTTCTGTCATTTTTTCCATAAAGAGCATTTTCGATATTTTGGTTATTTCATCCATAGAGGGCATTTTGGTCATTTCGCTCATAAAGGGCATTTCTATCATTTTACTTATAGAGGGTATTTTTGACATTTCGTCTATAGAGGGCATTTTGGTCATTTCGCTCATAAAGGGCATTTTCGTTATTTTACTTATAGAGGGCATTTTTGACATTTCGTCCATAGAGGGCATTTTGGTCATTTTGCCCATATAGGGCATTTTTGCCATTTCGTTCATTTTTCTCATAGAGGCATTTGGTCATTTCACCCATAGATAACATTTCCATCATTTTTCACCCATAGAGGGCATTGCAGTCATTATGCCTATAGAGGGCATTATGGTTATACCACTCATAGAGGACATTTTAGTCATTTTGCTCATAAAATGACATTTCCGTCATTTTACCCATAGAAGGTATTTTGGTCATTTCGCTTATAGAGGCATTTTGGTCATTATGCCCACTAAGGGCATTTTGGTCATTTGACATATTAGGACCCTTGAGGGTATTTTGGTCATAATGCCCATTAAGGACATTTTGGTAATCTTTAGTGTTTCTCTACCCATCAGTAGTAGTTTGAAAAATACTAGAGGTTTCCCACTTTCTAGGACTATTTTCGTAATATTAGTGTCATTTTGCCTTTTTTAGGGCACTTTGATAATTTTAGAATATTCCTATCCTATATAGGTTATTTTAGTCATTCACAGGCATAAATGTAATTTTCATGCAATTTTACCCATATAGGGTTAATTTGATAATTTTGGTTCTTAGGGACAATTTTGACTTTTTTTTTTATGTCTTAGTGGCACTTTTGTAATTACTTTGTTCCTAAATTGTCCACCAAATTAGGGGTAGTATAGTAGATATAGGTGTGCACCCAAAACTTGCCAATTTTCGTCCATTTCTTATCTCAAGGAATTTCCCTAAATTTGTGAACCAAATAGTTATCTATTTTCCTCACTTCCTTATTCCAAGGGATTTTCCTAAATTTTCTTACAAAATAATATTTATATGTAATTATTTGCTCATTAAGCATTCAATCTTGGCCATTCATCCATATGATTCATTATGAGCCATTGGATCAATTCTCTTTACTTTTTCTCTATAAATAAGAGCTATTGGCCACCATAATTCAAGACAGACATAGATAGAAAAATTAAGAAGTCAGATGTTACTGCAATAACTTTTCTCTCTCTCCTATATTTCTTTTTCTATATTTTTTTCTTCCATATATTCTTTTATACAAGCAATAGTTTTAATCCATTAAAGAAGTACTTTTACACCATTGAAGATCCAATCTAAATAGTTCAAGCTCAAAACTTGTATGGTTCAACATAATCAATCAGGTACGCTTCCTAAAACTCGACTATTTTTTCTTTTTCCTAATTCAATTCATCCTATCACTTTTGATAGAATAAATTGAATTGGAGAACTACGTTGGTTCTTATTCCATTATATGAATGGATATCATGGGCCTGAGTTTACTCTTTTTCCTTAATCTTATTTATTTTATATCTTTTTTCTTATTTTTATTCATGTCAATCTCTACTTTTACTCCTTTTTTTGGTTTATTTACTTTATGTATTCTGTTTATTTTATTCGTACATGTCATTATTATCATTATCTCTGAATACTCTCTCTTTCTCTTATTTATGTCATGAAATATAAGCCTTGTGGATGAACATTTGAGACCAGTCCATTCGAATTAGGCAGGATGGGTACCTAACCCCTTTCTATCTCGTACCTTATCTCCTGAATTCAAAATTTTTTGGTTCATTGTAGACTAGTTTTGTTTTAGTTTATTTTAACCTATGTCAAGGGGTTTAAAATGTAAACAGGATCAAAGCATTGCAATTTTAGTTTTTTTTACTATTTTTTTTTACATGTATTCTTTATGAGTTGCATCAGGTTTGCTTGTTATTTAGCCTAAAACAAGTCGGTGATTCCTTTGTGTATTTAATGTACATCCCCAATCTAAAAGAGAGCGTTCCCCTCCCACCTCGAGAGAGCAAACTTTAAAGGTCAAGGTAATTTGACTCCTCTTCTATCACCTGCGCTCACAATGGTGACTCCACTGGGGAGATTAGAGAGTTAGACTCATTAATGTGTTCATCTACAAGGCTTTATTGTTGTTGTGTATTTAATTCTTGTATTATCTTATTTATTTTTTACTTGAATAGGTGACTGGATATATTTAATTCATGTGCTAATGAATTTAATTGGAATACCAAGCATACACTTCACATCATGACATATGCACATGCACTACTTACCCTTTTATCCCCCCCTCTGGACGACTGGTAGCCTGCACCCAAGTTCGTTCCTAACTGCTAAAAATGCCAGTAAAAGTCCTCCACTCCTCGACCACTTTCAAGTTTTACCAAGGAAAGTCTCTGATGGTACATTGTGAGGTATATCAAAAGGATTTTCGCCGTACCATTTGACTGTGTTTCGTTTCTTAAACGACTACGGGACGTATATAGCACATATTGTTCAGCGGTGCCTAAAGTTTGTATTACCCAGCCTAATGTCATGCATATGGTTCACCGTAAACCCTTGGTTTAAGTGAAAAATCTAATTTTTGTATAAGACACTCATTGGCCTGCACAAAAATCGCATCACGAGAATATCTGAAAAAATAAAAAAATTTCTCTCATTGTGCCAATTGGTACACATGGAGTGCCGATCGGTACTTAAAGTAAAAAATTCCGCATTCTTACACTGCCGATTGGCACACAAATGCACGACACTCAGCCATCGCCGATCGGCACACAGTGACCCTATTTTTCAACTCCTATGTGCTGATTTCAGTCCTATTGGGACGTATATAAAGGGTTTTGTTGCTTTCTTTTAGGCATCTTCGTTTACCCAATTCTAGTGGGAACCAAGAAATTTTTGTTGTTTGGTTTTTATAAAAAAATCATGAGGCACAACTTGTTCAATTATTAACATGTTTCAAGAAGAATATTATGGTTCTGGGGTCCACTAGTATAAATTTTTGAAGAATTGTTTTGAACTTTATATTTTTGGGTGGAAGTTTTTTTTAGGGTCAAAGCCTCTTTTTATATCAAAGTTTGTTTCACCATGGTGACCCCACTTGGTAAAACCATTAGCATGTTTCTTTTATCAAGCTCTCATAGATTATTCTTTTTATTATTTTTTTAAAAAAAATGTTTTCAATTTTTTTTTTGGCAGCCACGTTTTTTTTCTTTCAATAGCTTTCAGTGTTAAAGCTTTCATGTTGTGGACACATTTGAAAATATATTAAAAAAAATCTCTTCACTAATTATTTTGATGTGATGGTCAAATTTCAGTCAAAGTTTTCTTTCAATCAAGTCTCATAAAAAAACAATTTCTTTTCTGAGATACCCAGGACATCCCATTTTGCCACTTCATTTGAATCATTCAATGAGGTGAGGTCTATTTCTTAAATCATTTGTTGAGCTATCTAATTATTGTCAATTTTTTTAAGATAAATAATACTAAAATTTTTAAGAATTACAAAAATTTATTCTAATATTTTTGCAATGATACTGATTTGTTTTTAATTTATTTTTTTTAAATGATAAAATATCTATTTCATTAATTTTTTTTTTTTTGGTATTTTTTCAATTTTGACCAAATTTTTTAACTTTTTTTTTCATGTTCAAATAAATATTAAATAAAATATTCTTTGACTAAAAAATATAAGTTATTTATCTTAATTTTATTTTTTTATATAAAATAGAAAAAAAATCTTTAAAAAAAGTTAGATAAATGTCAAAATTTAAAAAATTCAAAAAAATAAATAAAATGGGCATTTTTGTCTCTTTGAAAAAAAAATTAAAGAAGAGCTTATTGTAATTTGTCAGTAAAAATAGGAGAGATCAGTGTCATTTTAAAAACTTCAAGCGAGATTCCTGTAATTATAAAAAATTTCAGAAAAGGTCAGTGTAATTTACCTACTTTTTCTTAGGCTTTGAACAAACTTTGGTTAAGGCCTCTTGCACTTAAAAATTAAAAAAAAAATACAAAATTCTTTCCAAAAGAAAAAAGGATTTTTCTTTTCTTCTCTTTGTTAAAAATAAAGAAAAAAAAATGCTTAGTTAAATGCCTGACGTTTAAAGGCATCTGTGAGGCTGAGCATTCTTTTCTTTTGTTTTACATTCATTCAGTGAGCTTCCGTTTTGAATTGATAGGGTGGGTTCCAAGAGATGAAAGTCTAGCATATGGGAATAGAAAATCCATTTCTAAATTATGGTTTTCAAATAGCTTTGGTCATGTATCTTTGGGATTTGTCGGAAAAAAAAAAAGGTACAGCTTTCCGGATTAGCCACACAAGCGTTTGGGTTAAATAGGTTTGTTTCTTAAAAACAAAACCTTTCTTTTTTAGTAAAAAAAAAAAAAGAAAAAAGAAAAAAAAAGCTTTTTCAAATTCTTCACAAAAAGGTAGCTTTCAAAGGAAAAATGTTTTTTTTTTCTTTTGTGGAAAAAAAAAACTCTTCACAAAAAAGGGGCGTCTTTCCAATTTTTTATTTTTATTTTTAAAAGAGGAGTTTTCTAAATTATGTTTTATTTTTATTTTCTTTCCAAATTCTTTCCTTTAGTAAAAAACAAAAACAAAAACTGTTTTCAATAATAAAAAAAAAAAACTGTTTTGAAAAGAGAAAAAAGCACCTTTTCAATTTTCTTTTTCCTTCAAACTCTTAAAAAAAAAACTCAAAAAGAAAATGTCTTTCTTTCAAAGAAACAAAGAAGTCTCAAATGTCTTTCAAAAAAAAAAAAAAGGGTGTGTTTCTTTGGCAAATATTCTTTTTTCTTTTCTTCGAATTTTTTTTCCTTTTTTCCAAAAAAGAAAAAATTTCTTAAAAAAAATCAAGTTTTTATAAATTTAAGGATAAGTCAAGTTTAGTTTTTTTTGGATCCTCCTTTAATCATTTCATTTATCCTATTCTATCTAGTTAGGATTTTATTTCTTGATCTCATCTCATGAAGACCCAATTTCAGTCGGTTAAGATTAAATTCTTTTCAGCGACTCTTCTATATTCTCAATTCTTTAGGACTCTCTTCATCGTCAATTTTTAGGCATCATATTTTCTCATTCCATTTGGGTCTAATCCATTCCATGTCATTAAGGTTACATCTTCCCAACCTTTAGGAATTCTTTTCTCATTCAAGCAAGTTTTTCATCTTCTTAGGACTTAGGGGCTACCTAGGCATGATGCCCCTAGTTTCTTTTTCTTTTTAAAAAAAAAAAATTTTGAAATCAAAAATTTTTAAAAAAAATCAAAATTCAAAAACTTATGATCATTGGTGTTTCCTTTTCCTACTAAAGAATTATCTTCTTTTACAATTATCTCGTCCAAAGTTTTTTGAAATCAAAAGGTTTTTAGACTATTGGGTTGAATTCAAACTTCTCCACATTCATTTAGCAATCAAGGATTGGGTTTTCCTTTTCATTAGTTGAACTCAAGAAACATGACATCAGAGGCAAATCAATCACAACATAGGGCTCCTTTGGCTATGGATCAAGAACAGTTGCTCCAGATACTAGCCAAAATAAGAAAAGACATATCCAATCAAAGAGAGGAGTCACAAAGATTCGCGCAAACTTTCCAAGAGTTTACACAGCAATAGCTGCCACCTCCACCACTTCTAATAGTGCCCAATAATGCTCTACCCAATCCATAGCAAGTGCTTCTGATACTGGTCTAAGATCCGCCTCTACATCCAACAGTTCAAAATGTAGTTGCCCATGATCTTTTTGATGAGGCTGAACAAAATGGGCCTGCTGAAGGACCAAAATCCCATGATGAGGCTTTTCTTAAGAGGCTCGAGAAGATGGAAACCATAATCTACAAGTCAAATCGAGGTGATGATATGATTGACATTCACAAGTTGTCCCTTTACCCAGAGGTTCGTTTGCCACACAAGTTTAGGATGCTAGAAATAGACAAGTTTAATGGGACCACCTATCCAAAGACTCATCTCAAGCATAAACCAGAGTTGGACATCACACTCAAGGACTTTGAGACCACTAAGCAATGAGTTGGACATCACACTCAATGACCTTGAGACCACTAAGCATGTCATGCCCCAAATTTTCGTGAACTCGAGGCGCGAGTAACGAAACTAAAAGAAAATAAAATAAAGGACAATCTAACGGACTCAACCCAAACTTACATTCATTTCCTTCAATATACATCTATGTAAAGCACAATCAATAAAAATATTCAACATGTCATTCGGGCGTAAGCCCTACATCACAAAATATGCCCCCACAGGCCAAATATTCTCCTAAGCTCATATCTCCTCCACTTTGCAAGACTTTCTCAAGCCTCAAGTGCCGGGAGCGTCATCTGTAATGTGTTATCCCACGAATGGGTCAACTCAACTGCTGGTATAATATAATGCTAATGCAAGGAACAAAATTAAGGGCATGGCATGTGCAAGTGTGCATTCATTTCTACATGCCTTTCTAATCATCATGCCATGTACTAATTTTATCCATAAAGCATCCATGCAATTTCTATACCACATCCATGAATTCATTAATACGATGTAATGAAAATGTGCATGACATATCCACACAACTCTACACCACACCCATGTCAACTCTATGCCATGTCAGCTCCATGCCACACCCATGTCAACTCTATACCATGTCCATGTCTCGTTTTCGGAACACATCCGATGGAACCTGGGTACTAATATAATGTCTCATTTTTGGAACACATCCGATGGAAGCTGAGTACTATGTCTCGTTTTCGGAACACATCTGATGGAAGCTGAGTACCATGTATGACTCACTTTATGGACCATGCCTGACGGCCTGAGTAACCACGTATACACAACACCAAGTGCTCAACCCACACTATGCTTTCAATGAATCACACCATACCAATATGCTTTGATTCCACCATGCAACAATACAATCTCAAATAAGCAATTTACCAACACATGGAGCATGCTTTTAAACAATGTATTCCACTTAAAGCAATCACAACATCTGAATAACAAAACCTCTTCCACATGAATGTATGCAATACATGATCAACGAAAATACACACTCAAGTCATGTGTTCGCAATCTTAACAACTCCCCAAAAATATAAATCACGTACAACGCTCACGCATAAGATAAATCATATCTCCATGGAGTAGCAAGGAACACATAAGCAACGTGAACAATCAACTCAAGGTTTCTCTTTAAAGCAACATTCCTTATGTGATTTTCTAACGTCAAACAAATAAATATATGATTCATTCAATCAACATGCAAATCATTCCTAAACTTAATTCTATTCCTTACTTAACACAATATATCATACATGATGGGTTGGTCTCAACCCTAAGGAATCGTGCTCGCGGTGTAGCTGAACTAACAGTAAGAATGCAGAAGATCAGACCACCGTCTCCTTGCCTTTCGTTGTCCCTACAATCATGAAATATAACTCAGTCCATCTGCCACTTGAATTATGCTATTCATCAAATTTTATGTCTTTATTTCATGAGTTTCTATTTTACTAAAATAGACTCTACTATTGAGTCCGGAACATCGAAGAAAACCGGTTTAGGCTTTTGCGGAATTTAATTTAGACATCCGAGCTAAAAAGGGCAAAACGGTCATTTTACACTTTTACGGGTCCTTACATCCTGAGACCTCTTTTTGTAGTGGACTCCACAATTGAGTCTGGAATGGTTGAAATAATAAAATTCTACTATTTTTTTACTTAAATCGGAGTTCGTTTGACTACTTTTCGACTTAGGGGCATTTTGATAATTTCCCCTCTTTAAATTATTTAAATTAAATATTATTTTATTGCTTGGGTCAATTTACAATTAACCATAATTTCTAGGCATAATCATAATTTTACAAACTTCTATTTTAAATTTGAAATAGCTGAACAATAATTAATTCTAACCTTGTCGTGCTGCAGTCGATATTCTACCAGCACTAATCCAAGAGTTGCTTCCTCATTAACCGTGCCTGAATCAAAATCCTTATGTATTCAAACCCAAATCCCTCAATGGGACAACTGCTCTGCTGCTTAGAAATTTATCCAACAAGTCTACCCCCATTCTTGGTATAAGCCATCACCATCATTGTTGCTCTTTTTCATTTCCAATGAGGAAATAATAGCATGGTTTGAGACCATCTTCAATGACTCCCTGGGACTAAACTACCCAACTACCAGCCCTACTCCTGATTTGCAGCAGTAACCGGCCAACACACATCCAAATCTACTCCAAAAATGAACTGCTCCTCCTTAATACTTCAATAGCATCCAAACCGAACCCCCCATCACTCTCTGTAACTGCTGCCGCCATAGCTACCACTATAAAACTGCAACATCCACACACACAAATTCCAAGCTGTATTGGAATCCATCACCTGAACAATGACCCAACAACACCTTTACCCCTCTTCTTTTGTACTGTTGCTGCATAACACAAATCTACTGCACTACCCTTCTATTTCCCCCACTATACAAACACACATATTTTTATATATATAAAATCCCTGCTGCACCGTTAAACCCACACATACATATATATGGATATATACCATTTTTCTGCTGTAACACTACTTGTACAGTCATTTTCTTTGCTCCCGTCACACGTGCACTGTGCCTAGCTGCTGCACTCTCTTAATTTCTCCACTTTTCTCTTGCTGTTCTCACTACACACATATATATCCAAATACATGAACACCTACACACTGCACTGGACAATAGCCGCAGCCACTCACCACGCAATCCACTAGTTTGCCACTTGCTGCACTACTTCTTCTCCCAATTTCTTTTCTCTTTTTATCCTATTGCACCGCCCCAACCACACACTTATATATATATATATATTTATTCTGCTCTCTTGAACCACCACAAGCACACACACATAAATATAATATATATTCACCCTGCACTGTTGGTCCACTATTGCGGCACCGCCCCTCACTTTCTCAATTTCTCTCTTACTTTTTCTTTCTTTTCTTTTTCTCTTTTTCTTTTCCTGCTACACGCCTCTTCTGCTCTTTTTCTTCTGCACACTACACATCCACACACGTATGCATATATATATATATATATATATATTGTTTTAATGCTCACACTTCGGTCCCTTGATGTCGGCAGCCTTGCTGCCTTCATCACCTCCACACAGCACACATTATATAAATATATATATATATATATATATATATATATACACGCCCCTGCTGTACACCACTTTCTCTTCTCAACAGCTACGGCTGTAGCCTCCCACACATACACATGCAAATACCTAAACACCTACTTGCTGTTACTTTTTCATTTTCTTTATTTGTTTTCTTTTCTTTACTTCATTGTCTCACTTAAGACATCATATATATTATATGTAATATATATATGATACATACTCACAATACAATGCACACGTTGTACACTTTTTCTTTTTATTATTATTATTATTTTCAGGTCTCTACATCCTTCCTCCCTTAAAGAAATTTCGTCCCGAAATTTAAAAATGTACCTCTTCTATAAAATTTAGAAAGATCAATACAAAACGCATTGTAACGTGGAGACGTGCAGCCTTACCTATGGATCTTTCACCTTTTCCTTCGGTAGGCGATGTGGAATGCATTACCCTCTCCCCCATAGGCTCAGCCTCATCAGTGGGTGTGCAGCGGCGTGCAGACAGCTCCACACTCCCTGCTAGGATCTGGTTCTGATCCCATCTGTAATGGCCCACTCCACATGGCACAACACATAATGAAATCCTCAAATATGTTGGCTTATCAATACCAATTTCGAAATCCATCCAAGCATCATGACCCACCTCAATAATTCAACACAATAATGATAATAAAGAAAATTCTCGATGTTCACAAGGGCACCTCAAAGTCTCCCGTACACTTGCTAACCACCTAACAAGTCTCAAATTTAGCCATGAAATCACCTAGTGATTTATCCCAATGGCATCATCCATATATTGTCCGTACCACAATGCAATTCAATAACCCAATTTTCAACATTATAATCATAAAACTTAAAGTAGTGCACCAAGGTCCAAAAGAATAAAACACTAGTTAAACTCCCTACCAATTTAAAGCATGAATACACATCAATTCTTATCCACATGTATTTAAACACACATACATATAAACATGTTTAAACATTTTCTTATTCATGCATTAATGACAACCAGTCAGCATATAAAATCATGGTCACAGTACGACCACAGGCACTAAACTAGTATACATGTGAGTTATGTGTGCAGTAGGAAGTATACATGTGTGTATATATTATTTATATATGTTACGTATGTATGTGTGTATATTGGTAATTAATATGAATGAATGTGTGTATATATATGTATATATTTGATACATTAAAATATATATATATATATATATATATATATATATATATATATGGACCACTGTGTGTGTGTGGTGGGTGTGTGTGAAACATTCAAAGAAGAGTGGTGGGTGTGATTGTGTGTGTGAGAGGATTTCAGGGCATTGGGGGGGGGGGACAGGTCAGAACAGTGAGAGTATGTCTGATTTTAGAGAGAGAGAGAGAGTGAGAGAGGAAGAGAGAGAGAGAGGGGCACGTAGTGATGTGTATGCTTATACATTGTGCACGGCTGAATTGGAAGTGAAAAACAGAAGAGAGGAAGAAAAGAAAAAGAACTGAGAAACAGAGGGAGATTGTAGAGTTCAGGAGCTTGGAACAGAAGGTGGAATCAAGAGGAGAGGTGAAGGAATCCGAGATAAAGGTATACCTTGCCCATTTCTGTTTTGAATACCATACGTAATGTTTCAGTTTGAATGGTAGAGTCATATTGAGAATGAAAAATGGATTCTAACACAACAAGAATGAGTTAAAATGGTTAAGGAGAGAAAGAGAGAGAGAAATTTTCCAGTTGCAGGTTAGAGAGAGAAAGTTGGGTTTCTATGATTTTATGTTTTAAAACAGAAACAAATCATGGAGGTTTAATCCCCTTGAGTGTAGGAAGAGATTAGTGAAAAATTTGGGTCAAAACAGTCACGGAATAAACACGAAATCATAAAATATTAGGTCGCTGGAAAGTCGGCCGGAGCTAATGATCTTACTGTCCGTGGGGATTGGGAAGGGTTCGATGGAAACAGAGGGTAGGGTTGAGATCCTTAAGGAAAAAGGAAGAAAACTAAATAAATTTTGGTCGGAAAATTTCGGCCGTCACCGGAATGGGCAACGGAACCCTAGGGTTCCCTCGTTGGAAAACCGAAGAAGACGAAGGGCTGAGAGTTGGGCCTGTTTTGGTTTGAAGGGTGTTGGGCCTGTGTTGTGGGCCTGTTTGATTTTAAATAATTGGGCCTCTTGGGTTGGGCCGCATAAGATGAGTTGAAATAGGGATTGGGGGTGTTTGGCTGCAGGATCAGTAAATTGAAATTGAAATTGAAATTTTAAAATAGGAATATCCTATCCCTGTTTTGGGATTTGGCCACTGTTTGGCTATCTTGATTTAGGATAGTTAAATCAAAAATTTTAATTTAACCCCTCATCTTTTAGAAATCCAAATTTGACCCCCAGAACTTTTAAATAATTATAGTTTGACCCACCTGAATAAAATATTAAGTTAATTAAATTATTTTAATTATTTTAAATACCCCGAAATGACTCGGAGTCCAAATTAGACAAGTCATATATGTATCCTAACTATCTCAGGACCTCTTAAGACCAACGGTGAGGTCTATGATGTGAGACGAGGTCCCGAAAAATAAAAGACCCGTAGGAACCTTAAAAATTACCAAAATGCCCTTGAGTTAAAATGCAGTCAAATGAACTCTGAATTAAGTAAACGAATAGTAGAATTTTATTATCTTAACCATTCTGGACTCAACCGTAGAATCCTATTTATGAAAAGAGGCCTCGGGATGTAGGGACCAGAAAAAGTACAAAATGACCGTTTTGCCCTTTTAGCTCGGATGTCCAAATTAAATTTTGCGAAAGCCTAAACCAATTTTCTTCGACATTCCAGACTCAATAGTAGAGTTTAATTTGACAAAATAGAAACTCATAAAATAAAGACATAAAATTTGATGAATAGCATAATTCAAGTAGCAAATGAACTGAATTACATTTTATGATTTTAGGGACAGCGAAAGGTAAGGAGAAGGTGGTCTGACTTTCTGCATTCTCATTGTTAGTTCAGCTACACCGTGAGTACGATTTCTTAGGGTTGAGACAACCCATCAGGTACAATATATTGTGCTAAGTAAGAAATAGAATTAAGTTTAGGAGTAACTGCCATGTTGACTTGGTGATTCACATGTTTGTTTTATTACTCATATGCTTATGTGCTCCTTGTTATCTTGTTGAAAGTTTGGTGATGAATGTGGATCATGACTATGTGTATATCGCATGTGTTAGCATGATGTGTGAATTATATTTTGAGAATTGTTGAGATTATGAAATATGTGACTTAAAGCATGTGTTAAATGGACTATGTGTGGTACGTAACCTTGATGAAGGGACTTTTTGATTTAAATGTTATTGTATAATATATTATTTAAAGCATGCTTCATATGTAGATAAGATGCTTTATTGAGATTGTATCATGGCATGGTAGAATCAGAGCATATTGGCATAGTGTGATTCCTCGGACATGGTGTGAGTTGAGCACGTAGTGCTGTACATTATGAGGGTGCAGATCCTATAGTGAAAAACCCAAAATTGGTCATTACATTTGGTACCCGAACCAACGGGAGCGATCTGTGAAGGGACATGACATTGCATTTGGTACTCGAACCAACGGGAGCGATCCGTGAAGGGACATGACATTACATTGGTACTCTAACCAACGGAAGCGATCCATGAAGAGACATGGGTATGACATAGAGTTGCATGGGTGTGTCACACATATTTTCATTGCATTGTATTAATGAATTCATGAATGTGTGATGAATTGTGTTAATGCATTGTATGGATGAATTGGATGGCATGTAGGTTGTAATTGTGCATGTAGATATAACTGTACACTTGCACATGCCACGCCTTAGATCATGTTAATGAGTTGGATGGCATGTAGATTATTGCTAGTACATTGTATGGATGACATTGAATGACATGTAGATATAACTGTACACTTGCACATGCCACGTCCTTAATTTTGTTTCTTGGATTAGCATTATATTGTACCAGCAGTTGAGTTGACCCATTCGTGGGACACCATTTCAGATGACACTCCGGCTACGCGAGGATTAGAGATGCGTTAATGAAGGAGAGAACCGAGAATTATATTTAGCCCGTAGGGCGTATTTTGAGGTTGTACAATAAGCCCTAGACTATTTCATGTTATTTGTATGTCGTGAGTTAATGGGCAAGACCTTATGAATTGTATCAGAACAGGAATGAGGTTATCGTATGAAATGCATATGATTGTCCTTTATTTCTTTATTATTTTATTTCCCTTTCGTCTCGTCAGTCGCACCTCGGGTTAGCTGGAATTCGGGGCGTGACACTAACCCCTTCCCATCTCATACCTTAACTCCTGGATTCAGAATTATTTGTATTACTCAGCCTAATGTCATGCATATAGTTCACCTTAGGCCATTGGTTTAAGTATAAAACCCAATTTTTGCATAAGACACATATTGACCTGCGCAAAAATCGTGTCATGAGAAAATCCAAAAATTGCTGTGTGTGTGCCAATTGGCACATAGGGAGTGCCAATCGACACTCAATGTCAAAAATCCCGCATTCTGCTAGCCCATCGGCACATAACTGCGCAACAGTCAGCCAGCGCTGATCGGCACGCAGTGACCCTATTTTTCAACTCCTATGTGCCTATCATTCAATCTGTTGTCCATCTGTTGGTTTCACTAAAAGCCCCACTTCGGTCGTATTGGGACGTATATAATGGGTTTTGTTGCTTTCTTTTAGGCATCTTCGGTTACCCAATTCCTGTGGGGACCAAGAAAAGTTTATTATTTTAAAAAATGGAGAGACACAACTTGTTCAATTATCAACATGTTTCAAGAATAATATTATGGTCGTGGGTCTACTAGTATAAATTCTTGAAGAATTGTTTTGAAGTCCGAACTTTGTATTTCTGGATAGCAGTCTCTTACAGTCAAAACCTTGACTTTTTATATCAAAGTTTGTTTCACCATGGTGAACCCACCTGGTAAAACCATTAGCATGTTTCTTTTATCAAGCTCTCATAGATTATTATTTTTTTTAAAAGTCTCTCAATTTTTTTTTTTCTTTTTGCAGCAACGTTTTTTCCTTTCAACAACTTTCATTGTTAGCCTTCATGTGCTGGACCCATTTGACAATATATGCAATAAGGAAAAAAAAAGAAAAAAAAAGGAGTTTTCTTTTTTTTTCTTTTTAAAAAGAAAAAAAAAAGGGTTAGTTGAATGCCTCACGTTTAAAGGCATCTATGAGCCCTGAGCATTCTTTTCTTTTGTTTTACATTCATTCAAATAAGCTTCCGTTTTGAATTGGTAGTGTGGGGTCCAAGAGAAGAAAGTCTAGCATATGGCAATAGAAAATCCATTTTTAAATTATGGTTTTTAAATTTTGTTTTCTAATAGTTTTGGTAATCTATATTTGGGATTTGTCGAAAGGAAAAAAAAAAAAAAAGGTACATCGGTTTGTTTCTTAAAAAAATGAAACCTTTATTTTTTGGTAGGAAAAAAAGAAAGAAATATTTTTCCAAATTCTTCACAAAAAAGGTAGCTTTCAAAGGAAAAATGTTTTATTTTCTTTTGCAAAAAAAAAAAAAAAACTCTTCCCAAAAAAGGGGGCATCTCTCCATTTATTTATTTTTTATTTTAAAAACAAGAGGAGTTTTCAATTTTTTTTTTCTTTTTCCAAATTCCTACGTTTAGTCAAATTTTTTTTCCCCAAATTCCTTAGATAGCCGTACCCAGTTTTATTCCATTAGTTTCGATCGTTTCATTACTTCAGCAACTCTTCAGCCTTCTCCGCTCTAAAACAAGACTCTCTGTCTTCTTTGGTCCATTCTTTATATTCTCTGCCAGAGTCTTCCAATTACTTATCATTTTTGGGGCTTTGGACTTGGATTTGGGTTGGTCTCACTGCAGTATTGGTATCTCCTTTTACCCGTTCTTGCAACATTCCTAATTTTGCATGTAAATTAAATATTCAAAATGAACCATGTAATATAAATTTCAAATCCAATTTTGACATATTATATATTGTTTGGATGCACTTTTGTGTTGTTTGTGTCTTTACAAAAAAACCTGTCAACTCTTTTATTGAAATTGGAGGCCCAACTCTAAATTAGCTCCTTAAAAACTCAGGTATTAAGGAGAGGGAGCGAGGGCACTTATATATAGACTAGAGGAGTTAGAGACGGGCCCTGGACCACATATCCCGCGGAGGGAAGACAGGTGAGCGGCCCCGTGCAACTAGCCCAAAGTTAGAGCTCTGGCCTGGCTCTGATACCATGTTGAAATTGGATGCCCAATTCTAAATTAGCTCCTTAAAACTCAGATATTAAGGAGAAGGAGAGAGGACACTTATATATAGACTAGAGGAACTAGAGAGACGGGCGATGTGGGACAATCCAACATATTTTATTCCTTTTCAACTTATCAAACAAGCATTTCTGGTATTTGTTTTAGCTCCACCAGTGAAAAGCATAAAAAAAAGTATAAATTATATTCATAATTTATTGCTAGCAATTAGCAAAGGACTCATAGACATGGAATAACATTTTATACGCATTATACTTAGAGATGATATTAGATGGACAATTACCAATAGTAAAGAAATTTCAAAAGGGTAAATATGAAATAATAGTACATAAATTATTCTGTTGACCATCTCTCTTATTGGAATGTGTATATGGTGTTTTTGGTTAGCAAATTTCTCAAAATGGTGTTCCTTTTTGACTTACATATATGAACAAGTGATTTTCCAAGTCATTGAAGGTAGATTAAAGAAAAGTTCGAGTTAAAAGGGGAGAATATATGTATGTATCATGCAAATAGATTCTGCATGCTAGATTCAATTTTGGGTAAATGGAGTTTAATAATGATATATAATAATCTATAGGACAGGCCAGAATTTTAGTTTGGGGCGGGGGGGGGGGAGAATTTTTTTTTGCTAAATACTCAATCATAAATTTAAAAACTAATGAAGAATAAAAATTTAATATTAATTAATAATACTTTTGATAGATAAAAAAAATGATCGGTATAAAGGAATTTATAAATTAGACAATAATTTTAATTAAAAAAAAGAGACTTACAAAAAACTTTAGATTATACAAAAAATACCAAAACATTAATAAAAGTTTCACTAAAAGGTACAATGAAATTAAAATAAGGGTAAAATATAAAAAATTGATATAAATTAAAGGATATATTAGAAAAAAAAATGAAAAAAATTTCAAACAAAAAAAAATTGAGGGCGGCAATTGGTCCTCATTTATCCTTGTCCCTGATAATCTATAATGAGCTTCTTCTGCTATATATCTTCTCTACATGGAGAGTAGTCAAATTAAAATTTGAATTAGTGATAATCTAACACTTGTGACTAGGCTTAAAACATTATGGGCATGCATTCTTTACCTATCACTAAATGGGGAAAAAAGTTCTGAAATTTAAAACACACCCGTATTAACATAAGGTGAAGCAAAGCCAAATGTAGACATCTTACTTGACCTTCATAGTGACTTTGAAATTCCCATGTCCATAGCCACACCCAAATTCCATACCCTTCATAAAGACCATTACATAAATCTTTCAACACATTCATGTGCTTGCTTAGTACCTTGAATTTCTCAATTTCTCAATTTCTTCTCATTCTGGTTGGTTGACCACACAATGGGAGAGAGAGAAATTTTGCAATTAACTATTTGGGATTAGAAAGATCTTTTTTTTTTTTCCGTTAAGTCGTAGGACAATGTATTGGTCAGTCAAAAGTTTCTTATACCCTATAGGTTCAGATATATAGCTTAAGCACTAAAATGCTTACTGAATAAATTAGTTATTGATGAAAAATGAACTTGATTCAATAAAGTTATTGATGAAAAATTTCGTGAGAAATTGTGGTTTTGAAAGTCGATTCAAATCAAGCACTGCCTACTGAATTAAAAAAAAAAATTGAATTGATACCTTGCTATGAACTTTATTGATTAAAATTTCATGAGAAAATGGAACAAAGATTGTGTTGGATTGTCTCATATCGCCCGTTTCTAGCTCCTCTGGTCTATCTATATGGCTGGCTGCCCCTCTCCTTAACACTTCGGTTTTAAGGAGCTGAATGGGTCAGGCCTCTAATTTTCAACATAGTATCATAGCCAGGCCAGCTATCCAACCTTGAGATAGATGTAGGGGACCGCTCACCTGGCTTGCCTCCGCGGGCAATGTAGTCCAGGAGGCTTGTTGGGTTATCTCACATCGCCCGTCTTTAGCTCCTCTGGTCTATCTATATGGCTGACTGCCCCTCTACTTAACACTTGGGTTTTAAGGAGCTGAATGAGCTGGACCTTTAATTTTCAACATATTGTAATTAAAAACTTAAAAAATAATCAATTTGGCATAGATTTTCTAACCACAAAAAAAACATCTATTGTCCCTATAGTCACTATATTATTGGTGGTGGTTTAACTATGTTTCTATGGTTATTAATTTCTAGGTAAGTTCCATTTACTGAAGTTTGATTTATTTGTTTTATATTAGATGTTATTGTAATTGATCTGCTTTGGATATAAGCTATTTGAATGTACTTGATATTAAGCCCAAATGTGGCTTTGTGTTAATTACTGATTATTGGTTTGAAATTTTATTTTTACAGATTACGTAGTATACTTCATTAACTATATGTTTCAGTGTTTCTTGGTCTTGCATTTGATTCTGTTCCCTCCTTTAGGCTTCCTTTTCAAAATTGAGATATTTAGCAAGTTCACAATCTTGCAGAATCTAGACATTAGAGAACAACTAACCTTAATTATCTGCTTGTACAATTTGAAACAGAATGTGTCTCGTGTGTTCTCTTGGTTTCAATTGAAGCCAATCAATATTGTGATGAGAGAAAACTACAAGCGCTCGAAGATTGTGTATCCTCACCATTACTCTTGGTAGAATTCTTTTGAGGATAAGTGACAATGACTTTTTTCCCCATTGTTAGGATCCTTTTCCTTCTTACTCAAAACTCATCCCACTCTATGGATGAAGACACAATTTCCTCTCAACTCTAGAATTTCCCTCATTCTTAAGCGTTCAAGTTTGTTAAGGTTCATTTTGTTTGAAGGCAGTAGCATAGGTATATGTGTGATGAGCAAATGCCTTTCAATAGCTACATTTATGGGGTTTCCATGGAAGTTACAAAGGGCACTGATATCCTGTATAAACAGGATTTTATAAACATACACATCTATATAAATAATGGGATTCAAGAAAGATGTAACAAAAATTACTCAACCAAAGAAATTTAGGCTCTTTCTGATGTCTGAAAACAATTTTTATCCTTCTCTGGCACTGAAAAAATTTGTACATATTATTTTGTGTCTATCAATAGAAAGAGAAATAACATCTATTTAAGAAAAAAAACGTAACCAAAAAAAAATCTCAATTAAGGTATAACTAAGAAATCTATTAATCACCATATGATACAATTGAAGTTATATATTAATCTACTTAATTGTAAATGTTATTTGTGTCTTGCATTCTGCAGTCGACTCGTACCCAAATCATTTCGGACACTTTTGGAGGTCTACTGATCAGTACTTGGACCTAGAAAATCTTTTTTTTTTTTTTCTTTTGACAATCGGTACAAGAAGTTTCAGAGCATTTGGAGAAAGTTAAAAAAATGACCATTGGCACATGTGTAGTGCTGATCGACACTTGGGTGCCAACAACCCCCCTCTCTGTATGTTGATCAGCACTGCCTAGTTTCGCCATTTTTGACTTTTTTTTTTTTTTAAGGGTTTGGGAACATTATATAATATATTATTGCCAGGGAAGGAAAGAGAGAGAGCGACACGAAGTGTTCTTCGATATTTATGAGCGGGTTTTAACACTTTGTGTGATATTCTTCATCATTCGATAGTGGATTTTTTGTTGTGCTTCACCCATGAACGTAAGCTACTTGCTGAATCACATATATTTGGTATTCTATTGTTCTTGCTGTTTCTTTTCACTTTGTTCTTTTCTTTCTCGCTTTTGTTACACAACAAACTAGTCTTAGGGCTTTGGTGATGGCTACCGCGAAATATGACATCAAGAAGTTTGACGATCAAAATAGTTTTAGCCTTTGGCGTATCAAGATGCGTGTTTTGTTACGACAATAAGGTTTAGCAAAGATTTTGGATGACATGTTTCTAATAACGTTGACCGCGGAGCAGAAGATTGATATGCAAGAAACGGCGCATAGCGCCATTCAATTATCTCTTTCCAATGGAGTCTTACATGAGGTATTAGATGAAGAATCTGTCTCTAGGGGTTTTGGTAAAAGCTAGAGAATATGTACATGAAGAAGTCGCTCACCAACCGTTTGTATTTGAAACAGCAGTTGTACACCCTCAAGATGAAAGAAGGCATGTCCATTAATAAGCACCTTGATGAATTTAATAAAATTATCATGGACCTGAAGCATATTGATGTTAAGGTTGAAGAAGAAGACCAAGCCCTAATTGTTTTGTGTTCATTACCTGATTCTTTTGAGACTTTTGTGAATTCTATGTTATATGGAAGGGATACCATCTCTTTAGTAAATGTTAAGGCATCTTTAAACTCAAAAGAGTTAAGGACTAAGTTCAATGGTAAAGATAGTGATTATTTACAGGCCGACGACCTGTTTGTGAAGGGTCGTTTGGATTCTTACAATAATAAAGGCCAACCTAATGAAAAAGGCTCTAATAGTGGTAATAGTAAAGGCTGAGGCTGAGGTTGAGGCAGAGGCCAAGGTGGATCTAAAGGTCAATCATAGTCTAGAACACCCAAGAGTGAGATTGAATGTTACTATTGTCACAAGTTTGTACACTACAAAATTGAGTGTCCTAAGCTCGAAGAACAAGGGGGAAAGACGAATGTTACTTCTGCTAATGTTTCCATTGTTGCACAAAAACTGTTAAGGTTACAAACAATGTCCTTTTAGTTACTGTTTTTAATAATCACTCCAAGGAGGAGTGGATTATTGATTCGGGTTGCTCCTATCATATGACCCCTATTCGGGATTGGTTTGCCACCTTTGATATAATCAATGGTGGTTCAGTCTTAATGGGCAACAATATGGTTTGTAAGACAGTAGTGATAGGTATAATTCAAATTCGTTTGCATAACGAAATTGTGAGGGCTTTGACAAATGTAAGGCACATATCAGACTTGAAAAAAAATCTAATTTCTTTGGGCAGTTTGGATTCCAATGGTTGCAAGTTCTCCACTAAAGGGGGAGTTATGAAGGTTTGCAAGGGATCTTTAGTTGTGATGAAAGTCAACAAAGTCAATGGCCTTTACGTTCTTCAGGGCAGTATAGTTGTTGGTTTTGCAAATGTTTCATCTTTATCTTCAATTGATTTAGATTCAGATACCACCCGTTTGTGGCATATGCGATTGGGTCACATGAGGGAAAGGGGTATGACAATTCTGAGGAAACATGGTTTGCTTTGTGGACAGCCTAAATGAAAGCTTGACTTTTATGAACATTTTGTTTTCGAAAAACAAAAAAAGGTGAAGTTCAGTACCACGATTCATAGAACCAAGGGTACAGTTGACTATATCCATTTGGATCTTTGGGGTCTTGTAACCATCCCATCCTAGGATAGTGCTTGGTATTTTCTAACTTTCATTAATGATTATTTAAGGGAAGTTTGGGTGTATTTTCTAAAACACAAGAATGAAATGCTTGTTACATTCAAGCAGTGGAAAGTCTTGATTGAGAAGCAAATAGGAAAACATGTTAAGCGACTTAGAATAGACAACGATATGAAATTTTGTGATATAGAGTTTAATAAGTTCTGTCAAAATGAGGGAATTGAGAGGCACTGCACAGTTCGTGGCACTCCCTAACAAAATGGATTCGTAGAATGGATGAACGGAACTCTTATGGAAAGAGGTTGTTGCATGCTATCAAATGCTGGGTTATCCAAGACATTTTGGGCTGAAGTCGTTAATACAGCTTGTTATTTGGTGAATCGTTATCCTAATATTGCTATTGAAACTAAAACTCCTAAGGAGGTATGGTTTGGTACTCCTGCTGATTATTTAAATTTGAAAGTATTTGGTTGTCATGCTTGTTATCATGTGAATGATGGTAAGCTTGAGCCTAGGGCCAAGAAGTGCATATTTATTGGATATGCATAAGGGGTCAAAGGATATAGATTGTGGTGTACTCATCCTAAGTCATCCAAGTTAGTTATCAGTAGGTATATTTGATGAATCTGCTGTGTTTCACCCAAGAAAGGAGTTTAGTGATGCTTTAGGGAATAAGCTGAGTTATAACAAGAAGGTGGAGCTATAGGTTGGAGCTTCAGAGAGAGTGCAAAAGGGCACTCAACTTTAGCCCATTGTTTTCTACATAGAGTTCTCCCTCAAACTCTAGTGTAGAAGAACAACAATATGGCATTGTGACGGGTAGAGAAATAAGATAGATTAAGCCACCTTAGAGATTTGAATATGTAGATTTGGTTACGTATGCACTTACCATGGCAAGAAGATATTGTAGTCTAAGAGCCTTCCACCTATTCAGAAACTGTCACGGGTAGTGAGTCTGTATAGTGGATTATGGCCGCAAATGAAGAGGTTGAATCTTTTCATAAGAACCAGACATGGGATTTGGTTAAATTGCCTAAGGGCTTGAAGACTGTTGGTCACAAATGGGTTTTCAAGAAAAAGTAAGGTATCCCAGGGGTTAAAGATGCTAGATACAAGGCACGTTTGGTTGCAAAGGGTTACAGTCAAAGAGAAGGTATGGACTTCAATAAAGTTTTCTCACCCATTGTGAAGCATAGCTCTAATCGCATGTTGCTTGCTTTGGTTGCTTCGTTTAACTTAGAGCTTGAGCAGCTTGATGTCAAGATAACACTTTTACATAGGAGCTTGAAGAAACTATCTACATGAAACAACCAGAGGGTTTTATTATGCAAGGTAAAGAAGATCATGTTGTAGGTTAAAAAAAGTCATTGTATGGCTTAAAGCAGTCTCTCCAAAGGCAGTGGTACAAGAGGTTTAACATCTTTATGGTAGGTAGTAGTAACTCGAGGAGTAATTTTGACAGTTGCGTATATCATAGACAATTGTCAAATGGTTGTTTTGTTTACTTGTTACTCTGTGTAGATGACATGCTTATAGCTGCCAAAAGCATAGTCGAGGATTGATAATTTGAAGTCCCAGTCTGAGTAAGGAGTTTAACATGAAAGTTTTGGATGCTGCAAGGAAGATTTTGGGTATGGAGATTCATAGGGATAGGAAACATGGAAAGTTGTACTTGTCATAACAGAAGTACATTGAGAAGAAGTTTGAGCGTTTTTCTATATAGAGTTTCAAACTAGTGAGTACTCCACTTGTCTCTCAGTTTAGGCTTTCTATAGCATTATCTTTGCAAAGTGAAGAAGAGGAACGGTATATGTTGAGTGTTCCTTATTCTAGTGCAGTTGGTAGCATTATGTATTCTATGGTTTGCACATAGTCCAGATATTTCACAGGCAGTTAGTGTTATTAATTGATATATAGTTAATCTTGGCAAGGTTCATTGGTAGGCAGTGAAATGGATACTTTGGTATTTGAAATAGACTTTAGATATTGGCTTAGTGTTTGATAAAACTTGTGGCTTTGGTTTTACTACTGTAGGTTATGTTGATTTAGATTATGCTAGTGATCTAGAAAAGAGGAGATCTCTAACAGGTTATGTCTTCACACTTACTAGTTGTGCGATGAGCTAGAAAGTTACTCTACAGTTTACAGTTGTTTTGTCAACAACAGAAGTAGAGTACATGGCGGCAGCAGAAGTAGTGAAGGAGGTAATTTAGTTGAGAGGTTTGGTTTGTGATTTGGGCTTACAACAAGATGTTACTGTTGTATTTTGTAATAGCCAAAGTGTCATACATTTGATCAAAAATCAAATGCAACACAAGAGGACCAAACACAAACGTCAAATATCATTTTCTTTGAGATGTTATGTCTCAATGTGACATTACAATCAAGACGATGGCCACAACATAGAATCCAATAGATATGATTACTAGGCCCATTCCGCTACTCAAGTTCAAACACTCTTTGGACTTGAATGGTGTTGGTACCATTTTATTTATTCCTTAGGGATTTTGTGGAGAAGACAACATAAGAAGTTTGTTTGTTCATAGCTTGAGGGAATACAAGCCAAGGTGGAGATTTGTTATTTGTATCTTACATTCAGGAGCTGAATCACACCTAAACTATTTTGGGCACTTTTGGATGTCTATCGATTGACACTTGGACTTAGAAAACCCATTTTTCTATTGACCAATCGGTACAAGAAGTTTCAAAGCATTTAGAGAAAGTCGAAAAAGGACCATCAGCACACGTGTGTGCCGATCGGTACTCAAGTGCTAACAACCCCCTTCTTGTGTGTCGATTGAAAATTGGGGCCCAGTTTCATGATTTGTGCCTTTTTTACGTAATTTAGGATTTGGGAATATTATATAATGTATTATTACGAGAGAAGGAAAGAGAGAGAGAGCGGTAAGAATTAGTTTTTAGACATTTTTGAGTGGGTTTTAACACTCCGTTTTGTATTCTTCATCATTTGATAGTGGATTTTTTGCTGTGCTTCACCCATGGACATAGGCTACTTGAGAGCTACATATATTTGGTGTTCTCTTGTTCTTGCAGTGTTTGTTTCTTTTCACTTCGTTATTTCATTTTTATCTTCCGTTGCACAATAGTAAATAATAGGTACATCCCCCTTAAAATACTCCTAGAAACTTAGTGATTACAAGCACACACATATAGTTGGCAGTCTGACTCTCATGTATCAATTCGAAAGGCTCTGTTCTACCTAAGGGCAACAACTTTATGATAGAAACAAAACATTTCACATCCTCAGGATTAATTTCTGTTTTGGTGCACCAGTTAAAAAATTTCAAGATACACAAAATTCCTTTTGATACCATAAACAAAATGTCGCTTGCTATCATCTAACATAATTTATGCAACCAATCATGAGGAATTATTTTATTCTGTACCTTACATTGATAAAGCATTTAAGCACTAAAGATAATTTACTTAATTACTGGTGCTATTCATGCTATTAGGTGGGCTTTATACAACTCAGCTATTGAAGATCAACATACATAAATCAATCAATCAAATATTATCTAGGTTTCTTGGTTTCAATAATGTTTTCCTCACTACTCAATTCCCTTGATATGTATATTATGGTTTTAGAGCTTACAAAGGCATACAAAAGGAAAAAAACAATGGTTAAATTAGAAAAGAGAAATCTTGATGGTGATGAGATACAGGATTTTCAAAAAATAGATTGCAATCAGTATCTCTTTTTTTCCATTTTAGTTGATAGAAAATGCACTACAGAATTATTCCAAACCATATCTAAAACCTTTTTGTTTTGTGTATTAACATGGTAATGTAGCTTGACACACCACTCTATATATTTTAGTCACAAGCATTATCTAGTAAATACATATATATATATATATAATTATACACTCTTATAGAAAGAGAGGGAGACTATATGGGGTGACCCAGCTAAATCTACCATTGGCCAAGTTTGAAAATAAGGGTATGAGGAACAACAGAAAGTTTAGAGCTATGGGAAAGAGTATTAGAATTATGATTTTACAAATATACATTATAATTTTCTTGATGCTAGAAACAGTTTTCCAAGAGAAATAAAAGAGGAAATGAATGTTGATATCCCACCTGATGATTACTCTACAAAATTGAACTTGAACCCAAGGTAACATAATGAATTTTCGTTAATATTGGACGAAGTAAACTCATAAACAAGTGGAATTTTTTCATTGATGGCCTGTAAGAACTACGAAAACCTATTTATATCATGCATGCTTAGCCAATTTGAGATTAAGGAAAATGATAGCAAATGCAACATCAATATTGTCACGCCCCGAATTCCAGCGAACCCATGGCACGACTGACGAGACAAAAGGAAAATAAAATAATAAAGAAATAAAGGACAATCTAACGGATTCAACCCAAACTTACATTCATTTCCTTCAATGCACATCCATGTAAAGCACAGTCAATAAAAACATTCAACATGTCATTCGGGCTTAAGCCCTACATCACAAAATATGCCCTAACAGGCCAAACATCCTCCTAAGCTCATATCTCCTCCACTCTGCAAGACTTCCTCAAGTCTCAAGTGTCGGGTGCGTCATCTAAAATGTTGTCCCACGAATGGGTCAGCTCAACTGCTGGTACAATATAATGCTAATGCAAGAAACAAAATTAAGGGCGTGGCATGTACAAGTGTACAGTTATATCTACATGTCATTCAATATCATCATACAACGTACTAGCAATAATCTACATGTCATCCAACTCATAAACATAATTTAAGGCGTGGCATGTGCAAGTGTATATTTATCTCTACATGCATTCTAAATCATCCATGCAATGTAATAACAATAATCCACATGCTTTCCAAATCGTCCATGCCACGTAATAGCAATAATCCACATGCCATCCGTATTATCCATGCAATGTAGTGACAATGCCCATGAAACACCCACACCACTCTATGCCACAACCATGTCAAATCTATGCCATGTCCATGTCTCGTTTTCGGAACACATCTGATGGAGGCTGAGTACCATGTCTTATTTTCAGAACACATCTGATGGAAGTTGAGTACCATGTTTAGCACCACGTGTTCAACCCACGCTATGCTTTCAATGCATCACACTATGCCAATATGCCTTGATTCCATCATGCAATAATATAATCTCAGATAAGCAATTTTACCAACACATAGAGTATGATTTTAAACAATGTATTCCACTTAAAGCAATCACAACATCTGAATAACAAAACATCTTCCACATGAATGTATGCAATACATGATCAACGAAAATACATACTCAAGCCATGTGTTCACAATCTTAACAACTCCCCAAAAATATAGATCACGTACAACCCAACACTATAGAACAAATCATATCTCCATAGAGCAGTAAGAAGCACATAAGTAATGTAAACAATCAACTCAAGGTTTCATGGTTTTAAAGCAACATTCCTTATGTGATTTTCTGACATTAAACAATTAAATATATGACCCATTCAATCAACATGCAAATCATTCCTAAACTTAATTCTATTTCTCACTTAGCACAATATATCGTACCTGATGGGTTGATCTCAACCCTAAGATGTAGTGCTCGCTGGGTGGTGGAACTAACAATGATGATGCAGGAGATCAAACCACCTTCTCCTTGCTTTTTGATGTCCCTAAAATCACACAATACAATTTAGTCTATCTCTATTTGAATTATGCTATTCATCAAATTTTATGTCTTTATTTTCTTAGTTTCTATTTTTCCAAAATAAATTCTATCATTGAGTCTAGAATGTCGAACAAAATAGGTTTAGGCTTTCGCGGAATTTAATTCGGACATTCGGGCTAAAAGGGCAAAATAGTCATTTTGCACTTGCGCAGTTTCCCATTTCCCAAGGCCTCTTTTTGTAAATTGAACTCTACCGTTGAGTTCAGAACATTCGAAATAATAAAAATTCACTATTCTTTTATTTTAATCGGGGTTCGTTTGACTGTGTTTTGACTCAAGGGCATTTTGGTAATTTTTAAGGGTTCTACGGGTCTTTTATTTTTCGGGACCTCGTCTCATGTCACGGACCTCACCATTGGTCTTAGGAGGTCCAAGATAGTCAGAAAACACCTAGAAATTGTCTAAATTGGGTTCCGGGCTATTTTGACATATTTAATTTAATTAAATTAAACTATTAAGTGTACTTTATATATATTTTAGGCGCGTCATATGACACGGTTGGTAACCGTCCAAACTGGCCACGCGTGCCTTCCCCACGCGCCCCACCACGGTTCGAATCTCGGCAGCCGCACAGCCTGCCCCTGTTTTCTCTTTCATTTTATTTTATTTTATTTTTTGAATTGTTGGGCCAACCAGGCCTAATTTCTCTTACAAAAACAGGCCTAATGTTTTAAACAGGGTAACCCAAACCCCTTAAATCAAAAGAGGCCCAAAGACCCTTTTTAAACAAATGGCTCAAACCTCTTTAACATCAAACAGGCCCAACGCGTCGCCCCTACGCCCCCACGATTTTCCGACAGGCCCTTCGGTCGTCTTCTCTGGCCATGTCGCCGGAGATTGCGACCAACTCCCCCCGTTTTCTTGAGATTTTTACGTCCAAAACTTCCCATTTCTTCACCAAATGAACCCTAACACCTCAAGCAATTATTTAGAGTATATTTCAGCCCCAACCTGACTGGTTTTTTCCGAAACCCAGACCGATTTTTCGGCCATAACTTAGGTTCCGGCCAACTGTGTTTCTTGGTGTTTTTTCTTACTGTTTTAGTCCATTTTCCTTTCTAAAAACTTTCTGCACCTATGAGGGTTAATCCCAGTCCTTTATATCATGTCTTAACGCATAAAATAACAAGAATCCGAAGCTTAACCCTAGACCTGCAACTCACATTATCTCACTGATTTCTCGACCGTTTCACCCCATTCTTTTTGCATTACTTCCCATTTTCTATACCCCACAAGGCCCCATAATTAAAGCTAAGTAACATACTTAAAACTTGGAAAAGGAGAACTGAATATGGCTTACCAACTTTTCAGTTTCTCTCTCTGGTTGCAGGTTCCTTCCTCCTCTCTCAGTTTAAGCTTGGCTCAGGTTCCTCTTCAGTGCTCACCACTCCTTCACTCGGCTTCTCTCTTTCTGATCTCTCATCTGGCCAACGCATACTTACACATATACATATTAAACACAATTGCCCATTTCTCTCTCTTATCTGCTTTTTCTCTCTCTTCACAACAGACCTGCCCAGCCTCCCCTCTTACACACACAACCAGTAGCCCCTTCTTCTAACTTTCTCTCCTACTCTTTCTTTTCTTCCTTTGCATTTAATGTTGCTTGTATTTGTGTATTATGTATATGTATATTATATTACACTCACACACACACCAACACGACCGTACACCCACAGCCACACACAATCACGTGCACCACATGCACCTGCCATTTATATATATATATACTCATATATATATATTAAATGTATTTTATATATACACATATACACATACATACATACACATAACATACACCCATGTGCACATATACGGTGGTCCACATATATATATATATATACATTGATATATATATATATATTTTTTTAATGTATCAAATATATACATATATATATACACACGCATTCATACATATTAAATACTAATATACACATATACATGTATTATACTTTATGCCTACACATACATAATACACATATTATACATGTATATATTTTCATACACGCATGTATATATTAAATGCCGGGCATGTACACATACACTCATATTCACGGCCTATACTTACACATGTAACGTATGCATGCATGGAATTACGTGTGTACACAGTATTACGAGGCATGGTTCTGGTTTCGCCAGGGCGTCGCCCGTACTGACTACTCAAAACAAATCGTTCACCTTCCAAAATTTTCCAGCCTCTAAAATATATCCCGACATAGAGCCCCAATAGCTCGGGTTACTTGGGTACTACACAACTCAGCCGGTCTACCTCTGTCTACGTGTCATGTCTCGATTCAGGGTACTACAGTCCTCTTAGCAAAACAAAAAATTCATCCTCTATTTTCCATGTCTCTACAAATATCAGGTAGAACAATAACAACAATAATGCCAGGTGATAGAACTTACAGACATTCATGTTTCAAGATACTAATTTCTATGAATGGGACAAGCATATGCAACAAACCAAAATAGAAGAGAATTTCAGAGTTGGTACAGAAAGCAAGGCTAATAATTTGGGATGAAACTCCAATGGAAAAATAGTGAGCTAGTGAAACACTTGTAATGACTTTAAGGGATATAATGAACAATCAAGAGTTATTTGGAGGAAAAGTTATCATATTTGGGGGAGACTTTTGTCCAGTATTACCGGTTAGTACTAGAGTTATAAGAGAAAAAATTGTCAATGCAAGTTTGGTGAAGTCATGAATATGGTCAAAAATGATAAATTAACTTTGACTAGAAACATGAAAGCAAGGGTTGATCCAAACTTTAGCAATTTTTTTTTTTTTTTTTTGTTTCGAGTTGGAAATGGTGAAGAACCAACAAATGAGCAAATGATGATTTTTATTCCAAATCAGATGGCAATTCTTTGGAACAAAATGTATAGTCCACTAGGTACATGATCTAATGTGAAATACTTGCAACCAAACATGAATATGTGGACAAGCTGAATGAGAAATAAATTGTATGCTTCTTGGAGATGCAAGCACATACAATAACTTTGATGAAGTGATTAATGACACTCATAATTATTATCAAGAGAAAATTTTGAATTCTTGGATGCCAGATGATTTACCTCTGGATGGATTGGTACTTGAAGTTAATTTTTCAATAATGTTGTTGAGAAATTTAGACCCATATTGATTGTAGTTGTTGAAGTTAATCATTTTTCCAATTTGCTCCGCATTTAGTTAATATATTGAATTTACGTTGTTTGGTAATTGTATTATTCTATTCATGTGCAATATTTTCTATTTTATCTTAGCTTTTGCCTTCTACATGATCCTTTGTGAGTGTGATTTTGTAGAAAATGGTTAATGTCAGCAAGGTGGAGACTTGGACCTGTGTGAACTTCTCTTCACTGACAAGACACGAATTGGCGACTTGACTCTGTCAGGATGGATGTTATGGTTAGTTATGAAACCTTGATTTTGAAATTTGTGAAACAGAATTGGCAATTGTTTTAGAATGTTTTCAGCCCCGAAAAGTTTTGAAGCTTAATAGGCAATATCTTTTAAAAATGGCACTCAAGATCATTGTGATGGTTTGTTCTCTCTCTTATGTTCTTGTGCTCTTGTTGATTTTTCAATTTGAAAATTACATTTTACTTTGTTGTGTTGTGAATAATGATGTTCCTTGGCTACACTGTGTAGTTGCAATGATGTTGAAAGAAAAACTCTTGTTGTGAGTGATTGTTTGACAATTATCTTTGGTGCCGATATAACCCATACTCAACCAGTGGAGGATTCCAACCCTTTCATTCCCATGGCATGTTATTCAGTCATCTTTTGTTCCTAGTTTTTGATTTTTTTTAGTAATGGATTTGTATTGCTAAGGAGGCTGAATTTATTTTTTTGTGGGTGGTGGCCTCAATGGACTGGCTTGGAGGTAACTCAGTGTAGGGTCTTTATACAGTCCCATAGAGAACAAATTATCCAAGATCTCTATAAAATAAAACAAGATCTCTCACATGGTAGCATTATAAGGTAAAACTTAACATTCTAATTTCATGTATGCCATGGAAAAGATTTTTACTTTTTTTTTCATCATTCATTCATCTTTTTGCCACAATTTATATTAAAATTGTTTATTCATTTTTTCAGGTGGTTTAGATAACTTGTATGAAGAGTTACATATTTAAGTGGTGATCCGTTCATGCTAACTGTTATTTAGATAGTCTTCATAATGGTACTCTATCTTTATAACAGGGCATGAGAATTATCAAGAGGTAGTATTTGTGTTCTATATTCCATTTTGGTACCTTAATTTAAATTACTTGGCATAAATATCTGTGAAATTTTCTATTCAAAATCATGATACTCCACTTGAATGTGTTTCATGTTAAACACTATCATCTAATGAATTGTGTCATTACTTTCCATTTTTCACTATTCAGATATAAAAATTCTTCTCTTTTAGTTGGTAGTCTTAAATTCTCACTTGATGGAGGAACACATTGATTTAGCCTAAATAGTTTATAGTGATGGTTTTTGTACTATGTATTGGATCTAAAGGCACCTTGAGCTTTTGACAGATGACAAGATACCCATGTTTTCACGAAGGCTATATGTAGGAGAAATGTTGATTGATAACTTGAAAGGACAAATACCAGTGGTGATAATTAGGCCCAGTGCTATTGAGAGCACTCTCCAAGACCCATTCCCTGGATGGGTAGAAGGAAATAGGTAATCATATATTATGTACAAAATGACATTGCTTTGGTATAAACTTTGTGATGACGCACATTATTTTTGTGCTAGGATGATGAATCCTATTATTCTGTTATATGAAAAAGGGTAGCTGACTGGTTTTTGGGTAGACCTAAATGGGGTCTTTTAGGTGGTAAGCAATACTTTTCTTCAATAGTGTAAACAAAAGCCTTACATAACCCAATAAAGTAACAAATTTCCACATTGTCAATGACAATTGATGCTTAAGAGTGCAATTTCAATTTCAAATGATTAAGAAATTTAGTATGTGAAGTAGATCTCAAGATATACTGTGTATATATTATGAATCACCATTGGATTTGAATTCCATGGAAAATTCACGATACTGTGGTGCATATTATTGTACCATATATTTAACTCCACCAATATTTTCTAATCTTTGAAGCATATAGACTTGTTGTAGGTCCCACAAAAAATGGAATAGTTGGGAAATCTTGAACCAACAACTAAGAAATTACTTCTTTGGTGAAAAATCCATTAGTTTTTTGAAACTTGACCAGATTGCTTTATGAACACTTTAACTCCTTGCCTTTTGTAAAGATCTGAAAAATCAGGGTAAATTTTTCATTTTTGCCGGTAGGGCACTATTCAGGGTAAATTTTTCAGTTTTGCTGGTAGGGTACTATCCTGGGTGGAACAGGCCAAACCCGGCTGCAGGCGAAAATAAATTTTTTAAAAATTTTTTATTTAAAATAATTTTAAGAACTTTGGCTAAATTAAAATGTCGAATTGAGACGTTTTGAGACGAGTTGTAGTGTAACGGAGTCCCAGATTCATTAAGGGCAAAAAACTTATTTTGTCCCTTTTGCCCCTTTAGTATAAATACAACCCCTTAGAGTTAAAAATCACATTTTTGGTATGAGATACAGCAGCAAGTTGCTGCATGGGAGAAAAGTGAAGAGAAACCTAGGGTTTTTCAAGTTTCAAGCCACCAAAACACATCTCTAGGCTAGGATTCTTGCAAGACTTCATTCTAAGAAGTTGTTCCCCATACCAAGGACTACATTCTCACCAATCGGTTTGGCTACACAGCCAACACAACTCCCAAGGGTTGAGAAAAACCCTTTTAGGTATGATATCTTGCTAAGTTAGGAATAGATTTAAGTTTCTTTGCCTTTTTGTATGTTGGTTGAGTGATTTAGGTGTTTACTTGATGTTAGAAAATCACTTAGGAGGTAGTTGCTTTGAAAACTTAGAGTTGGTAGTTTGTGTACTTGTGTGTTCTTTGAGTTCCTTGAAAATTTGTGATTATGATGAAGATGTATCTTGCATATGTGTTATAAATTATTATATGGCGGCTTATATTCTTGTGAATAAGTTTTGTGTTTTGGAAGATATGGTGGTTAATGCATTGAAGCTTGGTGTGATTGTGCTTTCTTTAAGAATTAGTAAAATAATGAACATGTGACATGAACATGTGTTCAAAATTGATTGTATATGATATATGTTCATGTTGAAGAAGTTGTGTGGTTTGAAAGTTAGAGTTTACTTTATGAATTATGTATAATTTAAGGTGTATCCCATGTGTTTGATAAAATGCATCATTGGAATTGCATAGAAAAATCAAGGCATGTTGGCATAGTGTGAATCCTTGGAAATATGGCAGTGAGTTGAGCACTTTGGTGCTATGCATTATGAGGGTACAGATCCTGTGGTGAAAAACCCAAAATTGGCCATTGGTACTCGCAAGCCAACGGAGTTTGGACCGTGAAGCGAGACATTCAATTGATACTTGCATGCCAACGGGGAAGAACCATGAAGTGAGACATGGGTGGGACATAGAGTCGCATGTGTGTGTTATGCATATTGATATTGCATAGCATTGAAGGATTGGAGGGTTATAGCTTTTAAATGCACACTTGTACATGCCATGCCTTAAATCTTGTTCCTTACATTAGCATTTTTTCATACCAGCAGTTGAGCTGACCCTTCGTGGGATATCATATTATAGATGAGGCTCCCGGCACTTGAGACGTGAGGAAGTCTTGAAGAGCGGAGGAGACATGGACTATGAAGGATATTTGGCCCTTGGGGCATATTTTTGTATGCTATGGGTATAAGCTCAAAAGACTTGTGTTTTAATTTAGAAGAACAGTGAACTATAGGCCTTAGGCCATTTTGAAATGTAAGGGTTTAAACCCAAATGACATGTAGGATATGTTTGTTTAATGAGCATCATATGTATATGTTGAGAACATTAGAGGTACGTTTAATTTTGATGAACTTGTGGCCATCGAGTGAGGATGGAATGTGCAATGCTTATATATATGAATGGTTACAAAATATTAGGTGGATAATGCTTAGAAAATAAAGGAGATTATGTCAAAATTTTGTGAAATTAAAAGATTTGTTAGGTGTGTAAAATACCCTATAAATGGGTAGGAAAGGTGTCAAAAAAGATAGGGTTTAAAACCTTGAAGATGTGGGCTAAAAATGGGGAAAAAGTGGCCTTTAAAACTTTGAAAAAAAAAAAATAGAAAAAAGAGAAATTTAGCTACTGGACAGAGAAATTCAGTTGTAGTATTTCTACTATTGCTACAGTGACACCTACAGAACAACCCCTTGACCAGCCTCCTGTCGCACTGCCTAGCCTGCCTGGGCCGTAGCCTGCACCCGCCTGCCCCTATGCGCCAAGTGCCTTGCACGTGGCCTGCTGCTGCCTTATCATGACACCTAACCTGACAGCCCTCTTAACACCTGTCCTTGACCACTCTTTTTGAGCCATGTTTGGCCACCTTTTTGAGCTATGTTTAGGCACCTTTTTGAGCCAAATTTGGGCACCCAATTAGACCATATTTGGTCAATTCTTGGTCCATGTTTGGCCACCCTTTTGGGCCATTTTTGGTCACCCTTTCGGGGCCATGTTTGGCCATTTCCTTAGACCTGTTTTAGTAGACCCTTTGACCTATTCTTGGCCCATGTCTTAGGGCGTTTGGGGCCCAATTGGATCATTATTCCAAGTCATTCTTAGAGATGTTTTGGGGTTATTTTGGAAGCCATTTTTGAACATGACTTAAACTATTTTAAATATTAATTAGGAGGGATATTTGAGTGACATTAGGAGACCATTTTGGTTAAGTTAAATAATAAGTGTTTATTTTAATTTTGGGAAAACATGGGAGAATGAATGCATAATTAACCAAATCTACCTTAATGGCCTTTCATTTATTCTTCTTATTTCATTTCACTCACTCCCCGAGTTTGTGAAAATTTGGGGCGTGACAACGTGGTATTAGAGTTTAGGTTCGGATACTTAGAGACCGTGGGGTGTTGTTGAACACAATAGGGCCACGACATATGATTTGAAATGTTGGAAAACATTGTGTAATGTGTAAGGACTTGCTATGTGTATGTTATGATATATTATACTTGTTGCTTGTGAAGTGTAAATTGTTGACAAGAACATGCTTAATATTCTTTTAATACTTATGTCTAATATGATCCATGAAGGATTATTACCTAGCTATAAAAGTGAGAAATGATGAACGAATTATAGAATTTTAAATGAACAAATGCCAATAAGGTAGTAAACCATAAATTAAAAGACACATAAGACCTTAAAACGCTAAAATAAGAATTGAGACTTGTAAAGATCCTTATGTATGGACTAGACAGTGGATACTCAATGTATTTGTACATAAAATTTTAGGGACACTCTTGTGTTAAACTCTTTTGTGGAGAGATGTATTATTTTTAGATAGCATTCAGTTAGGGTTGAGTATTACGTATTAGAGTTAGTTTTTGCCTTATAGACTGAATACAATAGACCTTGTTGGCTTTAGCACATCCATAGTTAGATTATAAACCTCTAACATCACATGTTGTGATTATATGTTACTTGATGCTATATCATGATGCATGGTTACGTGATTTGGTGCGGTGAGGTGCATGATATGGGTAATGTGTGTATTAGCATGACCGTATATGGTAACTTCGTATATGTTTACATATATGATAGATTAATGCTTGGTTACCTACAGGATGTCATGTAGCATTATGAGAGAATGCCATGGACATGTGTATATTGTATTGCTTAAATGAATTTTTTTTGGCTAAAGACTGTGTTTGAATTGGGTGAAAAAAACTTATTATTTGGTTATTGAAAAAAAAAATGGGTGGAGGTGGTTGACGTGAGTTTTACAAGTTATGATTAAGCAAATATGTCTACAGGATGTGTTAGGTTCTCAGGTGATGATTGATGATATTTTCTCTTAGGAGAATTATATAAACATGAATAGTTTGAAAAATATTGTTGTGGATCAATCCAGGTTATGATGTAATTGGATTTTGATTTCGTGCTTAGGATGAATATTGATAAGTTCAAGTGATGTGAATCTGAAAGTTAGGGGTTGTAATGATTTCTTTATTGAATTGGAATATGTCATATTGTGGTAGACTATGGAGGTAACCTAGTGATGAATACTATTGTATTACCTAGTCTATAAAATGACCGATACTAGTTGTGATAAGAATAATGGGTTGATTAAATGAACTTATGAATATTAGCCTTGTGAAAATGATGAGTTGCTTGGATTAGGCCAAATTAAAGTGTGAATCATGAACCTAGTTCTAGCATAGTTTATAAGATTAATTACATAATTATGATTGAATGAAGGGTAAACATTGATTGTTATTTTGGAGAAAAATTGTGTATTAGGTTAAAAGTTGGATGATAAAAATTTTTGAATAAGAGTCTTGTGTTTAAGATGTCAATTATGTGAATATACTTAGGGTAAAAAAAAAATAATAAAAAAAAATAAATAAATGAAATGATCATGTTGTTTGATATAGAGAGTGAATTGTAAATGGTATGGCTAGATAAAGTTTGTGGGGAAAGTGACGGTGTGTACTCCTGAGGGAGATAACTTTTATTTCACGGGGGATCGTGGAGACTTCCTAGTGCCACCTTGTATGACTCGAGGAGTTAGGGAGGCCATAACTACTTGTTGCCTAGTTTGATAGCAGATGGGAGTGGGGCTACAGGGAGTGTATTACCGCTAGTAGTTGATGAGTTACCAGATGTCTTTCCGGATGACTTGACTAGTCTACTGCTGAGACGAGCGATAGAGTTCACGATAGAGCATATTCCAGGCACTGTGCCTATTTTCCATTCCACCTTACCGTATAGCTCCAGCTGCGTTGAGGGAGCATCGTTGTTTGCTAATCTCTCGAAGTGTGAGTTTTGGCTTCAGGAGATACAGTTTCTAGGCCATGTTGTATCAGGTAGTGGGGTGTCTGTGGATCCTTCTAGGATTAACTCTGTCATGAGTTGGAAGAGGTTAGACCTTAAGTTAATTGGGCTGGTTTAGATTTCATGATTATGTGTGTGCTCGTTACTTTAGTATGTATAATTGTACAATGTGCTTATTTTCTTGATTTGCTGAGGATATGTGGTATGCTTGATTATTGATCAACTGTGGCTAGATGCTTATATCTATGTAGTAGACCTAGTGATTGATGAGATATGTTATATGCTTAGTTATCAATAAGATAGACTATAAGCTTGGATATCCATAGGATTGGATGTGTGCCTAATTGACTATATGATAAGTTGTATGCTTATTTATGTATAGGTATATTCTTAAGATGGATCCTATATTTAAGTGTTTATGGATTTGGCTACGTGTTAGTTGTTAACTGTTGCTTGTGATTTTATGTATGTATGATAGGTTAGTACCCGATAATCATAAGGTTACAGTATTAAGACTGTGATATCTATACAGACTGAATTGATATTAATGCATGTATAAGGGTATGCTTAATCATGTAGTATGTAAGTGTGTTTTGATACATGTGTGTATAGATTTATATATTCATAGTTAAAATTGGTAAAGAGTTTCACTAAGAATATCAATTGTTTTGAGACTTTATTTGATATATTGATTAGAATGGTGATGAATTAGAATAACCTTAGATGAAATTGGGATATTTTTTTTACCTTCTCTAATGTTTTAGATTTTTTTTTATATATTGCCTTAGGTTTCATATTTGAAATACATAGACTACATTGTTAACGTTCGGATATCCAATTGATATGTATATGATTGAAATTAATTGGCTAATCTTTATTAATGCTTGATGTTTAGTCTCTGTTATATATATAGACTAAGGTAGATGATGATGACTTTACTTTCAGATTAGGTTGTTGATGTCTTGTGGATAATTATAGTACTTGGAGAATATTGGATTATTGAATTACATTGAGGTGCAAGTAATATATTGATGACATTGTGATGAATTATTAAATGATGGAATAACTTAATTTGTGATTAGTTAGATGGCCATCAAATACATTGAGAGAGCTTGAGGTATCCTTGTGGGCATTGAGAAATTTATACTTTTATTGTGTTGAATTATTGGGGTGCGTCATGATACTTGGATGGAATTGGAAAATTGGCATTGATAGGCCATTATGTTTGAGGATTTCATTATGCGTTGTGTCATGTGGAGTGGGCCAGTTACAGATGGTATCAGAACGAGACCCTTGGCAAGGAGTGTGGACATGTATGCACGCAGCTGCACGCTCGCCCAAGTGGACGAGGTTCCCTTAGAGGGAGAGGGTAATGCATTCTACATCGCTTGGGGAAGAGAGAGGTGAAGGATCTATAGGCAAGGCTGTGCGTCTCCATGTTACGACTGCATTTTGTATTTTTTTCTAAATTTTCTCTAAGAGGTACATTTCTAAATTTCTGGAGGGGGAAAGGATGTAAAGATCTAAAAAACTAGGGTAAATTTTTCGTTTTTGCCGGTATGACACTATTCATGTACTATTTACCGGTAGGACGCTATACATGCATCATTTAGGAATAAGACATGTTTAGAAACTTAATTTGAGTATGTCATGGAAGAGAAACATTCTTATAATGTTAAAATACATCTCCTATGCGAATTTAAGCCTAAAAGGAAATAGTTTGAAAAATTGGATAAAAAAGGGCATCCCAGGGTTGAACTGGCCAAACCCGGCTGCAGGCGAAAATAGTTTTTTTTTAAAAATAATTTTAAGAACTTTAGCTAAATCAAAATGTCAAATTGTGGCGTTTCGAGACGAGTTGTAGTGTAACGGGGTCCCGGATTCATTAAGGGCAAAAATATCATTTGGCCCTTTTGTCCCCTTAGTATAAATACAGCCCCTTCAGAGTTAAAAATCACATTTTTGGTCTGAGACACAGCAGCAAGTCAGTGCATGGGAGAAAAGTGAAGAGAAACCTAGGATTTTTCAAGTTTTAAGCCACCAAAACACATCCTTAGGCTAGGATTCTTGAAAGACTTCCTTCTAGGAAGTTGTTCCCCACGCCAAGGACTACATTCTCACTGATCGGTTCGGTTGCACAGTGAACACAACTCCCAAGGGTTGAGAAAAACCCTTTTAGGTATGATATCTTGCTAAGTTAGGAATAGATTTAAGTTTCTTTGCCTTTTTGTATGTTGGTTGAGTGATTTAGGTGTTTACTTGATGTTAGAAAATCACTTAGGAGGTAGTTGCTTTGAAAACTTAGAGTTGGTAGTTTGTGTACTTATGTGTTCTTTGAGTTCCTTGAAAATTTGTGACTATGATGAAGATGTACCTTGTATATGTGTTTAAATTATTACATGGTGGCTTATATTCTTGTGGGTAGGTTTTGTGTTTTGGAAGAAATGGTGGTTAATGCATTGAAGCTTGGTGCGATTGTGCTTTCTTTAAGAATTAGTAAATAATGAACATGTGACATGAACATGTGTTCAAAATTGATTGTATATGATATATGTTCATGTTAAAGAAGTTGTGTGGTTTGAAAGTTGGAGTTTACTTTATGAATGATGTATAATTTAAAGGTGTATCCCATGTGTTTGATAAAATGCATCATTGGAATTGCATAGAAAAATCAAGGCATGTTGGCATAGTGTGAATCCTTGGAAACATGGCATGAGTTGAGCACTTTGGTGCTATGCATTATGAGGGTGCAGATCCTGTGGTGAAAAACCCAAAATTAGGCCTGGTACTCGCAAGCCAACGAGGTCTGGACCGTGAAGAGAGACATACGATTGGTACTGTGCATGCAAACGGGGAAGAACCATGAAGCGAGACATAGGTGTGACATAGAGTCGCATGTGTGTCATGCATATTGATATTGCATAGCATTGAAGGATTGGAGGGTTGTAGCTTTTAAATGCTTACTTGCACATGCCACGCCTTAAATATTGTTCCTTGCATTAGCATTTTGTCATACCAACAGTTGAGCTGACCTCTCGTGGGATATCATATTACAGATGAGGCTCCCGGCACTTGAGACGTGAGGAAGTCTTGAAGAGCGGAGAAGACATGGACTATAAAGGATGGGGTATATTTTTGTTGGTATGAGTATAAGCCTGAAAGACTTGTGTTTCAATTTGGAAGAACAGTGAACTATAGGCCTTAGGCCATTTTGAAATGTAAGGATTTAAACCCAAATGACATTTAGGATATGTTTGTTTAATGAGCATCATATGTATATGTTGAGAACATTAGAGGTATGTTTAATTTTGATGAACTTGTGGCCATCGAGTGAGGATGGAATGTACAATGCTTGTATACATGAATGGTTGCAAAATATTAGGTGGATAATGCTTATAAAATAAAAGAGATTATGTCAAAATTTTGTGAAGTTAAAAGATTTGTTAGATGGGTAAAACACCCTTTAAATGGGTGGGAAAGGTGTCAAAAAAGATAGGGTTAAAAACCTTTAAGAAGTAGGCTAAAAATGGGAAAAAAAGTGACCTTAAAAACTTTGGAAAAAAAAAAAAATGGAAAACAGAGAAATTTAGCTGTTGGATAGAGAAATTTAGTTACAATTTTTCTACTGTAGCTACAGTGAAACCTGCAGAACAACCCCCTGAACAGCCCCCTGTCACACTTGCCCAGCCTGCCTGCGACCCAGCCCTAACGCGCCCGTGCCCCTTGTGCACCCACTGCCTTTCACGCGGCCTGCTGTTGCCTTGTCATGACGCCCAACCTGACAACCTTCCTTGACACCTATCCTTGACCACTCTTTTTGAGCCATGTTTGACCACCTTTTGTAGCCATGTTTGGGCCACCTTTTTGGGCATTGTTTGGGCACCTCATTAGACCATGTTTGGTCAATTCTTGGACCATGTTTGGCCACCCTTTTGGTCCATTTTCGGTCACCCTTTTAGGGCCATGTTTGGCCACTTCCTTAGACCTATTTTGGTAGACCTTGTGACCTATTCTTGGTCCATGTCTTAGGGCGTTTAGGGGCCCAATTGGATCATTATTCCAAGGCATTTTTAGAGATGTTTTGGAGTTGTTTTGGAAGCCATTTTTGAATATGAGTTAAACTATTTTAAATATTATTTGGGAGGGATGCTTGAGTGACATTAGGAGACCATTTTGGTTAAGTTAAATAGCAAGTCTTTATTTCTAATTTTGGGGAAACATGGGGGAATGAATCCATAATTAACCAAATCTACCTTAATGGCCTTTCATTTACTCTTCTTATTTCATTTCACTCACTCTCCGGGTTTGTGGAAATTCGGGGCGTGACACCTTTCCTTGCTTGGACCCAAGGGGGATGCCAATCCATGTTCTAGATATGAAGTACTTCACCTCCATGGAAGATTTCCGCCCTATTGTATTGAGAAATGTTGTTCATTGTTGTGGGTTAATGGCTTGTTCCAATACAAATGAAAAGATGTAAACTAAGTGAAACACTACCTACGTGTTGATCTTATAATATTTTTTTCTTGCTACTTTTTTGGTATAAATTGTATAGGTGATGCAAAATATGTTATCAAGTTTTGTAGGAGTTTGTGGTTTACATGTGTAGGATGTTGCTAAATTGGTTTCTACCGCTATATATATTTGATGGATCGGTAAGGAGGTATCCTAGGTCAGCTTACGTGCACCAGACTAAATCCCCCTTCCTGTGACAGTCAGGCCCATCCTTTAAGCTCTAGCTGCCAACAATTGACGCAAAGGGGACTCAAACTCGAGACGCTCGGATTTTAACTTCAACGTCTTTACTGCTTAGTCACACCTTTAGGTGATTTTTCTAATGCTATACTTATGCATTCGAAGGCTTTGTTAACTTATAAGGACTCTTTATACATTAAAATGAAGTTTAACCACTTCATTGCAAAGATAAAACCTCAAACTTTGATACTTCAAAGCAATAAGAATGGGCCAATTCACATTAGCATAACTGCCAATATTTTGTACAATCTAATCATTGTGTTGATACTATTGTCCTTAGTTGCTACATACAAGCATTGGTCTCAAAGGTTTGTCGTTAAATGAAAATTATGTGTCCTATCGAAAACAACTATATTTTAAAATTTCTAAAATATCACTTCAGTTGTTGTTATTGTCCAACTAGCATGATACTCATTTAGTAATACATAAGTATATAAAATTAACTATGCATGTTATTAAAAAAAAATTCCCTTACAAAATGCTTTTATCGAACATATTTTAAAAAACCCACCTAATTTTTGTATATTTATAGATCAAAATATATTATTACCATTTGAGTTAAAATTTGTTTTTAAAATTAAAAATAAAATAAAATATTTCATTTTAATGTTTTATGAACCTTCATAAATACATCATGTGCAAGTTATATTAAACCAGTAATTGCATGCTTTGTTGATTAGTTATATAGCTTATAGAGTTAATATTATGTTAGTCTATCATGAATTTGTGGACGAGTTATTGATTTATTTAATTTGCATTTTGAAGTAATTAAACAAATTCGTAAAACTGCTTTGATCCAAAATCAAGTTCAAGAACTTACCAATTCTTTGTACTTTCAAAGACAAAAAAATTATTATTTATTTAAGTAAAAATAATTTCTTCTTACATTGACCCCATTGAAATTCTTAATTATAAGAACTTCTTTATTATTTTTAATTCTTCTAAAACTGTCCTATTAAAATAATAAAATGTTTACGAAATCTAATCAAGAAGTACGGGCATACGACAACACCCAACAATAAGTGGTGGGAGTCATGACACTCACCATGAATTTGGGCCCAGTTGAAACCACTGCACAGTTCCAAGTTTTGGACGTCCCGGTCTCCTTCAATCTACTGATTGACTGACTATGGTCGCATGAAATCAAAGTTGTAGCCTTTTTTCTACATCAGAAACCCAAGTTTACATACCAGCTTGGAGTGGTCATAATTTATGGAGACATTAATCCCACTCATGACACCGCTCCTATCTTAGAGATCCAGTATGGGATTGGCTACTTGGCACTAATAGGTTTTAGTTATGTCAAAAGTCTAGAGACCGAGTAAGCACCCGAGGGTGCCATCTAAAAAGGCTCAGTCCTGTATATCATAAAGCTCATGGCGTACGTGCCTGACAATGGCCTTGGTCTTTACTTACAAGGTGTACTTACACCACCCTAACAGGTAGAAAAAGGGAGTACACATTTGGCATCGGTTATACGCCCACTGGAGAAGACTTCCAAAATAAAGCCTTGGTCACTTGCGCCATGAAAATTGTGAAAGAGTAGAGGCTGCTCCCAAAGTTGATTGAGATTAAACTGCTGGTTGGCCCCATTATGTGAAGCTAACCTAGAAAATGAGGGGGGGGGGATTAAATAGGTTTGTACTATCTTTTTAAATTTCGTTAATTTTTTAACCACAACACTAACAACTACCAATACTGAACAATATATGAATTGTAAAACACATCAATATTCAACAAATTTAAAAAATTCAATTATATGCCCAATCCATCCAATGTAACAATTATGTAGTGTTCAATATACAAATCATTCAACTCAAGCCTAATTGATCCATTAGTCAAATTCAATTAACAATTTCACAATTTAAGTAGCAATTAGACTATGTAATCAATTTTCAATTTCACAATTCAATTTGTTAATCTAATTTCACAATTAAGGTTCTCAATTACTCAATTAAAGATCAAATTTCACAATTCATGAAAACCTAAATCTTTATATAGCGAAAGCAATTAATTCTAGCAAATTGGAAATTATAAAGCATGAAGAGTAAGAGAAATTATGAACCGAAGTGATGACGGAGAAACCACCAAGGAAAACTATCCAAGGTGTAAAACTCCAGAGTCGGCCATGCTCATGGAAGAGTTCCATTATAAGTGAGATTTAATTACAACGTGATGAAGAATCAGCATAAATACCTATCGTACCATTCTACTCATTTCTATCTTTAATCTCCCTTGAATCCACAAGCTTCCTCCATAGTTGGAATCTTCATACAACCGGACCCTCCTCGCGGTCTCAAAATCCTCCGATCAGGCCAATTCACAATTGCAACTCCTCGCAACCTCGGCATCTACTGATCGCTTAATATTGAATCCTCAAGGTTGAACTCCAAACTCTTCAATGATGAATTGACATGGAATTAAGGCTCTTTGAATTGACTTGGATCATGTGATTTGATCTAAATTAATAAATAATTAGAATAGAGATATACATGATATACAAGTATGAATGCTTACTCATGAAAGCTCTTAGATTTCTCAAGTGTATAACTCTCACAATTTGAACTCTTTCTAACTCTGTTCTCACTGAATAGAAACTGAATTTTTGAGATTTTATATCAATGAGATCAGATTTCAAAAGAGGCCTAAAAATTGAAATTTTTTTATTTTTACGCAGTGTTCGTTAGAATATATCATTGATCGTTCGAACGAGCACCTTATCATTCGAACGAGCAAGGAATAAATGTCAAATGAGAATTTTTTTTTATTTTTGCGCAGTGTTCATTCAAACGAGGAATGAACGAATATCAAACGAGCAAATATTGTAGTTCTTTGTTTGATGCAGTCTTGGCGAAGAAATAAAACAAGACAAAATGAGCCTTCTATTATTCGTTCGAACGAGCCAATTGGGTTGTTCAAACGAGCAACAAAGAGTTTCTCATTCTCTGCTTGTCTTGTGAACTCAATTTTCCTAAATGTTTTTAGATATGCATTTTTGGAAGAATTGTTTTGCAATCATAAGACAACTACACACATGATGCTCTAACACTTACAATATGTAATGCATGCAATGTGTGAGTGTGTGAGATCCAAATCAAAATATAAGTCCAAAAATATCCAAATTACCCTTCATGAACTAAGTCAGCTGGTAGATGTGCACGACAGTGAAGCTTAAATCGTCTTGGAGTAGAACGACATTGAAATAATCTAAGCCTAGGACTAATGCAATAATTACAACAAAATACGTTTTGTCAAACGAAATGAACCAATTATAACATCGGACACCCTGGTCTTAACATAAACTGTACTTCTCCCTATTGAACAACTATTTTGTTTAGCAAGGGGAAGAACACCTTTACTATGGCTTTCTAGAGCCCGGTTATGACAAGAAGGCAAAAATTAGGTTCCTCATCTAAGAATTCTTTGGGGACTGCACCTGTGGCTATGATAAAGTTATGATAGACGCTCTCCAAAACCCTCCGGCAGAGGATTGGGTGGAAGAGTTTCAAGGGCTATCTGAGCTCTTTGCTAAGATCGAGCTGGTAGAAGATATGGTAGGGATGGTCAGTGATGGTAGTGCTTAAGAGAATCCCAAGAAACAAATTGTTTAAACTTTGATGCTAACAAACAACTGGTACATCATCAAGGGATCACAAGGCTCAAGGGACAAGCTCAAGGAGGAATTCAACTATTCTGAGCAAAGTGATACAAATTCTGAAAACCTTTACTCTTCCGAATTTGATGAGTCATATGATTTAAATTTTATTAACTTTGATGAACTTATAGACTATCTTCTTCCTATTTTTTTTTTCAATGAAATAAGCATTTATTTCCAGTGTCTCTTAGTTGCAAATAATGAATGTGATGATGGGAATGATCCTTATCAAAATCTTGATCTAAAAGCTAGGAAGTTATTAATAGACATCACTAAAAAAATCTCCAAAAAGGAAGATAGGGCTCAACCAATTAAGGAACAAACATTGACCATCAACTTAGGGTTAGAGAATGAAACCAAAAAGATAAATATTAAAATGAAGCTTTGATTGAGCTATTGAAAGAATTTTAAGACGTCTTTACATAATCTTACAAGGACACGCTAAGCTTTGACATAGACATTGTCTAACACAAAAATCCCTACCTATCTTCAGGCCAAGCCAATCAAACAAAAGCTCAGAAAATTGAGATCTGAGTGGCTTCTCCAAGTCAAAGATGAGGTTGAAAAACAATTAGCCATAGGGTTTCTAACCATGGTAGAATATCTCGAATGGTTGGCTAACATAGTGCCCGTACCAAAGAAAGATAGGAAGGTTTGTTTGTGTGTAGATTATAGGGATTTCAACAAAGATTGTCCAAAGGATGATTTCCTCTACCCAACATTGACCTACTGGTAAACAACACGGCCTATCGTGCTATGATGTCATTTTTTGATGGTTTCGCAAGGTAGAATCAAATCAACATGCATTAGAAGCTCCATTATTACATGATGGCCTATACTATACACTTGGAGTCCAGAATGGATCCTATGAAATACCTTTTCAAAAATTCAACCTTGTCAAACTGCACAGCTTGGTGGCTCTTGCTCCTCTCTGAGTTTGACATAATCCATGTAACACAAAAATACATCAAGGGAAAGGCCATGGCCGATTACCCAGTCAATTACTTAGTCGAGCATGAGGTTGTTAGAGAGATAAAATTCCTAGATGAGTGCATTATGCAAACCAAAGAGGACAAATACGGCCTATTCTTTGATGGTGTCGCTAATAAAAAGGGTTATAGCATCAGCATGCTATTGATAGCCCCAAACGAAGCACACACACCTTTGGCCATGAAACTTTAATACCCTTTTACAAACAACAACACATAATATGAAGCACGCGTAGTCGGCTTGCAAGTGCACTAGAACTGAAAATCAAAGACCTTGATGTATACGGTAACTTAGTCCTTGTCATTGGCCAAATCTAGGTAAGGTGGAAAATCAAATAAGAAAAGCTCATACCTTATCATTAATGCTTGGAAACAGTGATGGTTGGCTTCAAGGATGTTTAGTTCCACTACATACCTCGGGCCAAGAATAGCTTTGCAGATGCCTTGGCCACCTTGGCCTTCATGATAAATGTATAAAAAAAGACTACTGTCAAACCGCTCCTAGCTCAGGTCAGAGAGACCCTGGTATACTGTTGCAACATCAATGAGGTCACAAGTGGGCCAAAACCCCCTAATTAGACAAGGATACACCAAAGTGAACAAAGCCGCCCTAAAATGTTGGGCCACACAATTCATCATATGTAGAGAGTGCCTATACAAAAGATCATTTAATGGGATTCACCTCCTATGTTTGGACAAACAAGAAGGAAAACGTGTCATGATAGAAGTCCATGAAGGTGTTTGTGGACCTCATATGAATGGACACATGCTGGCCAAGAAAGTAATCTGTCTAGGGTATTATTAGAACACCATAGATGATAACTGTACCACTTTCATGAAAAAGTGCTACAAGTGCCAAATACTTGCTAACCTACAGCACCTCCCTACTAGGGAGTTGTACAACTTAACATCTCTATGGCCATTCGCGACATGAGGAATTGACATCATTTGCAAAATCACATCGAAAGCTGCAATTGGCCACGAATACATCCTGTGGCTACTGACTACTACATAAAATGGGTAGAGGTAGCTTCATATGTGATCCTCAATGCAAATAGTGTGGCCCAATTTATTCAGACTAACATTATTTGCCAATATGGGGTGCTTCACGAATTGATCACTGATAAGAGCCTACACTTTGAGAAGGAGATTACAAAAGTGGTAAAGAATTTGGAATCACCTAGCACAAGTCCTCACCTTATAGACCATGAACAAATGGGGCAGTTGAAGTCACCAACAAAACCCTAAAAAACATCCTAAGAAAAATGTGAGACCCTAGTAAACATTGGAATAATAAGTTGCCCTTTGCCTTATGGGGATATCGAACCTCTATCAGAACACTTGTTGGGAAACCCTTTATGCCTTCAGATATGGGATGGAAGTAGTCTTACCCATCGAACTAGAAGTACCTTCACTTAAGGTGCTTCTTGAAAGTCAAATAGCTGAAATAGATTGGCTGCAAAATCGCTATGACAAGTTAGCATTTCTGTATGAAAGGTGACTCAAAGCCCTTTACCAGACACAAGGTTACCACCTCGGATAGCCCAAGCTTTCAACAAGAAAGTAAGGAAAAGAGGACTCAACGTGAGAGATTTAGTGTTGAAAGAGATCAAAGCCCAATGCATGACCCACGAGGGAAGTTCCAGCCCAACTGAAGTGGTTCGTTCATCATAAAGTCCACAGCTACCAAATGTGCATCTTGGCTCACAAACATGGATGGAAATGAGTTCTCCACACGCACTAACCTAGACCAACTAAAAAGGTGAACTACATTTAAGCATTGCTAAGTGACTTGATAGTATAGAATACTAGATCAAAATTTGTAATTTCCTTTATTGGCTCTTTGGGGGTTATATATTTTGATGTATTGTAATCTTGTACTAAGTGTAGTAGTTTTGTCACAGATTGCCCAAGGGGGAGTTTGTTAGGATCACAGGGTCCATTGTTGTAATTGGCTAATCTAGTTTTGACAAAACGTGCTTTCAATGTAATGACTACATTAGTCCTAGGTTTAGAGTATCTCAATACTCATTATACGCCAAGAAGGTTCAAGCTTCATTGTCATGATCTACCACCGGCCGTCTTGGTACTTGAAGGGTAGTTGGGTAATTTAAATTTTGTTGTGATTTGGATCTCACACACTCACATATTATATGCATAACATATAATTTATTTTATATCGTAATATGTGAAGTGGTTTTGTGACTGTGAAATAGATTTCCCAAACATGCATATTTTAAACACTTAGGGAAATTAATTTCACAAGGCAAGTAGAGAATGAACACCTTTTGTTGCTCGTTCTAACGGACTTAGTGGCTCATTTGAACAAATAACAAAAACGTCATTTGCTCGTTTTCATTCTTTCGAAAGGTCTGAATTCAAACAAAGAGCCGCAACCTCAGAGTTTTTCTCTTTTGAAGCTCATTCTATATTCGTTCGAACGAATAAGTTGGTCATTCGAACGAGCATACCTTCGTTTGAATGAGCATTGTATAAAATAGTTTTTTAAACTATTTGAGATCTAATCTTCACACAATAAATACACAAAAATTTAGTTTTTTGTGAAGATACTGAGAGCTCATCATTGTGAGAGCCCTAGAATTACTAGATCTAAGAGCTTCCATTGAAGAACTTCATATGATGCCTTTCTCTATTGATTTCACCGATTGATTTTGATCAATTCCACATGATCGTAATCACATTAATGAGCCCCAAATTCACAATCTCACCATTGGAGAAGAGAGTTCAAGCTTGAGGATTTGGTATTGAGAAATCAGTGGACACAAAGGTTATGTGGATTCACAATTGTGAGAGGCCTAATTGGAGGAGTCCAAGACCAAAGAAGGATCTAGTTGTATAGAGAATTCATCTATGAAGAGTTGAGGGTTCAAGGGAGGTTGAAGGCGTGATCACGTAGATCAGTGCTAGAGGTACTTAGGCCGTGTCTTATTTTCCTGTAATTAATCTCCAACATAGTGAATTGCTTCCCCGAGCGTTGGTCGGCTCTAGATTTTTCTACCAAGGATAGTTTTTCTAGGTGGTTTTTCCATCATAATTGTGGTTTGCACTCTTCTCTCTCTGTGTTTACAATTCATAATTTTCTATATAATTGCTTCCGCTTACTTGACAATTTAGGTATTCATAATTGTATTCATTAATAATTGGAAATCTCAATTGGGAAAATTGAATTGTGAATTGAATTTTTATTAAATTTATAAATAAATATCTAAATTAAACTTGTGATTTAGTTGGGCTTAGTTGAATAGTATGCATTGAACAACACTACGTGATTGCATATTTGAGGCTTGGAATAATTGATAAAATTGTATACATTAGTTGAATATATATTGTAGTTGCAATTCCTTTAATTGCCATTTGAAGTAGTTGGTAGTGTTGTGGTTGAAGAATTAGAGATATTAAAAAATTGAGCATACCTATTCAACCTCCCTTTCTAGGTTAGTTTCACACTAGGACCTAAGGCTATAACAATTACAATTACATTGGGTGGATTGGAATTATTGTTGAATTGAACACATTGGTTGTAAATTTCTTGAAATTTCAATTCATATATTGTGCTATCCTTGTTGTAGTGAGTGTTGTGGATGAAAATTTGAAAATTTAGTTCAAACCTATTCAAACCCCCTTCTAGGTTAGTTTCACACCAAGGGACCTACCAACAAAGTGGTATCAAAGCCTACTTTCTAAGGGAAAAGAGTAGACACCTAGTAGTGTGAGAAATGAAAGGGATGAGAGATGATAGATCTATTTCCCGACCACCTCTATTTGACAGCTCAAATTATGCTTATTAGAAGGCTTGTAGAAAAGCATTTCTTATAGCTGTTGATGAGTAAGTTTGGCTCACCATCCAAGAAGGTTGGACTGCACTGGTCATAACTGCTATTACGGAAGTCCCCTTCATACCAAAGCCTCCCAAGATATGGAATGAACTCGAATTGAGAGTTAGTGGTTATAACACTAGAGGTTTAAATACAATATTCAATGCAGTAACTCCGGATGAATTTTGTCAAATCATGACATGTGAGACCTCAAAAGAAGCATGAGATATCCTTGAGACTACCTTTGAGGGTATATCGGTGGTTAAGAGGTCCAAGCTGCAAATGCTAACCTCTAGGTTTCAATCACTAAGGAAGGAAGATTCAGACATATTTGCCCAATTCTATGCTAAATTAAGTGACATAGTGAATTCATCTTTCAACCTAAAAAGAAAACAAGAAAAAACAATAACTTCCTAAGAGGGAGAGAGACAGAGGTGATGTAAGATCAAGAAAATGAAAAACAAATACCATACAACAAAAGATTCTAATAAAGGGATAATGATTGATGAGAGGGAAGTGATGGAAGAAAGAAAAATAGAATAGAATAGAAGGGTAGGGTAGGGAAGAAAAATGGGAAAAAAGGAATGAGAAATAGTAGCACATTAAATTCAGTAGCATTAACTAGGTGTTCACCTTGTAAAAGAGCAATAGCCTAGGCATCGAATTTTTCAAACCATCTCACCTGGACCGCAGTAAGGCACTGAATCCAACTCCCCCTCCCTCCTTCAATAAAAAAGAAAAGAAAAATGACATATTCTAGTTTGAGAGCAGCAACTTCTTGCAAAATAATGTCAAAAATTAGGTCCATCTTTGGTACCACAAACGGCACCATATGTAAGCAAGACCAAGGGTAGTGGCCTTCTTTTAAGAAGAAAAGAGAATTTAACCCCATAAAAAAGGCTAGAAATGAAACATCAGTGACTGAAGAGGCAAGGTCCAAAAAAGAGCCACCATTGGTGATAGGAGGAAACCTTTATCTCAATCAACTTCCAAGTCAATAGAGTGCTATGATTGCCATAACTTTGGCCACGCCGATTGCCTAAACAAAAGAAGGGGAAAATAAAATAATAGAAGGGCAGTGGAGATAACTCTATCTGATGGTAAGGAAAATGATAAATAGGAAGAAGAAGAGGAAGGGGAAGAGGAAGAGGAAGATGATGTTAATGATAAAGGATAGGAAAGTCAATTTTTAGCTTTCACAAGCGTCACCAATGTCCTCAAAGGCTCTTTATCCATGGAGGATGATGAATAATAGGACAATGAAAATCTTATGTCAAGTGATAGTGAAAATGAAGAGGCAGATGATATTAAGATTGCTTATGAAAAATTGTTTAATGAATCAATCAATTTCAAAACGTTTAACATGAAACTAGCCATTAAACTCAAGACAAGTGAGAAAGAGAAATGTGCACTTGTGGTTGATCAATCTTTGTTGACACAACTCAATAAAGAGAAATTCTCTCTCTTAGAAAATATAAAATCCATAGAATAATAGAATAATTTGATGGTTGAAGAAGTAGGAAAATTTAGGTCATCCCTAGAAGCTTGTGTTCCTAAAAAGAACGAATTGATTTCAAACATTCACTCTCTTAGTAAAGAACTTAAACAAGTAAGAGATGTTGAAATCACTCTTGAGGATAGGTCAAACAAATTAGCAAAAATGCTTAATACTGTCCAAATCAAGAATGATAAAAATGGATTAGGATATTATAAATTCTTAGCTAAGAGCAAGCCTTCAACATCCACTCAAAACCAATCTCATACTCTAAAGCCGGTTGTATTTGTTTCCCCTAAGCTAAAAGGTGTAGAGACACTTCAACCTAAGAGGCAAACACAACCTTAACCACAATCTCAACCACATCCTTAAGCTAGACTTCTAGCTCAACCTTAACCTAGATCACTCAATTCATATTGCAAGGTTGATGCTCACTATAGGAGGAAATGTTGTTTGCTAAGAAAAAACAAACAATTTCTCATATTAAGACCTTGGAACACAAAATGAGGATAGCTTCTTTGAAACAAAAATTGAATACTTATGTTCAAAGATCTAAGAGCATGACCTAAAAAGATTGTTGAATTGACTAATTTTGAGAAGCCTCATGTTATTCCTTGTCTTTAATCCAAGGTAGAGAAGACCAAGGTTCAAAATGTTGCACCTACTCCCAAAAATACTTTAAAACAAATTTGGGTTAGGAAGGATAAGTTGAAGGGTCTTGAAAAGGAATGTACATATCACAATTCCCAATTTGCTTCTTCCTCATGAAAAGAAAATTCCTCTCTACGATGATTAAGAGAGAGTTTAGAAATTTAGGGATCTTATTTTTCACTCTTATCTCAGAGTCTCCCTATGAATTGCTTTAATACATCTTGCATCAATGTGTTTTGAAAATCACTTATCTTTGTGAAGAAGTTGTCATCTTTCCATAATCTAGGTGAGTTTAAGGTTTTTCATCTATTTTAGATCAATGGCTTCTTTTGTTGGATTTTTGCCCTTAATTTATACTTAGCTTTATTTCATACCTTTGTGAATCAAAAAATATAAAAAAAATTTCTTTTATCTTCATTGCTTATGATAATCCCATTTTTTTGAAAATAAAAATGAATTAAGATGATTTTGAGTACTTGAGACTATAATTTGTATACTTCTTTTTATCATTTTCTTCACTTAGTCTTGATCACTCGAGTGCTTACAATCTTTCAATGTACTTGTGATCTCATAGTCTTTGGTCTTGCTTACTTCTTGCATGAGATTGCCTTGTAAATTGGTTTGAGTTAATGGTTTTATGTTTATGTTTATACTTCAATAAGGACCAAAAATAAAAATCCTAAAAGGAAAATGGCACACACACAAAGTAAATGATAGAAAGGAAAGGGCTACCTTTAAGATAGTGTGTTTGCTAGCATTGTAAATCATTTGAAAGGAGCAACCTACTCAACTATGTGAAAGTCGACTTACAAAATGTGAGAAAAGTAAAAATTCAAGTTTGCAAAATTTGGCTTTAGTTGAGGGTGAGTTTTGGTTGGAAATGGTCAAACTTTCCTAAGTTGATTGACTATGGTTATTTATTTATATTTGAAGTGTAAATCATTCAATACCATAGAGTCAACTTTGACATGAGAACATTTCATAGTTTAAGTTGTTGCATATGTCTAAATGTTGAGTGCGTACAAAGTTAGCTTGTATAAGTTTAAGTGTTCTAGGATTACTCGAATGTTTTGATTTAATTTAAAACACCTTTCATTGTCTCTATGTCACTTTGAATGTTCTACAAATTTTACTTTCAAATCAAAACCATTGGAGTTGGTTTTAGCTTTGTAGATAATTGATTTCTTCTTAGACTATTCTTCCTAAAAAGTGAAGTTTTTCTGAAAAAAATTTCCCTGTTTTTTTCGAGTTGAATTGAGTAAAGGAACTTTGAACAAAGCAAGACACTGTTTTTTGTAGAGAAGAAAACTTACTAATGCTCGTTCGAACGAAGGTGACTTGTTCGTTTGAAAGAGTGATTGATCAGTTCAAACACGCGAGTAACTGCCCATTTACACCTTTTTCTTGCGGATTTCTCTAGTTTTCTCTCCAATTCCTTATACTTTCTTGCTTGATATTGATCTTGATGTTTGTCATTTGCATTTTTCGTTCCAATTAGTGTGATCTACGCGTCGAGGACTCCACCTTCATTGATTATGTTCAGATTCTGATTGTTCGTTGTATCGGTAAGTCCTCGGGTCCCTTTTCACTTTCTTGGCATTTGTTTGATTGATCATCTAAATTATAGGGTTAGTGTGGATTGCTAGATCAGTATACTTGACGTAGTACCTTCTTAGGATCATCATGTATTTTTTCTATCATATAAACTACGTGATCATGTCATCCAAGATAGTGCCTATGGTTCATGAACATTTCTTCTATCCCATTCTTCTTGGCAGGTCACCTCGAGCTTTAGAGCATTTTCCATCACAGGTTTCCAAGATACGGGCACACATAATCATATCCCGTCCTATCCTTACTAAAAGGGCATCTACACTAAATATACGTAAGACTCTTATGTACAACATGGTTGAGTCATGTAGATGGTTGCCCCTCTTATCTATCACAGGTCCGGTTGACAAGATCGTGGTTTGGGAGTTCTACTCAAACCTTGTTGTTCTAATGACTAGGGTGCCTACCTAGTCTTTGTTCATGGTGTCAAGTTTTTACTCACCGCAGACCTTATTACTTAGACTCTTGGTATTCCCCAAGTCGAGTAGCTTGATTTTTCATTCCCTGAGGATAATATCCCCCTTCCTTATAGTCTTATTTCTTTTACCCTTTGCGCTAATAGTTCGACGAACTTTTATACGAAGGCCGGCACTCTTGAGTTAGGTTATTTCCATAAGGGTCATAGGATCCTCAACCTCATAGTTTGTAGCGTCCTTCACCCAATCAGCCATACAAACACACTGATTCTGATTCTTTTACATGCTACACTCCTCTATGCTATTGATGCTGCTATACCGATCGATGGTCCGTCCTATATCCTATGAGTCATTGATTTGTCGACCACCAGTACTCGATACACATCCACTCTACCATTCGACAGCTTTATCACTAGGATATACGTTGCTCAATAGGTATTGTTCTTCACTGCTGATACTCTTATTCTCTCGCTCGGTCCATTCACTCATCGGACTCTTTTGAGGTCCCGGGAACATGTCATCACTCTTCCGAAAGAGTCTGATGGTGATGAGGAGCAACAATAGCATCAGCCATATCCAGCACTGGCTCTAGCACAATAACAACAACCACTTTAGTTTCCGTAATAGCAGTCAAGAGAGCATATTAGAATATAAGATTATCTAGTTGACCGTACTCCACCGTAGTTCTAATTTCCATCAGGTTCTGAATTTCACGAGTCAATTAGAGCATCTTTATTTACAACCAATCTCTAGAGCTGACTTAGAGGAGAGGTTAGAAGAGTATCATGCTAGCATTAATGTTGACCTAGATAAGAGGTTAGAGCAGCATTATACTCGGATCCGATCTGACTTCTTTCTACCATTGATGGGGGAGATGACTTTCCACTGAGGAGCTTATTAGATGCACTCTCCCGTGCTTTTCCACCTCCACCACTACCAGAAGCAGACAAGTGATCTAGACACATTCCCTACATGAGTGATGAGTGACCTATATAATGATATTTACTTGTTCTTTTTGCACTCATCAGTTATATGATTATCTTTTAACAACTATTTCCTTTGGTTTACACTGGTGTTTTTTTTTTTCATTGATGATGGATATATTGTTTTTGTCTTGCCTTGCTTAGATATATATATATATATATATATATATATCTTACATTATGTCTATTATCATTACTTTCATGTTGTTATCTCATTATGCATGGTCATATTATTGCTTATACTACATTCTTAATGATCGTTTCCTGGTTGATACGTTCCTTTGTCATCGTGAAAAAAAAGGGAGATCATATATTTGAGAACTTAGTGAGGGGGAGTTACTTTGTGCAGATATTGAGGGGGAGTAGTAGTACATTTTTTTTGCATATGATTAAGATAACTTGTTTTCACTTATATTTCTCACAAGACTTGATTGCTTGTTTACTTTCTTCACTGCATCTATTCTTAGTTGATACCTACCTATTCTCGTGATTTTATTAGATATAATTGTTATATATTTCTTGATATGATTTCACGTGACATAGTTGGATATGATGTGTAGAAAACAGGAGTAACTACTCTTGAGCAATGCTAAGTGTTTAGTGTAGTATAGAATACTAAGTCAAAATGTATAATTTTCTTCTTTTTGGCTCTTTGGGGGTTATATATTTTGATATATTGTATTCTTGTACTATTGGAGCAGTTTTGTCATGGATTGCCAAATGAGGAGTTTGTTAGGACCAAGGGTCCGATATTGTGATTGACTAAAATGACTTGACAAAACTTGCTTTGATTGTAATCATTAAACTAGTCCTTAGCTTAGAGTAATTCAATGCCTTGTTTTACTCCAAGATGGTCCAAGCTTCATTGTCGTGCATATCTACCAGCCGACTGGGTTCATGAAGGGTATTTTGGGTATTTCAAACTTTAGTTTTGATTTGGATGTCGCACACTCACACACTGCATGCATTGCATATAGTTGTCCTCATATCATCATTGTGTATGTAGTTGAATTGTGTTGTGAAACAATTATCCCAAAAATGAATATTTGAAAACACTTAGGGAAATTGAGTTCACAATGCAAGAAGAAGATTACCAAGCCTCTGTTGCTTGTTCGAACAAACTAAGTGGCTCGTTCGAACGAATACCAAAAGGTGGTTATTTTTAATCGTTCAATCATCATTTGATAGACATGTTCAAACGAACATCAGAAGATCATCATTTGATGTTTGTTTAAACGAGTGGTACTCATTCAAACGAGCCATTATTTTGTTAGAACAAATACTGCACAAAAACATAATACCTTTTGTTTTGGAGAGTTATTTGAGATTTGATGAAAATTTGATTATGTATAAAGAGATCAAAGAGAACAAAGATAGAAAGAGAGAAAGTTTAGTTTTCGAGGGCTTCCTTTAAAGAACATTTATATATGAGCTTCATCTCGATCTCTTATCTCATCATACATTGACTTGATAATCTCATATGATCTAAGTCAATCGAAGGGCCTCAATCATCAATTCATCTAATTGGAGAGTTTGTGGAGTTCAACTTTATGGATTTAATTGTTGAGTAATAGATAGTGTTCGAGGTTGCATGGAGTTTGCAATTGTGTAGAGTGCCGATTAGAGGATTTTAAGATCGCATGGAGCTTGCGATTGTATGAAGATTTCAGCTATGGTGAAGATTTGTGGCTACAAGGGAGATTAAAGACGACTGAGTAGAATAAAGCTTAAAGAACTAAGTCCTTGTCATCATCGTGTTATAATCAATCTCAAACAAAGTGGATTCTTCCACAAGCATAGCCGGCTCCGGAATTTTACATCACAGATAGTTTTTCGTGGTGGTTTCTCCATCATCACTTTGGTTTGCAAACTCTTTAACTCTTCATACTTTACAATCTCTAAATTGCTCAACATGAATGCTTCCGCTTGATTTAGATTTAGGTTTTCATGAATGTTGAAATTCGATATCAATTGAATAATTGAGAACCTTAATTGAGTAATTAGATTGTTAATTGAATTGAAGAATTTATAATTTATCACCTAATCAAATTTGCGATTGAATTGAGAAATTGGGATTTAAAAAATAAGTATTTGTTCATTTAGGCTTTTGGTGAATTGGTTTGTGTATTGAACATTATATTATGATTACATTGGGTGGATAGGAATTATTGTTTAATTGAACACATTGGTTGTAAATTGCTTGAAATTTCAATTCATGTATCGTGTTATCTTTATTGTAGTTAGAGTTGTGGATAAAAATTCAAAAAATTAGTACAAACCTATTCAACCCCCCTTCTAGGTTAGTTTTGCACCAAGGGACCTACCAACGCCACAAAAGCCCAAATCTGCACAAGATAACCAAACTAGGGTCAAGTGGGGTCCATATATGAAAAAATGACAAAATAAGAGTCAAAAGATAAAATCATACCTCCCGCACCACATTGAAGCCTTCGAGTCCCTTCACCACCCCTCAAGATAGTAATAGTAGAGCACCGCCATTGTTTCTCCGCCCTAGTTGAATCAGCCAAAGTTGGCTACATCATCTAACGCAGCAAGACACCAAAGGTGGATTGTGTCCCCACTATTGGCAAAGAGGGTCCACACAAAGACAAAGAGTATAAAATCTCTAGTCAACTAATCTTGTGCCACCATGCTACGACACTCCTTATGTCGAAAAGCCTCCCAAATATACTTCACCGGGCCATATCACCTGAAGCAAACTAGGGGATCCATCCCAACAGTCTCTGAATCTCTACCAACCAACAGTGAATATCGCGGTCCTATTGCACTCGTTTGCTACCTACCGGGATACCAATAATCATAGAAAAGTCCAAAGGAGTGAGAGTGACCTCCCCAAAGCATTGGTGGAATATGTTCTTGGTATCCTCCTATTGCTCAGCCAAGGCATAGATAACCTTTCGGTCTCTATCCGCATGAAAAATTATTTGAGAAATGATGTAAGACCCACTTGGGTGATGTGGCCCTTTGTACAGTGGTGGCAAGTTAGTCCACCGCTCTCCAATGTCGGCCACCAAGCCACAATCTCAAATCTCCAAATCCTCTTACAAAAAAAAGTGATTGGGATTATGTTAGAAACTCATAAGCGTGCCAAACTGGAAACAAAAATGCAAGAAAGAACCCAAAAATAACAAAGATATTTGTGAAATACATGGAGTGCACTCTCCAAAGATGCGTGTGGGTGAAGTGTCTATGCATGGACAACCTCCATTTTTACATGCGAATCATGTACATAACATTTCATCCAACCAAGAGGGTGGAATTAAGGCAAAAAGGTAAAAAAATAATCAAGATAAAACGTAAGAAACTCATACCTCTCCGTTATGGTAATGGTAAAACAAGTGCCGAGTCAGTTCCCAAACCAAACTCGTATCATTAAAATCAGTCCAAGGGGATTTATAACATTGAATAGCCCCAAGCACCAATTTAGGTGCCACAAAACCTTGATCCAAGTTATCCGAATCGTTAAAACTTTCACTTGTCATTTCCTCAAAAAATTCTGAATCTTCTTGCAAAAACTGCATTATTTAAAATTCTTGAGGCTTAATCTAAGGTCCAAAGTCTTCAATCTAGGTCCCTACACAATTGAGCACAAGTGGGTAAGGATGGGAAGAGAGAAAATCAGGAAAAGTTTGAAAGGAAAACAAAAAATTGCAACATTTAAAAGGCTGGTCACGTGTAGGCCCTAGTGCCGATTGGTACTCACGTGGGTGGATCGACACATAGAGGGTGGAAACCCCTCTTTTGTGTGCCGATAGGCATACAGTGACTGGGCAGGCTGATTTCGGCCCATTTTGTAATTTTGGCCTATTTGGGTGTTTTTGGCCCATTTTTTTTTGCCTATTTGAAACCCGTTTTTAGTATTTTCAATCTATAATTTCCAAAAATTCTTTACAAATCCATCATCGATTAGTTCCAATCACGGAACTAAAGCGGCCATATAACTGGCTTTATTCAAGTGCATACAAAGGTTGAACATATTTGGTCAAAACCACTCTTCCCTATATAGTTACACAAAACTCGGTCCTTGCGATGGTCCTAACTTAAGTCATCTCACCAATAAGACATACCCCGAATTCAAAATCATCACTAAACTTTGAAGCCTACTAGGATCGCATTTCTTTTTGGGTAAGCCATCTATCACACTATTTCATCAAGCCTACTAGGATCGTATTTCCTTTTAGGTGGATTACCCATCTCATAAAGGGTGTAACCCTATAAAAGACTTATTAGGATCGCATTTTCTTCTAAGGGTCTGAGGATGTAAATCCATCTCATGAGGGGTGTAACCCCATGAAAGACTTATTGGGATTGCATTTTCTTCTAAGTGAAGTGTTTGAGGACGTAAACCCATCTCATGAGAGGCGTAACCCCATGAAAGGCTTATTAGGATCGTATTTCCTTATAAGTGAAATGTTTGAGGATATAAACCCATCTCATGAGGGGAGTAACCCCATGAAAGACTTATTAGGATCACATTCCTTCTAACTGAAACATCCGAGGATGTAATTTCACTAAGCCTGTTAGGATAGCATTCTTTTTAGATAAGTCATCTAAGGATGAAGTTCCACAAATCTATTTGGATAGATTTTCCTTTCAGGCGATCCTCTCGAATGATAGCATTCCTTCTTGGTCTCTTTCCATCATTCATAAACTACGTACGATCTAAGTTACCTTAGGGTGATACGTATGAATCTCATATAGAATGAGTCCCACCGCATTAATTCCACAATGAAAGTCCCAAAATGGGCATCCCACAATGAATTAATTTCGCATTAATTCATGCACTAACGTTCACTTGCTTGCAAGCTCCGCCAACAAAAGGCTATCTATAGACACCTTATTTTGAGACCCTTAATTGTATGATTAGTTTTGCCGTTTTTGGAAAGTTACTACAATATGTCCCCACCAAAGGGTACTTTGGTAATTTCACATTCCACCCATCGATAGCATTTCGGTCACTATGCCTACCATGGGTATTTTGGTCATTTTGACCATAGAGGGCAATTTGATCATTATGCCCATCAAAGGCATTTTGGTTATTCTACCCATAAAGGGCATTTCGGTAATTTTGCCCATTAAGGTCATTTCTGTCATTTTGCCTACTAGAGGCATTGTGGTCATTTTTCCTACTAAGGGCATTTTGGTCATGTTGTCGATAGAGGGCATTTTGGTCATTATGCCCACTAAAGGTATTTTAGTCATTGGACACATTAGGAACCTTGAGGGTTTTTTGGTCATAATGCCCACTAAGGGCATTTTGGTAATTATAGTGTTTCCATATCTTTTAGGAGTAGTTTGGTAAATACTAGAGGTTTCCTACATTCTAGGGGTATTTTCAAAATATTAATGCCATTTTCTTTTTGGAGGGCACTTTGTAATTTTAGAATAATCATATCCCATGTAGGTTATTTTGATTAGTCATGGACATACATATAATTTCTATGTCATTTTACACATATAATGTTAATTTGGTAATTTTAGCCCATAGGAATGATTTTGAATTTTTATGCTTAAGTGACATGTTTGTAATTCTCTTGTCCCTAAATTCTCCACCAAATATAAGGGCGATATAGTAAATATAGGTTTGTGCACAAAAACTTGCCTATTTTCCTTCCTTCATTGTCCCCAAGTAATTTTCAAAGCAAGCTCCTTCTTTTAGGGGATTTGTTTTAACTTGTGCACAAGATAACTTCTATATCTAAATTTCTTGCACATTAAGCATTAATCTTGGTCATTCATTCATAGGAGTCATTGTGAGCCCTTGGATAAAACCTCCTTACTTTTTTCTTATACATAAGACCCACTAGCCACCAAAATGACGGACAAAAGAATTAGTACCCAGATGTTGTTGCAATAACTATCTCTCTTCTCTCTCTTTTATATTTCTTCTTTCATATTTTTTAAGACAAGCAAGAGTTCTAATCCATTGAACACGAAGTTTTACACAATTGAAGATTCAATCCAAGGAGTTTAAGCTTAAGCCTTGTCTGATTCAATACAAACAATCAGGTACGCTCCTTAAAACCTTATTTTTTTTTCTCTTTTCCTAATTCAATTCATCTTATCACTCTTGATAGAATCAATTGAATTAGAGAACTATGTTGGCTTTGATTCTATTATTTGAATGGATACGACGCCTCGTGGGTCCTTGTTTACTCTTTTCCCTTAATCTTATTTACTTGATGTATTTTTTTTTTTATTTCATTCATGCCATCACTCTTTCTTTAAACTTTATTTTTTTATTTATTTACTTTATGTATTTCGTGTATTTTATTCGATCATGTCATTATTATCATTATCTCTTTCTACTCATCTTTTCTCTCTTATTTATGTCATGGGATATTTATGCCTCGTGGATGAACACTTGAGGGCAGTCTATTCAGACTGGGTAGGATGGGTGCATAACCCCTTCCTATCTCATACCTTACCTCCCAGATTCATAATTCTTTAATTCATTGTAGACTAATTTTTCTTTACTTTATTTTAACCCATGTCAAGGGGTGTAGAATGTAAATAGGACCAAAATATTGTAATTTCTTTGCTATTCTCTTTACATGCGTTCTCCATGGGTTGTATTAGGTATGCTTTTTATTTAGCCTAGAACAAGTTGGCGACTCTTTTGTGTATTATGTACACCCCAATTCGAAAAAATGGCATGTTCCTCTCCCACCTTGAGGGAGTGGACTTACAATCCGTGGGGGTTTGTTTGACCCATTTTGTCACGACCCGAAACCCACCCTAAGCGGATTGCCGGATCGCGATCGCCGCCCCGAGACCCGAGGGCCCCGAGACAAGGCTCGCATATGCAGCGGTATCGAATAGATGTGCAACATACGTTTTGCGGAAGCGTGAAAAACTTTTTCTTTTCTTTTCTCATTTTTAAATTATGCACATCCGTCCGATACTGCTGCTCCATACATAGCATACATGGTTACACATTCAGAGTATAACGAAAACTTAAAGACTTATAACATTTATACAATACATGTTCAGTTGCCCTGAGGGCTTAATACATATTCTTACATTGTCTACTAATACAAAATGTACCACTAGAGTTCATAGGTTTCTGAAGAGAAACTACTTAAACATATCTTCCCAAAATCAGCAGATTCATCATCAACGTCCTCAAGTCAAGACTGCTGCTAATTACCTGAAAGGGGGGGTCCGAACAAAGTCCGGGTAAGCTAATCTAAGCTTGTGAGCAATTCCAGCATTCGTCATGGGGTTTTCAATTAGCAGTGGTTTAGTACATAAAAGTTTGTAAAATAATCACCGCCAATTGTTCGTATACTTTGAATACAGAATATATGTATTCCTTAAATCATGTAGCTTTGAAAGTATTCAAGCTAAACTCATACTTTGTCAATAGAGTATATAACTCAAAACATATTGCATTTCGCAAAACAATAGCTTTGAAACATTTAAAGTATTCAAGCTATACTTATACTTTCGTCAAATAGAGTATGTAACTCAAAACATATGCATTTCGTAAAACAATAGCTTTGAAACATTTAAAGTATTCAAGCTATACTTATACATGTGAACTTTTAAAACATATTTCATATCATGTATTTCTTAAATAGAGTATATAAAACTCAACATATGCATATTGAAAATGAGAGTAAAAACTTGCTTCCATTTTCAAACCATTTATCATCTTATCACTTCCATTAGTGGAATCCGTTTCGAACCGGACTCCCATATTACTTATCAATAGAGATATCTCATGCCTGGGGGATTAGATCCTGCTACCGGGCATTTGACAGTCAATTGAGTTCGTATGTAACCCAAAATCTTGTCACATGTTTACAGATTAATTGAGTTCCGTACAACCCAAAAATCTGTTATTTAGAAAGTCGGCTGAGTTCCGTACAACCCAACCAAAAACCATAGTGCTTAGGCACAGCTTTTCTTACATTCAAATACATTTAATACATGATTTCTTCAAATAGATGTTTCTCATAAACAGTTAAAACATCATGTACATAATTTCATAATACATCTGTTAAATGCTTGATATAAACAAATTCAGAACACTTTACATAATTTGGCATTTAAAACTTTAGACATGCTGAATTATGTTTTAAGAAAACCATGAAAGAAACCATTCACTAAGTATGTCATAATAGAGTTTATAAAAACAGAACAATTTAACTGAATCATGTAAATACTGAATTCGAATTTTCAAACACTTCATATCTTTGCATTTAAAACCTTTTCAAATCCATGGAGTTAAATCTCCACTTCAAATACAGGGTTACTCACCTTGGTTCTTTAGGGTTAGTGCTAAAAGTGCGCTTTCCCACTTTCCTGGTAGTTCCTAAGAACAATTCATAAACATCTCATCAACTTCACATTCATTGTAATATCATCATGATATTCCTTAACTTATGCTTAAATCGTATTAGATCCTAAAACGATTTCGTAATTTCGTATGTACTTAATGTAACTCGTATTCTTAACCTATGACACAATTTAATGTGTTAGAAATTGAATCTATTTCAATTTATACTCTTCTGGGAGTTCCATTAACTTTAATGTAAAGTTATTTATTTGACGTGTTTACGTGTCGTGTCTTTTCGTATTTCGTTTCTTGTACTTGCCTTAGTATTAGTACTTTGGCATCATTTCAATTCATAGTCATCTAACAGATGCTATTCATCAAATTTTATGTCTTTTTATTTTAGACATTTCTTTAGGTCGAATAGACTCTACCATTGAGTCCAGAGTGTCGAAGAAAGTCGGTTTAGGCTTTCGTAACATTTAATTCGGACTGTTATATGTAAAAGGGCAAAATAGTCATTTACCGTTTTACGCGTCATATTTTTCTGTACTTCGTTTCGTAATTTGGACTCCATTTTTGAGTCCGGGATGTCAAAGAAAGTTAATTTAGACGTTCTCTGATTTCATTTGGCTTTAGGGGTACCAGGGGTATTTTGGTCATTTTACCCCTTTACGTGTCTTTATTTTTCGGGACCCCGTCTCGTGTCGTGGACCTCACCATTGGACTCAGAAGGTCCAAGATAGTAAGAATACACTAATAACTTGTTAATTTTTGGTCAAGGGGTATTTTGGTCATTTACCCCTTACGTGTATTTATTTTTCGGGCTCCGTCTCGTAAAACGGACCCTACCATTGATCTCAGAATGTCCAAAATAGTAAAAATACACTATTCATATGCTTAATTTGGACTTCGTTTACTCTATTTATGACCCAAGGGCAAAATAGTCATTTTACTTTATTTATTAAATAATTAAATTAATTATTTAATTATTTAATTATTTTTCCAGGGGTCTAAATGCATAAAAACTTCATAATCTGGGCAACAGTAGAATTCTTTTAAACAGTTGGGGCCAATCCGTAATTATAGAAAGTCATGGTTTATTTATTTTAAATAAACTTGAAAACCAAAGGGTTTGGTTTAATTTTAAGTGAACCGTCCGGTCTGGTTGAAAACCAACCGGTTTAGCCGGTCTGCTTACATGTGGCTGACGTCATCATGACGTCAGCCCTATATCTCTTTTTATTTAAACCGACACCCTAAACGGTGTCGTCTCATTTATGCGGTGGCAAGCCCAGAGGCTGCCACCCGTCCCGAGTCCACCCACCGTTTTAAACGGTTTGCGAGTTGACTCGGTCGTCTTCCCCACGAGAACACACTGAAAAACCCTAATTCCCGTTTCCCTTTTTCTTCTATTTCGTGACATTTCAACCAATTTTTCTCCACTGTTTTAATCCTAAATTATTCCTAAGACATAACCAATTGATTTGGCATTCATTTGAGGGATTAAAAATGGTTCGTGTGCTCGGTTTTGGTTGTGATAACCCGAACTGCAACTCCATGGTTAACCCTTATTTCTTGATGGTTTTTCATGGAATTTGGCTTGGTTTGTTCCCCTCTTCATGGGGATTAATTTTCCATTCTTTAAAACAAGTTTTGAGGTGCAGTTGAGGTGTTGGGTTTGAAACCCGAAACCTGCAACTCAATATTCAAAGGGCTTTTGTTGAGATTTTTGATCGTGACTAGGGTTTTTCATGACCCTCATGACTTCATCTTGGGGTCTTGGTAGGTTAGAACCTATTTGATTTCACCCATTTCAGACCTGCTTTCTTGAAGGTCATCCATGGCAGCCGACCTTGGGTTTCATGTTTTTAGGTGCTCTAATACTAGATTTTCATGCTTGGTTCAACTTTAAACGTATATTGAACATCATATAATGAAAACAAACTCTAAAACAGTTCATATCCATTCTATATTTTTAGAGAGAGAAAATACCTATTTTTGATATTCTGTATCCTTCTCTCTCTCTGATTCTCTACTTCTTCTTCCTTTAGCTTCCTAATGCTCCCCAGGATTGGTTTCTTACGAACCAAGCATGCTTTGCATGCCTTGGCCTTTTAAACTCTCACCACCGACCCTTCTCTCTCTTCATTTTCCCTTTCTCTCTCTACACGTTTGCAGCCCTCATTCTTGACCTTATCATCCATCTTACACTTCATTAATTCTGCTTTTTCAGTTTGGCACCTTACATTAAATGGATCCTTGATATTTTGTATATTGTATATTATATATATATATATATATATCACACACATACCAACACATGGAGACACACACACACAGCTCAACCGACACACACACACCTTGTGCACTGTTCATACTTTACACATGTATATCTATATAAATGTATATAAATATATATGAACAATTAATTATATATAAATACATATATAATGTATCTATGTACATACATGCATACATAATTATACATATACATGCCTTCATGAATTGTATATGAAATAATTATTTTAACTATTTATATATACATACTTATACATGGACATGTGTATATATATACTTTTATACACTTTATATCATACACACAATACACCACAAAGTGTGTGTTTGTGTATTCAAATTTATTTAATCATAATTAGAGTTAATAATTTCATATAAATAAATAATTAATTATTTAATTAATTATTTCCTTTGGTGTAAATATTTTTACACAAATTTCCTTTAATCTCGAAATACGTGCCATATGACCCGGTATCCCGGGTCGGGATATTACATTCTTCCCTACTTAAAAGAGTTTTGTCCTCAAAACTCAACTACTCATATATCTTAACAATGTTTACGTGTATCATTACTTACTTCCAACTTACTAACATAAAATTTTCAATATCTCGAGTCACGTTTTGGATTCATATCTTTTTTAGGGTTTAAGGGTTTCCTTGATCAAGTTGGATAAAGGCAATACTGTGCGTTTTTCAGTTCCCTTAGTTACATGATAAGGTGGCCATTCCTCACCGGTAACAAAAGTCCTGACAGCACACCAGTAACTGTCAAAATCCTCCTTTTCATAATTTCAGTTATCCATCTTCTTAGTTCATGTTTTACTTCAAATCTTTAGACTTTATTTCTTCTTACTTTACTACGAGTCCCATACCCCGCTCTTATTTCATATCATATACTTACATCTCTATTTCATGTCATATACTTATATCTCTATTTCATATACTGCAGGTCCCATACCCTGCCTTCCTATCGTACACGTACTTCTAATAACTTAACTTACTCTAGTGCAGGTCCCATACCCTGCCCTTACATTACATTACGTATCACGTACTTACATATCTAATTCATGAACTGCGAGTCCCATACCTCGCCTTTACATTACATAACGTACTTCGCGTATCTATTTCATATAATGCGGGTCCCATACCCCGCCTTCATATCATAACATATACTTCACATAATCATTTCATATATCGCGGGTCCCATACCCCGCCTTTACTTCATATTACGTACTTCACATATTTAGGTAGCCTAGGACTTACCTAACTCAAAATTCTATTTCGAATCTCCTAGTTGATCTTAAGTCAACCTAGAACTAATCTTAATCATTCTTAACTTAAATTTCAGTCTTTTCCCAAAAGACCTAATACCTAGTGCTCTGATACCATGTTGTCACGACCCGAAACCCACCCTAAGCGGATTGCCGGATCGCGATCGCCGCCCCGAGACCCGAGGGCCCCGAGACAAGGCTCGCATATGCAGCGGTATCGAATAGATGTGCAACATACGTTTTGCGGAAGCGTGAAAAACTTTTTCTTTTCTTTTCTCATTTTTAAATTATGCACATCCGTCCGATACTGCTGCTCCATACATAGCATACATGGTTACACATTCAGAGTATAACGAAAACTTAAAGACTTATAACATTTATACAATACATGTTCAGTTGCCCTGAGGGCTTAATACATATTCTTACATTGTCTACTAATACAAAATGTACCACTAGAGTTCATAGGTTTCTGAAGAAAAACTACTTAAACATATCTTCCCAAAATCAGCAGATTCATCATCAACGTCCTCAAGTCAAGACTGCTGCTAATTACCTGAAAGGGGGGGTCCGAACAAAGTCCGGGTAAGCTAATCTAAGCTTGTGAGCAATTCCAGCATTCGTCATGGGGTTTTCAATTAGCAGTGGTTTAGTACATAAAAGTTTGTAAAATAATCACCGCCAATTGTTCGTATACTTTGAATACAGAATATATGTATTCCTTAAATCATGTAGCTTTGAAAGTATTCAAGCTAAACTCATACTTTGTCAATAGAGTATATAACTCAAAACATATTGCATTTCGCAAAACAATAGCTTTGAAACATTTAAAGTATTCAAGCTATACTTATACTTTCGTCAAATAGAGTATGTAACTCAAAACATATGCATTTCGTAAAACAATAGCTTTGAAACATTTAAAGTATTCAAGCTATACTTATACATGTGAACTTTTAAAACATATTTCATATCATGTATTTCTTAAATAGAGTATATAAAACTCAACATATGCATATTGAAAATGAGAGTAAAAACTTGCTTCCATTTTCAAACCATTTATCATCTTATCACTTCCATTAGTGGAATCCGTTTCGAACCGGACTCCCATATTACTTATCAATAGAGATATCTCATGCCTGGGGGATTAGATCCTGCTACCGGGCATTTGACAGTCAATTGAGTTCGTATGTAACCCAAAATCTTGTCACATGTTTACAGATTAATTGAGTTCCGTACAACCCAAAAATCTGTTATTTAGAAAGTCGGCTGAGTTCCGTACAACCCAACCAAAAACCATAGTGCTTAGGCACAGCTTTTCTTACATTCAAATACATTTAATACATGATTTCTTCAAATAGATGTTTCTCATAAACAGTTAAAACATCATGTACATAATTTCATAATACATCTGTTAAATGCTTGATATAAACAAATTCAGAACACTTTACATAATTTGGCATTTAAAACTTTAGACATGCTGAATTATGTTTTAAGAAAACCATGAAAGAAACCATTCACTAAGTATGTCATAATAGAGTTTATAAAAACAGAACAATTTAACTGAATCATGTAAATACTGAATTCGAATTTTCAAACACTTCATATCTTTGCATTTAAAACCTTTTCAAATCCATGGAGTTAAATCTCCACTTCAAATACAGGGTTACTCACCTTGGTTCTTTAGGGTTAGTGCTAAAAGTGCGCTTTCCCACTTTCCTGGTAGTTCCTAAGAACAATTCATAAACATCTCATCAACTTCACATTCATTGTAATATCATCATGATATTCCTTAACTTATGCTTAAATCGTATTAGATCCTAAAACGATTTCGTAATTTCGTATGTACTTAATGTAACTCGTATTCTTAACCTATGACACAATTTAATGTGTTAGAAATTGAATCTATTTCAATTTATACTCTTCTGGGAGTTCCATTAACTTTAATGTAAAGTTATTTATTTGACGTGTTTACGTGTCGTGTCTTTTCGTATTTCGTTTCTTGTACTTGCCTTAGTATTAGTACTTTGGCATCATTTCAATTCATAGTCATCTAACAGATGCTATTCATCAAATTTTATGTCTTTTTATTTTAGACATTTCTTTAGGTCGAATAGACTCTACCATTGAGTCCAGAGTGTCGAAGAAAGTCGGTTTAGGCTTTCGTAACATTTAATTCGGACTGTTATATGTAAAAGGGCAAAATAGTCATTTACCGTTTTACGCGTCATATTTTTCTGTACTTCGTTTCGTAATTTGGACTCCATTTTTGAGTCCGGGATGTCAAAGAAAGTTAATTTAGACGTTCTCTGATTTCATTTGGCTTTAGGGGTACCAGGGGTATTTTGGTCATTTTACCCCTTTACGTGTCTTTATTTTTCGGGACCCCGTCTCGTGTCGTGGACCTCACCATTGGACTCAGAAGGTCCAAGATAGTAAGAATACACTAATAACTTGTTAATTTTTGGTCAAGGGGTATTTTGGTCATTTACCCCTTACGTGTATTTATTTTTCGGGCTCCGTCTCGTAAAACGGACCCTACCATTGATCTCAGAATGTCCAAAATAGTAAAAATACACTATTCATATGCTTAATTTGGACTTCGTTTACTCTATTTATGACCCAAGGGCAAAATAGTCATTTTACTTTATTTATTAAATAATTAAATTAATTATTTAATTATTTAATTATTTTTCCAGGGGTCTAAATGCATAAAAACTTCATAATCTGGGCAACAGTAGAATTCTTTTAAACAGTTGGGGCCAATCCGTAATTATAGAAAGTCATGGTTTATTTATTTTAAATAAACTTGAAAACCAAAGGGTTTGGTTTAATTTTAAGTGAACCGTCCGGTCTGGTTGAAAACCAACCGGTTTAGCCGGTCTGCTTACATGTGGCTGACGTCATCATGACGTCAGCCCTATATCTCTTTTTATTTAAACCGACACCCTAAACGGTGTCGTCTCATTTATGCGGTGGCAAGCCCAGAGGCTGCCACCCGTCCCGAGTCCACCCACCGTTTTAAACGGTTTGCGAGTTGACTCGGTCGTCTTCCCCACGAGAACACACTGAAAAACCCTAATTCCCGTTTCCCTTTTTCTTCTATTTCGTGACATTTCAACCAATTTTTCTCCACTGTTTTAATCCTAAATTATTCCTAAGACATAACCAATTGATTTGGCATTCATTTGAGGGATTAAAAATGGTTCGTGTGCTCGGTTTTGGTTGTGATAACCCGAACTGCAACTCCATGGTTAACCCTTATTTCTTGATGGTTTTTCATGGAATTTGGCTTGGTTTGTTCCCCTCTTCATGGGGATTAATTTTCCATTCTTTAAAACAAGTTTTGAGGTGCAGTTGAGGTGTTGGGTTTGAAACCCGAAACCTGCAACTCAATATTCAAAGGTCTTTTGTTGAGATTTTTGATCGTGACTAGGGTTTTTCATGACCCTCATGACTTCATCTTGGGGTCTTGGTAGGTTAGAACCTATTTGATTTCACCCATTTCAGACCTGCTTTCTTGAAGGTCATCCATGGCAGCCGACCTTGGGTTTCATGTTTTTAGGTGCTCTAATACTAGATTTTCATGCTTGGTTCAACTTTAAACGTATATTGAACATCATATAATGAAAACAAACTCTAAAACAGTTCATATCCATTCTATATTTTTAGAGAGAGAAAATACCTATTTTTGATATTCTGTATCCTTCTCTCTCTCTGATTCTCTACTTCTTCTTCCTTTAGCTTCCTAATGCTCCCCAGGATTGGTTTCTTACGAACCAAGCATGCTTTGCATGCCTTGGCCTTTTAAACTCTCACCACCGACCCTTCTCTCTCTTCATTTTCCCTTTCTCTCTCTACACGTTTGCAGCCCTCATTCTTGACCTTATCATCCATCTTACACTTCATTAATTCTGCTTTTTCAGTTTGGCACCTTACATTAAATGGATCCTTGATATTTTGTATATTGTATATTATATATATATATATATATATATATATCACACACACACCAACACATGGAGACACACACACACAGCTCAACCGACACACACACACCTTGTGCACTGTTCATACTTTACACATGTATATCTATATAAATGTATATAAATATATATGAACAATTAATTATATATAAATACATATATAATGTATCTATGTACATACATGCATACATAATTATACATATACATGCCTTCATGAATTGTATATGAAATAATTATTTTAACTATTTATATATACATACTTATACATGGACATGTGTATATATATACTTTTATACACTTTATATCATACACACAATACACCACAAAGTGTGTGTTTGTGTATTCAAATTTATTTAATCATAATTAGAGTTAATAATTTCATATAAATAAATAATTAATTATTTAATTAATTATTTCCTTTGGTGTAAATATTTTTACACAAATTTCCTTTAATCTCGAAATACGTGCCATATGACCCGGTATCCCGGGTCGGGATATTACACATTTTCCAGCACGTGCACTCATAGTTGCCATTTTACTTACCCAAATGGTGCCCGGGTCGGATCTGACCCAAATGTAACCCGCCTAATCTAGACCGGTACTGTTCATCGTCTTCTATGATTAGGGTTTACTATTCTTGAAAAACCTAAAATTTTCTTCTACTATTTCACGAGGTTTTAAACCATTTCTCAAGCCCATTTCGATCCTATTCAACTTCTGCACACTTAAGCTACCCCTTTTCGTTCATCTTAGAGTTTGAAACAAGTTGTAGAGCTTGGTTTGAGCTTCGATAATAGCGACCGTAAGTCGCATTTTTCATGCTCGTTACTCCATCAATTCATACATGGTTGGTTCTGTTGTGATCCTTAGGACATAGGCTTTCGTTTATTGTTAAAAAAGTTCAAGGTCAAAACTTTATTTGAAAAGGTTTATTTTTTGACCCAAACCTGTTCATGATCGGTTCTCATTGTTATTAGGGATATCTTTTATAGTTTTTCATGTTTCGTGAACCTTTTAGCTTCTAGTTTAAGTTCCAAGTATTAGAAATCAATATGGTTTCCATTAATTTTAGACTGAGTTTTTAAAGTCCGTTAATGGCAATAGTCTTGATTACTATAGTTTTGGGGTCTTTCAAACCCTTGAATAAACCCTAATCTAATTATATAATATGTAAAAAACTAAAGGAAATAACAGAAACAAGTTCTAACTTGTTTTGGGTGCATATTGATTTGTCCTTGAATTTTCTCTGTCATTCTTTCTCTTTGTCTAGCAGCTTTTTGGCCTCCCTTTTGGCACACAATTCCTTTCTTCCTCTCCTAGTTTTTGTGCGTGAAAACTAAGTTGTATTGGCTTATATATTTTAGAGGTTTTCCTTCACCATTAAGCAGCTCAAAGTAAAAACAAAATGACCTAGCTTATGGGTTATGACTACTTATAGCATTACAGTGTTGTAGGGTAGCTATACATGTGAGCCTCCGTAGTAACTTGCATGTATTCCCTAAATTTTTCTTGATTTTCTAAATGTTCATCCTATATATATATATTCATATATACGCATATGTGTGTGTATCAACATTCCCCATCTTGTGCAAGTCACATGATGGGTAAATATTATTTTTAATTATTTTGTTTCTATTTTTCCTTATTTTACTTATTTTCTAATATATATATTTCTATATGTATGCACCTATATACACACTCAATTGTGTGTATTTGGGCTTCTTCCATCATGTTCATGTCACATATTTTTAAAATATTTTTATAAAATTTTCTTTTATTTTTCTTAATATTTTATATACTTATTTCATATTTTCCTTATTTTTCATAATTATTAAATAATTAATATTTAAATAATTCATAATATTTGATGTATAATTTCTCCTATTTTAGGTTAGTGATGCACTGACCACCTAATTTTATTATCATTGGTTAGGTCATATTCACCTATGGTTAGGTTGAATTTTAACCCTGCATTGGGTTATGGTCTAACTAGGGTTAGGGTGTACTATTAGGTTAGTTTAGTTTCTAACCCTAGTTCAAATCATGACATTATTGAGTGCTCAAATAATTTTAAAAATATTTTTTATGGATATAATTTTCATTATAATACCCCATTCGCTAGGTATGGGTGTTACATTCTTACCTCCTTAAAAAGAGTTTTGTCCCCCAAAACTTAACTAATCTGGTGGGGAAAACCATTCATACACTTGTATCGTTAACAAGTTTCTATTACACACTCTGATATTACCTTCGGTTATTATTTAGTTCTACGTACACCTATTATATGGGTTGAAAGGATTTAGGAACTTAGTTTCTCATTTTATTTCCTATCATTGTCCCAACCTTTCACATATTCATACTTCTTTATTTCTTTATGGTTGAAGCATAGTGGTGTACTTAGCTTCTTGCTCTTAGGGTATAGGAATACCCAATTTTTACTAATCTGTCAAATTTTGTCATTAGTTCCCTTTCAAGTATCTTTTGTTTGAGGTTATGCTTAGTTCGTCGTTAAACCTTATAACTTATTATGGGTTTTCAGTTTTGATTAACCCTAATCTTAAAGTACTATGACTTCTGCTATCATCAGTCATTCCCTTAGTCATTTAGTATGTAATAAGGCTTAATTAATGTATCATTTCATACCTTTCTACTTTTAAGTGTGTCAAATTTAGTTTGACGATTCTTTACTATGCTTCTTAGAGTTTATTCCTGTACTTTAGGAATTATCTCTTTAAGAAGAAAATCGTCCACTCATATCATCGTTACTATGATCATGACTAAATCACTAAGTTACACCTTGTTCACTCTTTCTCTTATCCTTACTGAGCTTATCCATTGGTTATTTTAGCTCATTGGTTGGCTAGGGAATGTTTGGCATGTTTTCAAGCTCCATAGTTACAAAATTAGGTATCCAGCCTTACCTGTAACTAAGGGTATCAACATACCAGCATGTGTCACCATCCTCTCATATTTCCTTTTATCTAGAGATTCACTAATAATTTGAATCTCTTGTGCATTTCGATTCATAAAACATTTCTATCCTCAAGTGGATCATCTTTTCCTTTCATAGGTACAATTAATTTAAAGAGTACCACCTATTACTGGGTTTTACTATCAACGAATTTCATAAAACGTCAAAATTTCATCTATAATAGGTAATCTAATTGACTCCAAGAGTAATTCATATGATCACTTACATTCATTGCTCTATTCTGATCTTATTCCTCGAATGCTCCTGATTCCTAAGGAATCATTCCTCGTGGAGTTGTAACATTTCCAATCGTAATGTCTTAACCTTGGTATAGTGAAAATCCTAATAATGGCATTCTAATAGGAATAGAAATAGATAATAGATAATCTAGTGGTTCACACATTCTATTTATCCTAGCAGCAACTGTAAGAGCCACAAAAAATATGTGTAAAACTAGAGTCAATAAGCATTTATGCATGAATACTACGAATAAGAAGTGTACCTACAACTACAATGTTAGCCGTAGATGTCTCTCTGGAAAGTAATGCATACACTTTTCCTAATCTAGTTTGAACCTTTTTGCCTTTATTTTGAGTTGGAACTACAACGACTGGCTCCCTCCCTACGATGCTAATAGGGGTTCGGGTTGGAGTGACTACTGCTTGATTCCATAGAGGATGGTTTATGACTATGTTTCCTTTTTTCCCGTAGAGATAGCATCCATTGGTGCCTATCCTACATTCTCAGTGATGTCGTTTCTGGAATTTATGGCATGGTGGTATCTCAAACCATGTTTGGTTACTACCCTTGACCGTTTCTACCTTGTGTTTTTTTGCTGCTTGAGCTCCTTGTCCTTTCTTGAAATGTTCCCCAAGTTTTTTCTTTGATTGTTCTCGATCCATTCTTACCTCGTTCAATTATTTTTCAATGAGCATGGCCATTTTTAAGGTATTAGCATAAGTAGGCAATGAAAATTGTGACACTCAAATGTGAAGACCAGAGTGTAGTCCTTGTTCAAACCTTCCTATTATCCTATCTTCTTCCCTTACCATGTGAGTAGCAAATTGGGATAGTTGAATAAATTTGGCGACACATTGAATTACCGTCATTTCAATTTTCTTTAGGTCCATAAACTCCCTCTCCTTTTGATCCTTAACTATTTGAGGGAAGTAAAGTCCATAAAATACATCCATGAATCTTTCCTATGCCATGTTAGGCTCTTCCCTTCTAGTCACGAACCACTACTGATGTGCCTCTCCTTGTAACATGTAGGTTACTAACTTAACATTTTACGACTCAGTGTAGTTAAGCAGCTCAAAAACTTTCTCAGTAGAAAAGACCCACTCTTCTGTCGCCATGGGGTTAGTGACTATGATAAGGGTTGTGGCTTTAGCTTATGGAAACGATCGAGTAATTCATTGCCAATAGTGGTCACCACTATTGGTGGTGCTGGAGCTATTCCTGGTACTAGGTTATGAGCATGGGTATAGGCATTGGCTGAGGAGCTTGTTCGAATGTTTTTGTGAATCTTTCTATAATACCCCTAAATTATGCTTTACTAGCCTTAATGGTTTGTGAAACTGGTTTTCTTGGTTGCGTATTATTTTGCCCAGTTCCTTGCGAGACTTCATTGTCTGGGTCTTTCGTCCTCTTCTTCCTTGTCTTACCATCTTAATTTGAAAAACCAAAAAGATAATTGTCACTTGATAGATCTATGTATGTCTAACATCACTCAACTATCATAGTAACGTAAAGTCTTCTCCCTAATATGTCACGCTCTTGACTCCCAGGGCTAGACTAAGGGGTCATCGAAACCCCAAAATGAAAGGACATAAGACTAACCATCCTAGTTAAGTATATAAAATACGAACCATTTTTCTTTTCTTTAATTGGTTTCCTTTTAATTAGTTCCCTTTAATTGGTTAATCAATATTAAAAATCATTCCATTCGGGATCCCTTACTCTATCAAATCGTTGAATTTCTAAATTTTTCAGTTCGTTTCCATGATTAGACTTGTTCAACTCTTGTAACAAGAGTAAATAAAATTGATTGCTATCTAGGTAACTATACCAAAATATCCATTAATAATGTACAGTAAAGTAATGTTTAGAGCTGACTCTACAATCTAATATACATCCCATATACAACAAGGTTTGAGAATGGTACAGGCACCTTTAATAAATAAAAGAATAGGTAAATACATCAATATAAACTAAACACTGTAGCGGCCTCAGTCCATTTGGAAATGCTTCAACAACTTTTGTCCATCAATCCAATACTTGCCATTCCCATAAACAGTAGGGGTGAGCTGTAACGCTCACTAGAGTTTCCTAAAACACACAAGCAAATAGAGTGCAAAAACTAATACAAGTCCGAAAAAGACAATTTTTAATGTCCAATGTGCATCACAAGCACATAATAACATCATCTATTCAATCATATGCTTAGATATAATAATAAAAAATGTGTGGCACTACTCCGTATGGTGTAACAACACTAATTCGAACAGTCAGTGTATATAATAGAATCACAAATAAAGAGTGAATGAAAACAAACCCCATGACGCATCTCCATTTCCTATTCAAAATCACGAGAACAATATATATATATATATATATATATATATATATATCCAATAACTATGCAACAAACCATAATTGCTACAAACATAATGAATAAGCAATTCATAATCCATTAATAAGTACAAGAATATACCACATGATCATCAAAAGGAAAACGTCATCAATTCTATCAATCCATGACAAGAAAGATAAATGCTTCATTCAACTTATTCCATTCTTTCAATAATCTCAATCCCAATGAGTATCCACCAAATTGGCCCTAGTAAGCTTGAGTGCTTTACGGGCTACTAACCTAATGGAGACAAACAACCACCCATGTGGGTTTATGGCTTGCAAGGCGAAGGGAGATACCATCCCAACCATAAAAAGAACCCCAGTTAAAGCGTAATCTCACCACGCTCAAGAGCACACAAAAGACGTGACTAATCTCCATCTAAAACCCTTTCCTCATAAACCATTCAATTCCATAATTCCAAAGTATCTCAAATCCACATCACACACGGATGCTCATCAATATCATCATATCCCCTCAAATTTCACACCACTCGGGTATGCTCAACAGTATATATAACAATAAATATCAAATTCCACAACAATGGCCAATAAGTGCAATACAAGATGTTCCAGATACAAGAATCACAGAAATGATACAATCCATATATATATATATATATATATCCATGGTAGAAATGTAAACAGCAGTAAAGCACCATCATGATAATAGCAATTACACCACAATAACCAACAAAGGCTAAGCACCAAAATAATGATGGTAGTTGCATTATAAGACTCAATCAATGATTAGGCATTTGAATAACAATGACAGACATATCACATGAATCAAATGACAAGCATGTTAGGCCAACCAATCAGGACATCACCCTAGTCCCAGTCATCACCTAACTACAAGGAGACACTACATGTATCTTTTATAAAATGCATTGGATAATTTTTGAACTCATAGTTTATCTCTCGAGACCACCCCGGTCCTTAACACTTAGATTTCTTATCAAGTCTTAAAGTTCTCTACGACTAATCACATATTAGCCTATACATCAGGCACCAGTTTGCTCAAACGGATATCAAAAACTTATTCCTACACCTTAAAAATCCTAAAGAAGCCCTACCATATTGTTTTTAAGTCATGGGTACTTTTATAACTTTACAAATAGGTTTCATGTTTATCGAAACATGACCTCAAAATAGAACCTTGTGAAAAAATCTGAAAGGATTCATGCCTGTACACATACACATTCATTTATGTACTTTTCATTCAATTAATCAAACATTTACTCATTACTAATCCAATCAAATTCCATACACATGAAGTTCATACTTCATTTTAAAAGAAGCACACACATACAAGCATTTTATTTGTCAATTCACGGTTTAGAGTCATTTAGTACACATTATTACAATGAATAACCCATCTCACCAACGTCATATTCTCTTTTAAGTGTAGTTCCATCTTCATTCTTAACATCATCCAATGTCATGGATTAAGATTTGGTCAATGAATATATCCTCAAGTCAAGCAATTATAGTTTTATACCGACACAATTTCTACTTCGCATATTCACACAAGTTATCATCATATCTTCAAGTCATTAGATAATATATTTTCCTATTGAACATCCATATCAAACTTGCCCAACCTCACATTTAACCATAACATGAACATGTGACCTAAATTTAGGTAATCTAACATTTTGGTACCAATTCTATTGGTACCTCCGCTTGATACTAACACTGTTAGTATCCTTACTTCTAACTTAATGTTCTGACACCAACTTTGTCACATCCCAAATCCCATCCTATGTGGATTAAGGATAATGATTAGCTAGTTAGGCATTTCTCCAATATACTAACCTTTTTGTAGCATATTGATAACATGTCCAACCCAAGGCCTCTTGATTGGTACATAAATCTACACATTTATAATTATACATAGTAGTGGAAATAAAATATGGCAAAGAATAAAATAAATAATGGTTCATTAAATCTCATTGATGTCTAAATATTACAACCTGTAAAAACAATTCTTGGCATTCTTAATATAAAATAGACTACGTAAGTCAAATGCCAAGATCTTCTCTAAAATGGTCATAATCTAAAGGGTCGTCTTCTTACGCTGATTTATCTGGGCTATCACTTGAAAAATATAAGATAAAAACAAATGTGCTTTGTGAAAAGATTGTGACTAACACAAGTCCACTGTCATGGGTTTCTGGGAATCCCCTTTTTATAAACTTTCATAAACTATCATAGGCTTTCATAAACTTTCATGAATAGTAGTTAAAAGAACTATACTAAAAGCTTTTGGCATTCTTAAAAACATATTCGTATAACTGAGAGTTGCAAGATAAGCTATATCAAATAAGAGTTCATGCCAGTTTTGTTTCCCAAGATAAATCACGATATCATAAAAATTTGTACTGTAAAAACCAACTTGGTAGCCATTCATCTTAAAGCTTTGTCCCTTGGGGCCATAGGGCGTTACATGTTGACTTTTAACTAATTTGGAGCTCTTGGCTTACTATACCTTCCAGATTCTAGACTCTTAGCGAAGTCATGCTATAAAGACTTGCTTAAGGTCTACTGGCTCTTAACCCCCGACAAGGTCTATAAGGAATGTAAAAATTTATTCTAAAATATGCTTGCAAAACATTCTTTAAGCTACTCGTGTCATATAAAACATTATAAGAAATCCTACTTAAAACATGCAATTCAAATCTTTATCACAATATTCTGAAAATTGTCATGTAGTTAAAACATTTAGCATATCAGTCTGAAAAATGTCATAAAGTTATAATAGAACTTTATTTCATGAAAAATGTCTCCACTTTAAGGTTCAGGGTTACTTACCTTAGCCTCTAGCTTAGCTATCTATCATTCATTTAACTGATTCTTGAGTCTTTAAGTCTTATAGAAGTGATTAAAATTCATTAAGTACTATTTTAAAGGTACATTTCTTAAGGACCTATACTTTACGAGTCTCATTTGGTTAAACGGATTCCACCATTGAGTCCAAAGTAGTCATAAATGCTTAACTATGAAGTTTTGTAATTTTTTGTATTCGTTTGGCTGCTCTACTAAAGCTACAAAATTGTGCTAAATGTGCGTACTAGTCTTTGATTATTTATTTAAAAACTTTATTTGCTAAAACAGACTCTACCATTAGGTCTAGAGTACTAAAAAATCTTAAGTTAGGCTTTTTCGAATCTTAATTTGGTCATCTATAGCATTAATTATGCTAAATATAGTTTCTAGGAACATAACTGTCATTTTTGCATTTCTTTAGGAGCAAAATTTTCAATTTGACAACTATAGGGGCACTTTTGTAATTTATCAAAAACTAGGGGCTTGGGAGTAATTTCTATAAGTTATTGTTTTTAAATAATCATTTTTCTAATTTAGGAATGTATTTTTAAATTAATTTTGGTATTATTTGGGCCTTAATATAATTTAATTAAACTTTTGGGGATCAAATATAATTAACAAAAGTGATTTTCTGAAAATATCAATTTTCCTTTTTAGATGGGCATTTTTGAATTTATAGATTTATGGTATGGGCTATAGTATAATTTTCTAAAATATTTGGGATTGAATTTTAATTTACTAAACTTTAGTTATGCTCTTGGTGACAACCAAACAGTAAACAAGGCATCAATTCAGGGATAAGCTATCTTGATTCTGTCTTTGCCAATTTCTTATTTGTGTAACCAAACGGCCCCTATATTCTTTAGTTTAACTTCAAAACGTCACTGTTCGACTTACCCAAATAGGGCATAGGTTGGATTTGACCAGAACCAGATTCGACTCGATACTGTTCACCGTCTTCCATGATTAGGGTTTACTATTCCTAAAAAAAACTAAAATTTTCTTCTCCTATTTCGCGAGGTTTCAAACCATTTCTCAAGCCCATTTCGATCTTGGTTTGTTGATTTTAGGGTTTGAAACAAGTTATAGAGCTTGGTTTGAGCATTGATAATGGTGACCGTAAGTTTCCTTTTTCATGCTTGTTACTCCATTCATTCATGCGTGGTTGGTTCTGTTGTGATCCTTAGGACATGGGCTTTCATTTGTCGTTCAAAAATTCAAGGTTAGAGCTCTATTTGAAAAGATTCATTTTTGGACCCAAATGTATTCATGATCGGTTCTCACGTTTCTTAGGGCTAGCTGCTATAATTTTTCCTATTTCGTGAACCTTTTAGCATCTAATTTAATTTCCAAGCATTAGAAACCAATTTGGTTTCCATTAATTTAAAACCCAGTTTTAATGGTCCGTTAAAGGCGAATGACTTGATCCCTATGGTTCTGGGGTCTTTTAGACCCTTGAATAAGCCCTAATCTAATTATAGAACATGCAAAAAACTTAAGGAAATAAAAGAAACAAGATCTAACCTATTTTGGGTCCAAACGATTTGTCCTTGGATTTTCTCTCTCCTTTCTCTCTGTCTAGCAGCTTCTTAGCCTCCCTTTTGGCACAAATTTTCTTTCTTCTTCTCTTCGTTTGTGTGTGAGAACTCAATTGTATAGGCTTACATATTTTAAAGGTTTTCCTTCACCATTAAGCAATTCAAAGTAAAAAATTGTGGCCTAGTTTGTAGGGAATGGCTACTTGCAGCATTGTAGTGTTGTAGGGTGGCTATGTATGTGAGCGTCTGTTGTAACTTGTATGTGTTCCCTAACTTTTCTTGATTTTCTAAATTTTCATCATATATATATATATTCATATATACACACACCAATACACATATATGTGTATATCAACTTTCCTCATCGTGTGCAAGTCACATGATGGGCAAAAATTAATTTTAATTAATTTTTTTTCTTTTCTCCCTTATTTTTCTTATTTTCCAATATATATATATATATATATATATATTTCTATAAATAAGCACCTATATACACACACTCAAGTATGTGAATTTGGGCTTCTTCCATCATGTTCAGATCACATATTTTTAAAATAATTTAAAAAGTTTTTCTTTTATTTTTCCTAATACTTTATGTATTTATTTTATATTTTTCCTTATTTTACATAATTATTTTGTTTAATATTTCATAATATTTGGTATATAATTGCCCCTACTTTAGGTCAATGATGCACTGACCACTTAACTTCGTTAGGTTAGATTCATTTATGCTCAAGTTGAATTTTAACCATGCATTGGTCTATGGTGAAACTAGGGTTAGGGTCTACTATTAGGTTATGTTAGTTTCTAACCCTAATTTAGATCATGACGTTGCTAAGTGCCCAAAGAATTTTGAAAAGATTCTTTATTAATATAGTTTTCATTATATTGCTTCTATTCATTGGGTGTGTGTTACAAATTTAGTAATAAAAAAAGACTAGAAGTTTTTTAATAATTAAAATTAGATATAACATATTTTTTTATAGATAAAACTTCATTAATCTTGCAAATCTAAATAGGTGTCCTATTTTAATGCTAAAAACCATATAGTTGTTAAGAAAAACTTTCACTAATAAAATCATGGTGAAATTTAATAATTAATTTCTATTAACTAATAAATTTTTACTATTTTGAAATCATGACTTATTAGAGTGTTCATTCTACTGTGATCATGTACCTCCTTTTTGTGGCGGTTATTATTATTAGTGTTGTTGGTCCCTTAGTGTGAAACTAACCTTGAAGGGATGGTTGAATAGGTTTGTACTAATTTTTTCTATTCTTCATCCACAATACTAAGTAGAACAAGGACAACACAATATTGAATTAAAAATTCTAATCAATATCCAACATTATGTTCAATTCATTTCATTCTAATTTATTCACCTAATGTAATATAGTGTTTAATATACAAACCAATTCACCACAAGCCTAATTGATTAACTAATCAATTCCACAAGTCAATTTCACAATTCAATCGAAATTTTGATTATTTGAGCAATTTTTAATTTGTCAATTCAATTATCAATCTAATTTCTTAATTAGTTAATTGATGTTCAATTTTTAATATTTATAAAAACCTAATTTTAATCAATCTAAAGCATTCAAGTTGAGCAATTTAGAAATTGTAAAGTATAAAAAAGAGTTAGAGAGGGAGAGAGAGAGAGAGAGAGAGAGAGAGAGAGAGAGAGAGAGAGTTTGCAAACTTAAATGTTATGATGGAGAAACCAACATGAATAACTATCCGTGATGGAAATCTCTGGAGCCGGCCATGCTCATGGAAGAATCCATTATATGTGAGATTGATTATAACCCAGTGATGATACGGACTTAGTTCCTTAAGCTTTGTTCTACTCAACCGTTTTCAATCTCTCTTGTAGCCACAAGACTTCACCATAGCTAAATTCTTTACACAACCGTAAACTCCATAAGATCTCAGAATGCTCCGATCGGCACTCTACACAATTAAAAACTCCATGCAACCTTGGAATCTACCAATTGCTCAACATTGAAATATACAAAGTTGAACTCTATAAACTTTTCAATTGAATTGATGATCGAGACTCTTTGATTGATTTGGATCAAGTGTGATGATTAAATCAATGTATGAAGAGAACATATATATAGATAAAGCACATGTATGAATGTTCTCTAATGAAAGCCCTAACTTCTCTCAAATGTATAGCTCTAAAAAATTGAACTTTCTATCTCTGTTCTCTCTTATCTCTCTATTCAAAATTGAATTTTTGTCAATTTATAGTTTAGAGATCGGATCTCAAATAACTCTCCAAAATAGAAAAGTATTATATTTTTGCACACAATTCGTTCAAACAAATCAATAGCTTGTTCGAATGAGCCACATTCATTAGAACGAACATCGAACGATCATCAAATGATGACCCACTGATGCTTGTTTGACAAGTCTGTTTGTGCTTAGGTTCCGGTGTGACACTAACCTAGAAGGAGTGCGGTTGAATAGGTATGTACAATTTTTTAATATATCCAAATCTTTAACCACAACACTACCAACTACTTCAAATGAAAAAATATGATAATTGCAAGTACAATAAATATTCAACTATTGTCTACAATTCAATCAATTATTCCAAGCCATTCAACTATGCAATCAATTAGTGTTGATCAATATATACCATTCAACTATGCTCAATTGAATCACTAGTTCAATTTTAGTGTTAATTACGCAATTCAACTCAAAATTCAACTAAGTGTTCAATCAACAATTCACCAATTCAAATCACAATTCAATTTTTCCAATCAAGGTTTTCAATTATCAATTTCATATTCAATGAATATAATCATGAAAACCTAATTGTCAAGTTAGCGGAAGCAATTATATCTAGCAAATTAGGAATTGTAAAGACGAAGAGAGAAAAAAGTGCAAACCACAATGATAACAAAGAAACCACCTTGGAAAACTATCCTCGATGAAAAACTCTGGAGCCGGCCATCCTCAGGGAAGTAATTCACTATGATTGAGATTGAAATACATATAAATAAGATACGGTCTGAGTACCTCTAACACAGTTATACGCGTTTATGCCATCAACCTCCCATGAATCCACAAGCTTCTTATAGATGAATTCTCAATACACTCGGATCCTCCTTCTGTCTCAGAATCCTCCGATCGGGCCTCTCACAATTGTGAATCCACACAACCTCGACATTTACCAATTGCTCAATGCCGAATCCTTAAGGTTGAACTGTAATAACCCAGAAATTTTTTTTTATTTTTTTATATGAAAATTTTCCTTAGTTATTAAATTTTTTTTTATTATTATTATTAAATTTTGATGCATATAGATTATATATATGTATGGTGTGTATGTGTAGCATGTATGTGTGGGATATTTGAGAGATGTATATGTGTAGACTAATGTATATACATGTGTATGTGAATATGTATATGTATATATATATATGGCAGTGCATGGGTGCCCTGGGAGGGTGCAACAGACCGTGGGTGAGTGTGTGAGGTGTCGGTGGAGTGTGTGTGTGTGTCTAGTGTGTGTGTGATGATGATATATATATATATATAGGGTATATAGGGCAGCTTTGCATTAAATGCAAAGCTGCATGGGTGGAAGAAAGCAGGTGGCTGAGCAGGGTGAGAGAAGTCAAGAAAAGCGGCTGGTGAGAGAGAGAGACGTGTGAGAGTGGATTTGTTATGTATATATGGTCTCGGTTGGGAGAAGAGAAGGAAAGAAAAGCAGAAAGCGAGAGAGAGGACTGTGAAGGTGGAGAGGAAGCTTGAGAGGTGACCCAAGAGGAGAAAGGAAAAGAAGAGAGAGACTGCAACAGGGAGAAATCTGAAAAATAGGTAAGTGGGTTTAGTTTCTGTTTTAAAGTTTTGGGTTGTTTGATTGATTTGATTTTAGGGTATTATAGAGCATGAAATGAGGTCAATAATGCAAAAAGAATTAGTTAAAATGGTTGAAAGATGAGGGAGAAATGAGGAGTTGCAGGTCACGGCCATGGGAGTTGGGTCTTGTCATTTTATGTGAGAAACCATGTTTAAGTGACCTAGAAATGATCCTTTAAAGTGCAGAAAACTAAATGAAAAAGAAGGGATGAAAAACAGTAGGGAAATAAGCATGAAATCAGAAAAGAAAAGTTGGCCGGAGATTCGGCCATAGAGCTTTGAGCTCTATTTCGTGAAAATCTAATGGGTTGAATCCAAAACCGATCCTAGATATGGAATCCTTGGGAGAAAACGGAGAGAATCGCATTTTGAAACATTGAAAATCTCGCTGGAGACCAGTCGCCGACGCCGGAGAAGGCGCCGGAACCCTACTGCTACATCGCCAAAAAAACGGGGAAGAAGGGGGGGTGACCGGGTCGGGTTTCGGGTCCGGTTCTGGCGGGGCTGAACCGCCCCTGCCACGTGTCACCCTGATGTTTTAAATTAAAAGGAGAATGGGTCTGTTTGGTTGCAGGTTTAAGAAATTGAAAAATTTAATTGGAACAGGAACAGGGATATCCTATCCCTGTTCTGGACTAAACCCTGTTTGAGTAACCAAATTGAGGATAGGAGAAAAATTGGAATTTTGCAAATCAACCCTTGTACTTTTGGGAATTAAACCTTGACCCAGAACTTTCAAAATTTACAAACTGATCCCCCCAACTGTTGGTTATTATAGTTTGGCCCTCATGAATAAATATTAATAAAATATTAATTAAATTAATTAATTAGTTAATTTAATTAATTTAATTAATTAAATATTCTGAATTAATCTGGAGTCCAAATGGGACAAGTCATTAGTGTATTTTGACTATCTCGACCATTCTGAGACCAATGGTGAGGTCCGTTTTACGAGACGGGGTTTCAAAAAATAAAAGACCCATAGTAACATATAAAATTACCAAAATGCCCCTGAATTGAAGTACAGTCAAACGAACTCTGAATTAAATAAACAAATAGTGAAACTTTATTATCTCGAGCATTCCGGACTCAACCGTGGAGTCCGATTTGTGAAAAGAGGTCACAAAATGTAAGGACCCGTGAAAAGTGCAATATGACCATTTTGCCCTTTTGAGACCAGATGTCCGAATTGAGTTCTACGAGAACCTAAACTCATTTTCTTCAACGTCCTAGACTCAATGGCAGAGTTTAATTTAGCAAAATAGAAATCTATGAATTAAAAGACATAAAATTTGATGAATAGCATAAATTCAAATGACAATAGACTGAGTTGTAATTTATGCTTTTAGGGACACTGACAGGACAAGAGAGGGCGATCTGATCTTCCTGTATTTTCATTGACCAGTTCAGTTACATATCGTGCACGATCTTCTAGGGTTGAGACCAACCCGTCAGGTATGGTGTTTTGCTAATGTTAGAAATGAAGTTAAGTTGGGAATGTTCTGTGAATGACTGAAATGACTTATGTGTTTATGTGGAATGTGCTTACTTGATGAATTAGAGTTGGTTGTTCACATGCTTACATGTTACTTGTACTTTATGAAAATTTAGTGAATGATGAATGTGAATCATGACATGTGTTTAAGTTGATTATATGAGATATGCTTGCATGTGGAATCAGCTGAGGATTTATGTATTATTGTCTCGAGCATGTTATATTGTGGAAACCATGTTTCATTGAGATTGCATTGGCATATGATGAATCCTTTGAGAACATAGCGTGGGTAAGCACGTGGTGCTTTGCATTATGAGGGTGTAGATCCTATGGTGAAAAACCCAAAATTGGCCATTGCATTGGTACTCCGTGCCATCGGGGAGTACCCGTAAACGAGACATGGGTTGTGGCATAGAGTTGTGCATGGGTGCGTCACGCATACCATTCATATATATATATATATATATATATATATATATATATATATATTACTGCGATGCTTTGAATGTCATTTAGATATAAATGTACACTTTGCACATGCCACGCCTTAGCTTTATTTCTTGCATTAGCACTTCATCATACCAGTAGTTGAGCTGACCCATTCGTGGGCAACATTTTTCAGATGAGGACCCTCCAGCCACTTGAGATTCTGTGATACCCTGATAGGGTGAAACACGTGATGTATATTTTGGACCATGCAACTTGTATTTTTGTAATGTAAGGGCTTAAGCCCGAATGACCTATGAACAATGCAGTTGTGCAATGTATTTTATGTTATTGTATGTATTGATGGGAATGGAGGCTTGCTTAGTGGATTTATTTATATTTGTCCTTTTATTTATTTTATTTTCTGTCTCGTCAGTCGCGCCTCGGGTTTGTAGAAATTCGGGGCGTGACATGAACTCTCTTCTCCAATGGTGAAATCAAGTGAATTGGGGGCTCTTTGTGATGATTACGTTCATATGAAATTGATCAAAATCAATTGGTGAATTGAGTAGAGGAATGCACGATATGCAATATATGTTGTTCTCTCATAGAAGCTCTCGTAGATCTAAAAATTTCAAAACTCTCTCAAAGATGAACACTCTCTACTCTATTCTTTTTCTATAAAACTGAATTTTTTTCACTTTATATTAAAGAGATCAGATCTCAAAAACTAATTGAAAATTGAAAATTTTCTATTATTACGTAGGGTTCATTCAAATGAAGTATGCACGTTCAAACGAGCCACTTGTTCATTTGAAATAATATGAAATGAATATCAAACGAGCAAGATTCAGATGCTATAGTCCTTCATTTGATTTAGACAATTCGAATGATTGAAAAATGAGCAAACCTAGCTTCAATTGTTCATTCGAATGAGCCACTTAGCTCGTTTGAACGAGCAACAATAAGTTGCTCATTTTCACCTTGTTTTGTGAAATCAATTTCCCTAAGGTTTTGAAATATGCATATTTGGAAAGATTGTTTCACAAACACAAGATCACTACACATGATGACATGAAGACAACTATATGTTATGCATGCAATGTGTAAGTGTGTAAGATCCAAATCACAACAAAATTCCAAATTACTCAGTTACCTTTCAAGTACCAATGCGGCCGGTAGACGAACATGACAATAAAGCTTGAACCTTCTTGGCGTAGAACGGGCATTAAGGTACATTAAGCCTAGGAGTAATGTAGTGATTACACTAAAAGAAAGTTTTGTCAAAATTCGGATTAGCCAATTAGAACAATAGACCCCATGGTCCTAAAAAACTCACCCTTTGGCAATCTGTGACAAAACTGCTTTGCTAGTACAAGAATACAAAACATCAAAATACATAACCCCTAAAGAGCCAAATTAAAGAAAATTATACATTATGATCTAGTATTCTATACTATTCACATCACTTAGCAAGACTCAAATGTAGTCAACCTGTTTCTTGCACAACACCGTCAACTATGCCATATAAGATCACATCAAGAAATATATCAAAATAAATTTAATGAAATCATGAGAATAGATGAATATCAAAGTAAAGACAAGGTGCAGTACACACATTAACCATGAAATCAAATCCTATAAGTATAACAAGTAAAAATATATGCTATCTCAATCATATGCAAAAAAAATATACTTGCCTTATGTTCCCTCTCAATATGTGAAATATATGTACTAAGTAACTCCCCTTCACTAAGTGCTCATATAGCATCTCTACCTTTTTGTCACGTTGACAAAGGAAGGAATGAAACAATGAAGAAACTAAGGAATGAAGAATAAGAAGCAATACCATTATGTATAATGAGATCAAGAAACAAACAACATAGATACTAGACATAGTGTAAAGAAATATAAAACATCATAACACACAATGTATCTAAGATCAATCCCAAAAGATAATACTAAAATAACCAAAAATGGAAACAATGTTGTCAAAAAATAGTACATGAGTCTGATGAGTGGGCAAGAATATTCAAGTAAACCTCACTATAATAAATCACTCATCACTCATGTAAACTGAGGAAGCATTACTGATCGTCTCCTAGTGGTGGTGGAGAACGAAAAGCTTGGGTGAATGCTTGAGTCAAATTCTAAATGACTGATCGATGATATGACATCTCTTCCATTATAGGTGATAGAAATCAACACGAATCTGTGTATAGTGTTGGTGTAACCTATCATCAAGGTTTGCATGGATCTTACCACGATGCTGCTCCAGCCTCTTCTCTAACTCATCTCAGGACATAGGTAGACTGGTAGAAGATAAGGAGGCTTCGGCTAACTCATGAAGGTCTGCACCCAAAGGAGTGCGGAACTAAGGTAGAGTCCTGTTAACCAGAAAGTCCTCTACATGTATGTTCTCTCCAGTCTACTACGGCAGTGACCTAGAAGGCTCCTGAGGTTATGCCTGTGCCTGAGCATGATCCTCCTCTAGTTGTAGCTACACATGCTCTTACTACTCTAGATCCTCATTGTCTTTATCGGAAGAAGTGATAACATGTCTCCGAGACCTCGCGAGAGTCCTACGAGTGAAAGGTCTAATTGAGAGGACTAGTAGATCTGCTGTATAAAATGGAACTTGCTGTGTAACACAAATCCTCGTTGTCAGACAGTCGAATGGAAGAGTGGCAGTATGTCTGAAACCTGTAGTGGATGAGTCGATAACTCATAATATGTAAGAAGGTACATCGATCAGAATGGCAGTGCCTATGGCATATAGAAGTGTAGCATAAGAGAGAGTCAATGTGTCCATACGGCTGACTAAATGTAGGATGCTACACACGATGAGATTGAGAATCCGATAACCCTCATGAAGATACCCCTATTCTAAGGTGGCCCCATTCGTACATAAGATAAGGGAACCATCCATATGAAGAGTGGATGCAATAAGATCCGGAGGTAGAAGAATGGCACCCTAAAGGTATGAAAAACCTGGCTACTCAACTCAGGGTAGGCCTAAAGTCTGAGCAATCAAGTCTGTGGTGAGAGTCATATCAAATCGCTCATTGTAACGGGATATCTTCCTTGTGCATCTAGAGAACCTAGGTTCGAGTAAAACTCTCGAACCACGGTCTCATCTACAATATCCGTCAAAGTGAGGAGATGTAGCCAGCTACAAGACTCAAAGAGTTTATATGTGAGAGTCTCATGTTTATCTTCTATCATGGCGACTCTCTCTAGTAGGACTAGTCGGGACAACATGGTGCCTACCCGTATGTGGTCAATCGGTATAGGAAACTAAACAAGTTCCCATGGTACTGCACCCAATCGAATATCATAGGAGAAACGCTCTCGTGATATGGGCATTGTCTTGTGAGATATGATGACGTAGACAATGAGTGAAATGAAAAAGATAATCCTAGAATGTCACTACATTTACTATAATGATCTAACAGTCCACATTAACCCTAAGATTTAGATGATAAATCAAATAGAATGAAAGAAAGTGAAATGAAGGACCCAAGGACTTACCGAACCAATGAATGAAAGAAATAAGAAACTAAATGGTGAAAGTGAAGCCCTCGATGAGTAGATCATACTAACCGAAACAGAATCAATGAATGATGAACTCTAGGATTAATATCTCAAGACAAAATAAGAGGAATTTGAGAGAAAGATGTGGGAAGCTTGAAGAAATGTGAGGAAATGATGCCTTTGATGCACGTTTTGAATTTGACCAGGCTCTCATTCGAACGATTAAGTGAGCTTGTTCAAACGAGGACCCAAAACTTCATAGCTCTCAGAAAAATAGAGTGCCCTACTCTATTATCTATCTTCTACCCAAAATACTAAACAAAAATAGGGGAAACAGAATTTTCAAGGAAAAACATCACTTTTTAGCAAAAAAAAAAATTAAGAGTAAATCTTTTATCAGTAAAGCTAAAAACAATCCCAATGTTTTTGCGTTAAAAAAAATGAAGAACATTTTGAGTTCCATAGAGAGATAAATGTGTGTTCTAGATTGAATCAATACATTCAAGTAAATTATATCATTTAAACTTATGCAAGCTAACTCTCTTCTCACTCAAACATGGGTCTTAAACATGTGTAATATTTCAACTATGAAATGTTCTTATGTCAAAGTTGACTCTATGATGTTGAATGATTTATGTCTCAATAACAGCAAACAACCATAATGAATCAACTTAGGAACCTTTTACCATTTCCAACTAAAACTCCCTTTCAACTCAAAAGCCATACTATGCAATTTGAATTTGCATTTTTCTTACCTTTTGCAATGCAGCTTTCACATAATTGAGTAGGCTATTATTTTCAAATGATTTTCAATGCTAGCAAACACACTATCTCAAAGGTAGCCCTTTCTTTCCACTCTTTGAATTTTTTGTGTGCTTCATTATCTTTTTAGGGCTTTTTCTTTAGGGTCATTTGATTTTTCTAACCTTAATCAATCAATCTAGCCATGGACTTATTGAAATATAAACATAAAATCAATAAGTTCAACCTATCTACAAGGCAATCTCATGCAAGAATTATGCACTATCAAGACTATGAGATCACAAGCAGATTGAAAGATTGAATGCATTTAAGTGAATGAAACTAAGTGAAGATACAGGTATAGGAAGTACACAAGATGTAGTCTCAATCACTCAAAATGCAACTAAAATCATTTTCCTTTTCAAAAGACGATAGGATCATCATGAGCTAAGAAAACAAAAGAAAAATATTTTTGGATTTTTGAATTCACAAAGGTAAGAAATGCACCTAGCTATGAATAAAGGAAAAAATCCAACAAAAGAAAATTCATAGACCTAGAGCAAGTGATTAATATAAGATTCACTTAGACTATGGAAAATGATCAACTTACTCAAGGACGCACACCCCTATAAATTTCCTAAGGTATTCAAACCTAAGAGAATCTAAGATTTTGGTAAAAAGGTCGACAAGTTGACGTTCAGTAGGAACATAAAACAAGGTGATAATAACATCCTCCACCAATTCTCTAACGTAATGGTGTCGAATATTAATGTGCTTTGTCTTACAATGTTGGACCGGATTCTTGGATATATATGGCATTAGAATTATTATAATGAACTGTCACGGTGCCTATATCAACCTTATAATCTGCGAATATTTGTTTCATCCATACGAGTTGGGCACAACAACTCCTTACTGTAATGTACTCAGTCGTGGCGGTAGAGAGGAAGATGAAATTTAACTTCTTACTATGCCATGAGACCAAGGCATTCCCTAGATAGAAGCAACTATTGGAAGTGCTCTTTTGATCATCCATATTCCCGGCTTAATCGACATTGGAGTATGCTGCCAAAGTGACATTTGGATCAAAGGGATACCAAATACCATACCCTAAATTCCACTCACATATCTAATTATTCTTTTTACGGCTATGAGATGTGATTCTTTAGGACAAGATTAGAAACGTGCACATACTCCAACATTAAAGGCTATGTTGGGTCTCCTAGAGGTAAGGTAGAGAAGACTACCTATTATATTACTATAAAAAGCAGACTCAACATCTTTACCTAAAGTGTCTTTGCTAAGCTTGGTACTAATACTCATAGGAGTCCTAGCATGCTTAGCCAACTCAAGCCCAAACTTCTTAACCAATTCCTTGGCATACTTGGTTTGAGAGATAAAAATATCTTCACCCAATTGTCTTACTAGAAGCCCTAAGAAGTAAGTGAGCTTACCAACCATACTCATCTCAAATCCTTTCTTTATCTCTTCGGTAAACTTTTGAGTATGTTTGGCATTAGTGGATCCAAAAACAATGTCATCTACGCATACTTGGGTAATCACATCCTTCCTTACAAACATGGTCTTATCACCACCCCCTTTTGAAAAACCTTTTTCAAGGAGATTGCCGAAAGCCTTTCCTACCAAACTCTTAGAGCTTGTTTCAATCTATATAAGGAATTTTTAAGATAGAAAACATGAGATGGATTTTGAGGATCCTCTAATCCTTTAGGTTGCTTAACTTAGACCTCTTCCTTAAGAACTCTATGAATGAAAGCACTCTTAACATCTACTTGAAACAGTTTGAACTTCAAATGGAAAGTCACGACTAGGAAAAGTCTTACACTCTCCAAACTAGCCACGGGGGCAAAAATCTCATCAAAGTCTATCCCTTCAACTTGAGTATAACCTTGAGCAACCAACCTAGCCTTGTTTATCACTATTGTACCATGTTTATCTACCTTATTATTAAATATCCATTTGGTACCAATCACATTGCAGCGGAAAGCTTAGGTACTAACTCTCAAACATCAAGCTTAGAAAATTGAATCAACTCCTCTTGCATGAAAATAATCCAATCCTCATGTAGAAGTGTCTCTTTGATGTTTTTGGGTTCAATTTTTGAAGTAAAGCATTGAAAGTTCACTTTATTGTGGAGTTAAGACCTTGTCATAACCCATTTGTCAACATCACCCATTCTTTTGGTTTGGTCATGGTCTCTTCTCACCCACATAGGTAAACTTCTATCTATATTAGACGAGGTACCTACATCATTAAACATTTCATTTGTACTTTTGTTGCCATTCTTTTTAACAATTGGGCCATCCTTTGAATTATCATTTTGGAGGTTTTTGGGAGGGTGATCCATTAAAGGCTCTAAACTTCCTAGACATTCATCATTATTAGAAATTACCCCATCATCATCAATTGTCACATTTATGGACTTCATCACACACTTTTTCCTAGTGTTATAGACTCTAAAAGCTCAACTATTTATGGAGTATCCTAAGAATTACCAACATCACACATTTGGTCAAACTTGTCTAGAGTCTCTTTATCTCTTAGGATGTCGCATTTGCTACCAAAGGCTCTAAAGTATTTCACATTTGGTTTTCTACCAATCCAAAGCTCATATGGAGTTAGATTTGAGTTAGGTCCAAGGTAAACTTTATTGATGATATGACAAAACGTGTTAATGGCTTTGGCCCAAAAGTTTTTTGGGATAGACTTTCCATAAAGCATAGCCCTAGCCATTTCTTGTATGGAGCAAGTTTTTCCTTTCTACAGCCTCATTTTGTTGAGGGGTGATGGGAGCCAAAAATTCTTACTTGATGCCAAGGTCATCACAATAGTCGGTGAAGGGGGGATTTTTTAAATTCCTTCTCATGGTTACTCCTTATTCTAGTGATTAGATAACTTTTTTAATTTTGAATTCTTTTACATAATTTAATGACGACATCAAACACTAAAGTCTTCTATCTCAAGTAAGTTACAAAAGAATGCTTAGAGAAGCCATCTACCATGACTAGGATGTATCTCTTCCCACCAAGACTTTCCATCCTCATTAGACCCATTCAGTCTATATGAATTAATTTCAATGGAAGTGTGGTAGCAAGAGATGAAGATTTCTTATGTGAAACTCTTCTTTGTTTGGCCTTTTGATATATTTCACACACCCCGGAAGGAATCTTCCCTAGTTTTAGTGGTCCTTAGACTAGGTCATTGTTAACCAACCTTTTGAGTTGTTTGTGGTTGATATGGCCTAATTTCTTATGCCAAAGATTGCAAGAATCAACCTTAGCACTATTATATATGATATTTGGATTAAGAGTTAAGCTACAACAATTGTCGGATGTTCTTAATCCCTTCAATATACACATCTTATTTTCATTCACTACTTTACATTCCTTTTTAGTGAAGCACACATTGAAATTACTATCACATAATTGACTCATGTTAATTAATTTAGCCTTTAGTCCCTCAACATACAACACATTTTCAAGTTTTGGGAAATCACCTAGGGTAATGGTTCATTTCCTATAACATTTGACTTGTTCCCATCCCTAGAGGCAACCGCTCCCTCTTTATAACTCACAAAGTTAGTAAAGAGGGATTTGTTACTAGACATGTGCCTAGAACACTTGCTATCAAGGTTCTAAGATTTTGAATTACTAGCTTTGAAGGCAGTGTGAATTGCTAGACACTTATGATTGTATTTTCTTACCCAAATTTTCTTTATTGTCGTCTTGTGCATGAGTATAACTTGTTGTAGATTAGGTTTAGATATCTTTGGTTGAGGTCTAGGGGTTATTAGAGGTTTCACAATATTTTTTTTATTTCTATGACCTTTTGAGTCATACTCTTGAACTTTTGGACACAAGTATTCAATTATTGCTTTACCAAAGATAATTTTTTGTGTGCTTATTTGTCATGTATTGATGTTGTACATGTCTTTTCCTAGAGGCTCTCAATCGCCTTCTAAGATGACCATTAACCCCACAAAAGGAACAATGAAAAACTTCGGGTTAAGTTTGGTCTTGAACTAAATGTTGAGTGCTGGGTTGAGGTAACATCATCCTTATTTGTTTGGTAGGAGAAACCAACTTAAGCTTGAAGGAATAATGGATAATTTTAATGAATGAAGACAACTTGTTAGACATATGTTTAAGGATGCTTGTCACAATCTTAGCTAATTTAAGTTCTTCATCAAATTTCACACTTAAATTCCTTCTTTTCAATTTCATAAGCCTTTAAGGATGATTCAAGAATTCCTACCTCACCCATTAGAGTATTTCTCTATTGTTCTAAAATTTCAAGTTTTTCTAAGAGAAAGGCCTTGACTTCTTCAACTTGCTCGACATGGTTTGGTTAACTTGTAAGACACCTTTTTCTTTTTCACTCAACTTTAGTTTCTTGACTAATATCATATTAGTCTTCTTGCTATTAAGAAATTCTTTAGATAATTGCTCGTAAGAAATTTCTATATGAGTTTCAATTTCACGTTCACAAATCTCAAGATAATCACCCTTCATTGTTCACACTTAAAGGAATTCAATCAATTGCCTTTGAAGCAACGCTCTGTTACCACTTTGTTTGTACTTAACTTCTCAGTGTGACACTGACCTAGAAGGGGTATGTATGTATAATTTTTCAATATATCAAAATCTTCAACCACAACACTACCAACTATTTCAAATGGCAAAATATGAGAATTGCAACTATAATTAATATTCAACTATTATCTACAATTCTGTCAATTATTCCAAGCCATTCAATTTTACAATTAATTAGTGTTGATCAATACATACTATTCAAGTAAGCCCAGTTGAATCACCAGATCAATTTTAGTGTTAATTATATAATTCAACTCAAAATTCAACTAAATGGTTAATCAACAATTTACTAATTCAAATCACAATTCAATTTGCTTAATCAAGGTTTTCAATGTGTTGCTTTCAAAAATAATTTTAGGATTGGTTATAGTTGATCATTTTAAATATTAAAAGCTAATGCTTGATGATCAATCTAATCCTATATCACTCAAAACCCAAAATAAGAAAAATACAAAGTCTTCTCTTGATTTGTTTTGATTACTTAGACTTGAGTGTGTCCATTTGCTTGGATCATCATGAGATCATTTTACTTGATCGGATTTTGGCTATAAAGCTTGTGCTTTGAGTAGAGTCCTTATGTTTGATAGACTTTGTCATTTTTTGGTCAATCATCTTCTTTGACCTAAATGACTTATTTGCATTGTTACTAGATAAAATATTAGTCCACATGTACAATGTCTTATTACCATCAAAATTACTGAGATGCCTTTAGTTGAAAACTGTTAGGACTAACAAGAAACTTATTTGCAAGCCACAAAGGAGAGAGACCTTCAACTATAGACACAACTTCAAATACCAAAGAAGGAAGGTGCATTAATGGAGAAGTATTTAATGTATTTCAAAGCTTTTTGTGACAGTCATTCAACTATTCAAAAGTTCATTTTAGTTAAAGATAAAATTGTTCAATTTTTCCAAAATCTTGGGAAAAAAGTATAATGTGTTTGTAAGAATAATATTTCCAAAACTACCTTCTTGAACTTTTAACTAGTTCATCACAACACTTCAAGATTATAATCTCCATATTCAAACTAATGAGACAAAAGAAAAAAAAAAGATTTAAATCCAAATATGGATTTTATAGTACAACAAGGTGGAGGAAGAGGAAGATCAAATACCCATAATGGTGTGTATTATCAGAATTTTAACTCTAGGGGTCGTGGCTTTTACCCACAAACTAGACTTAGAATTTTCACAAAATTGAAAGCCAAGTTCATCCTATTTCTCCATCACCATTTTAGAATAATTTTTCTGATCCAATTCAAAGTGCTTCTATCCAAGGCAACCTAACCTTTAACACTCAATGATCACCTTTTTAAAGCCCCAAAAGCAATTCTCATGGCATTGTTCCTCAATGTCATATGTTTAATTGTATTGGTCAAACAACTTAAGTGTTGGTACCGGTATGACTATTCATGTGATGCAACTGAATCCTTGCCCCAAGCATGTACTTCATTAAATTTTCTTTCAATTCCGTCATCTAGATACAGGTGCTACTTCTCATATGACTTCAAATCCGAGGATTATACAATCCTCTAGTGTATACAGAGGTTCTGATAAAGTTATTATAAGAGGTGGGTCTCGATTACAAATTTTTCATATTGGTCAAACTACTTTGGCCTCCTTCTAATGTCAATTAAATCTCTTTGATGCATTGGTTGTGCCTTAAATCCAAAAGAATGTTATTTTTGTTAGTCAACAAACAAAAGACAACTCTAGTGTCTTTGAATTTTTCTCTTCCAATGTCAAACTACTTGGCCTCCTTCCAATGTCAATTAAATCTCTTTAATGTATTGGTTGTGCCTTAAATCCAAAAGAATGTTATTTTTGTTAGTCAACAAACAAAAGACAACTCTAGTGTCTTTGAATTTTTCTCTTCTAGTTCTAAGATAAAGGATAAATTAATGGGATAGATTAACGAGGTAGATTCTAGAAATCGACTATAGAAAAGATGACCTTTACTCCTTGAATAAAAAAGGTGTATCTGAAGCACTAGTTGTACGAACATCTGGATCTTTGGCATTAATGGTTGGGCCATCTAAATTGCAAGCTTCTTTATATGTTATCCGCAAAGAAGTTTGTTGATGTTTCTAATCAGTTGCAATGTGAGAAAATTTATAGTAGTTGTTAGATAAAAAAAAATATTAAATTTACCATTTTCATTGAATAATAGTATATGTTATGTTCCTCTGGCTAAAATTCATTGTGACTTATGGGGTCCAACTCTTGTGACCTATGTAAAGGCCTTTAAATATTATGTGATTTTTGTAGATGATTACACTCATTTCATATGGCTACATCCTTTAAAACATAAATCTAACTTTTTCAAAACCTTTCTGTCTTTTTAAAGGTTGTTAAAGAATCAGTTTGATCATATTATCACAAAATTTCAATGTGATGGCAGGGTAAATTCGAGCTACATGAATTTTTACAGAATTTAGATCAACATTGAATTCATAAATATATATCATGAAAAATGGCACTGTTGAGGAAAAACATCATCACATTGTTGAAATTGGCCTTATTATTCTTTTTTATGCAAATTTACCAAAGAATTTGTGAATGGAGACTTTTTTTTATTGTTGTGTATCTCATTAATAGGCTTCCTTCTTCGTTTTGATAGATGGAGACACCTTTCTAAAAAAATTTTGGTAAACATCCTAATTATTCTTCTCTTAAAGTTCTGGATGTAGGTGTTTTCCCTATCTTAGAGATTATGTTATGGCTACAAGTCTTATCCATGTGTATTGCTTGGTTATAGTCTAAATCATAAAGGTTATAGATACCTTTATCCTCTTTAAAAAGGAGTATTTTTTTCTCATCATGTTGTTTTTGACGAATCTATTTTTCTAAATGCTAACCCATAACTACAGTCTTCTTCAGCTAAAATAAATGGGACTTTATCTACTTATTCAGAAGTATCACCATCGTTGTCTCCATCTACTTCATCAACGAGCGCCATTTCTCAACCAATTTCTTCTAGTCATGGTCAACATGTTGTGTCGCCCCCCTTTGCGACTTCATCACTACCTTGTTCCCAATCAACCCCACCACAATCCTTCACCACATTTGTGCCTTCACGTGTTGATACCTCTATAATAGCTTCATGTATATTACCCATTTTCCCATATTCTCAGTCACCGATACCATACCTTGTATCTCTATATGCCACTAATGTGGCTACCCTATGTGCATTTCTATCTTTACAAAAGGCTTTATGTTCCACTCCCTCCCCAATCGACCCATGTATGCTACCTCGACCCAACATATGTCCCTTACCACTATCGTCCCAACATTGTTTCACAAGTAACCAACTTGTTGTTACTCTATTAGGTGTACTTATGGCATAATGTTCTATGCATGACACCTCCCCCACTCATACGTTTGTTCATGCACCACTTATCTCCTCTCCACCACCCCTTGACTCTCCAACCACAACCTCTTTGTTATCTCATAACTCTATTGTATCATTAATTCCAATCCCTTAATTTTGAGCGCTCTTCTGGCAACACTAATCTTTTCTCTTCCCTTCTTGATGTCTCTACTCACATACCTCCTATTTGTTAATCTACATTCTATGATTACTCGCAAGAAGGCACGTGACCAATAAGCTCTTCTTACCTTGCATTTTATAAATCTTGTTGAACAAAAGAGTCTCAAAACTACTCTTTAAACTCCTCACTAAGTGGCTTTCGTACAAGAAAATCTCACTACCATCCATAAAAATCACACATGGGATCTTGTGCCCCTTACAACCAATCTCAATGTTATTTGCTCATGTTGGGTTCGTAAGATAAAACTCAAATTAAATGTGTCTATTGAAAGTTTAAAAGCTCAACTCATGGAAAACGATTATAATCAGTTAGCTAGAATTAACTTCGAGGAAACCATTAGTCCAGTAATCAAGTTGCTATTATTTAGATTGTTCTTTCACTTACTTTTCTTCTAGCTGGTCTATCTATGAGCTTGATTTCAGAAACACTTTCTTGCATGAAATCTCAAAAAAAGTGTTTATATGGAATAACCACCTGGCTTTGTTAATACTCACTATCCTCATCATGTTTGTTTTTTGTGAAAAATTATTTATTGGCTAAACCAAACTCACGTGCCAGGTTTGATCGCTCCAGCTAGTTTCTTCTTTATTTGGGTTTCTTTTGTAGTAAAGTTAATTCATCCGTGTTAATTTATCGGAGCTATCATGATCTTATTATTTTTCTCATTTATGTCGATGAAATTATTGTCATGAGTAATCGTCCTTCTCTTCTTTCTAATCTTAACTCCCGCCTTAATTTTGTGTTTGCCATAAAAGATCTCGGTTCTTTCCATTATTTCTTGGGTATTGAAGTTACTTTTTTTTTGGCCTTTTTTTCTCAACAAAAATATTCTCGTGAAATTCTTGCGAAGGAAGCCACGTTAGATTGCAATCGTTTTAGTACTTTTCTTGCTCAAAAAGCTCATTTACATGTCTTGACTATGCCTCTAGTTGATGCTACTACTTATCGTAATATTGCTGGTGTACTTCAATATCTCACTCTTACTCACCCTGGTCTTTCTCATATTGTTAATATAGTATGTCAATTCATGTATTAACCAAATTCTATTGAACTTTAGGCAATCAAACACATCTTGCATTATCTTTAGGGTACTTTCGATCATAGTCGTTGTCTCTTCTTTTCTCCATTCACTCTCTATGCCATTTCAAATGTGGGGTGGGCCAGCTATTCTGACACCCATCATTCCACTAGTGGCTATTGTGTCTATCTTGGGGCCAATGTGTTTCATGGAGCTCTAAAAAATAAGCCATTATGTCTCGCTCAAGTACTAATGCTGAATATTGCTCTATGTCTTCTACTACTACTCAACTTAGATGGGTTACTTATCTTTTCGAGATATTATCCTATAAATATTATCAGCTCCTCTTGTTTTGTTTTGTGATAACACGAGAAATTTTTCCATGAATATCAGTCATGTTTTTCATGCTCGCAAAAAGCATATTGAGCTTGATATTCATTTTGTTCAAGAAAAGGTTGTTGTTGGTTCTCTTTATCACATGTTATGTGCCCTCACACTCTCAACTGGTTGTTATCTTCAATTGCTTGTCTAAAGAATCTTTTCACGTGATTTGTTCCAATTCGAGCATGCCTCCTTCACCACCCACCAGCTTGAAGGGGACTGATAAAGGAAAGGCCCCACGTTCGCATAAAGATAACGTAGAGGAGGATACTACGATTGCAAAGAGATAATGAAGAGACAAAATTTGAATAAACCATTGATTGTTTGATAATGTAAAGATGGATTTTGAATAAACTGTTACATAACATTATATCTATCTATATAGTATTACAATGTAGTTTGACGTAGCACTCGTTTACTCTTTTCTTTTCAAAATCCTACTTTCGCCGCAATTCTCTCTCTAAAATTCTAAATTTTCAAATCAAATAAAAATAATATTTACTCAATCACACAATAATTAAAATTTTAAAAAAATTTAAATTTATTTCTATCCACATAACACTCTCTTCCCTATTTAAAAATTAAAAACCACAAACGTATCTCTATCCCACATAACAAATTTAGTTTCTCCCCAACATGTACTTTCTCTCTCTAAAATAACTCGCGTAATAATTAAAATTCAAACTTAATTCAAATTTTTACTACTCAAGACACTCCATAATACACAATGTCCTAATTACTCTCCACAATACACAATTTTCTAATTACTCTCTACATTGGTATATCTCTCTCCAATTTTGGATGCCTCATATTATCATAATTTTGTTGATGTGTTCTAACTATCAAGCAATTTTTGAGAGAGAATATTGAATTCGTTCGTATTCCTTCTACTACATTGCCTATGTGGTTCGATGATCAATTTTCACATAGGATCAAGTAACTTAACGAGGGAACGAATCAAGATACCTTCAAAAGCTATGAAGTAATTTGAAATTGATCAATTGGATTATGAGGGGAAGGAAAGAGAGAGATAAATGGAAAGACTAACTCTCAGGTAGAGAAGGAAGGTAATATCGGACACTGAGATCTAAAAGTTATCTATTTCATTGCACACCACTTTTTCTAAGTGGTACATTATGGGTTTCTTTCTCTTATTTTCTACAAAAAGATAACCTTTTCCTTTTCTTCATTTTCTAATTTTTTTTTTTGTTAGACTTCAATATCGATCTTATGCTTAATATCTCTCTAAATTAATTTTGGTACATTGTTTGAGATTTTTTCAGTACTTCCTGTGTTGCACACAATTAGTAACTCTGGTTTTGAAGTTAACTATTGATTCAAACAGTATTACTTTCTCTTAAAAAAATTTATTTATGAACTTATATTTTCATTATTTTTGTGTTTTGAATAAATACAGACACCACATTTTCAAGTTCTAATTTTAAAGTAAATTGTTCGTTAATTTAGTCTCTTTATAATTTTAAAATTTTTTATAATTTTTTCAAAATTGAATTTGTCTTTTATCTTGAATATTATACTAAGTGTAAATAAGTTTGTTTTTTCGTTTAATTAGAAGTTTACTAATTATTACTTAAATGTTGTCACTGTCTTTCATTTTAGAATTTTTCAAAAAATTTCTAAAATATAATCTCCATCTCTATCTACTTCCTACTTTCCCCCCTATAAATATTCTCTCATTCTCTCTCTCTCTCTCTCTCTCTCTCTCTCTCTCTCTCTCTCTCTCTCTCTCTCTCTCACACACACACACACACACATATTTTATAACTATTCCATTTTATTTTTTAGACTATAATGCTTATGATAATCTATAGTTTCCTTAATGTGTCTTTTTTTTTTTTTTCACAGAAGTAGCCAATATGTTACACAAAATATTCAGTACCTTTTTTTAAAATATTTTTCTACCAAAGAATTTTCGAGGGTAATTTGTTTAAAATTAGTTCTCATTAGAAATTCAAAGATATAGCTTGATGAATTTATTTGTGTGTGCAACATGATGCAGTACGCATTGCAGAAGTGTACTTAGCATCATTGTAGTATCACCGTGGAGCAAAATAGCAAGAATTGACCTTCTATTTTTATACAGCCATAACCTTGTACACAATGGTCAAACATTAGTTTTTAGTAATTTTTATTATTTTTAGTAACTTTTGATTCGAGCCGAATATGGGTCAACTAAGCTCGGATCTTCTTTCCCTTTTCACAAGCGTCTTATTTTTTGTTGTATTTCAGTTTTTAGAAGGTTTTGGATTTTGCCATATTTGTTTTCAAATTCATATCTTTTCTTTTATTTTATGTTGTTTTGGCCATTAGGGTTTTAGACTTATAAATATAATGATATGTAATGATAGTTATAGCCCTTTTGGTGATAATAAAATCCTCTTAAGAATTATTTTCTCTTGCCTAACTCTTGGTATTCATGAGAATTAACGAGTGATGGATGCCTTTTGTTCCTAGCATCTTTATGTGAGAAGATTAACAGGTTCAAGAGAGGGTCATGATTGATTTTTCCACTACGCACTACCTCAGTTGGTATCAAAGTCGCGTTCATTCGAGACCATACGACCATAAAGACGTGTCGGTGTTCGAAATGCTCCTTTCAATAAGGTGTTGGAGCGAGATGATGTAACCCAATTATAAAAATAGGTTGAAGCATAGAGGCAGTAGATGGAAGTGAAAAAGCAGCAGATGGAAGCTATGACTGCCCAAATTATAGAGTTGACAGCTGGCCATCGGCATGGAAATCATTCCCTATCTGTAATTTCGATGGGGGATAAAGAGGCCCTGGAAGATGAGTTTGACAATCCATACGTTTTTGTTGAACCCACTTCTAAGGGTAGGAGGCCCATGGCAGAATAGAATAAGATAAATTTGGACTTGCGACATTGGGAGATTGGATTAAGAATTGATATTCTAGAATTCCAAGGGCGTATACAGCCCAAGGAATTTTTGGATTGGGTTATTAATGTAGAGTAAGTTCTGGAGTTTAAAGAAGTGGCTACAAATAAATGGGTGTCTTTGCTTACTACTAAGTTCCAAGGTAGGGCAGCATACAAAAATGGCTCAGGAACGACATGGGAAAAGTAAGATTAATTCATGGGAAAAGCTAAAGAAGCACCTACGAAGGGCATTCTTACCCCTTAACTATGCGAGGACATTATACCAACGATGGTAGAATTTGCGATAAGGAGCAAGGACTGTGGATGATTATACGTCTGAGTTCTACCAATTAATAGCATGCAATGATCTAGTAGAGATAGAAGAGCAATTAGCATCCCAATATATTGCGGGTTTGTGACCTTAACTTCATGATACCCTTAATCTATTTGACATTTTTTTTTTGTTTCTGGTGCACACCAGCAAGCCCTTGTGTTAAAAAAATAGAATAGCTAGAGATCAGACAGTTCCATGTAGAGCATTGGGGTTGGTGCTAATGTAAGAGTGGGTGGTAGCAATAATAATTATAATCCACATATTACGCAGTCCAACCTAAGGGTCTATTTTTGGCAATAGAGAATGTAGGTCAACCAGTTAGGGCTCTTACGACGAGTAACAGAATGCATTTTTTCAAGTGTGGAGACCTGGGCATTGTATGGTAGACTGCAAAAAAGGTGACTGATATGGGAAGGGTCTATTTGTGGATAGTGAAGAGATTTTTCTAGAGCAGATTAATAACTTTGAGCAATATCGCATTTTTTATACTATTGACAATGATAGTTCACAAGAGGAGGTAGTTGACGGCGACGAGGTTCCTTTGTTGGTGGTAAGATGGGCTCGTCTTGCACCGCGTGAAAAGGAAGAGGATAGATGGTGGCACAATAACATCTTCCAGTCCACTTGTACGGTAGGGGGAAGATGTGTCAATTCGTTATTGATGTCGGAACCTATAAGAATGTTATCTTAGAGGAAGCTGTCAAAAAGTTAGGGTTAACAACTGAACAACATCCCATCCCCTATAAGTTGTTATGGCTAAAGAAGGGTAAGGAGATAATTGTCTCAAAATATTGTTCAGTGCCTATTTCTATTGGTTCAAACTATGAGGATCAAATTTGGTGTCATGTGGTACACATAGATGCTTGTCATGTTTTACTGGGGAGACCGTGTGTAATACCCCAAAATCTGACATGGCTTACAGTGAACACGGATCTAATAAATATAAATTACGTGACGCTAATGATTTAAAATAGCTCGAAACACAGTAAACCGTGATGAGATTAATTATCAGAAAATATAAAAATTAATCCAGCCAATTGAATGCCAGGGTAAATAAATAAGAAGGAAATAAATCATTAATTATGAAAAGAAAATAAATCAACTATAAGACCCTAACGGACTCAAAATCAAGAAATAAATAATTACGATAATTGAGCCCAACCTCATGACAAATTTACCGGCATTCCATAAATTAATATTTTATAGGATTGAAAGATATTATATATATATATATATAACTGCAAGGGTAAAAATATATATATATATATATATATAATATAATATAATATAATATAATGTAATATAATATAATATTGTTATTATTAAATGTAGAAGCTTCTAAAGGAAGCTAGCAAGTTAGATATATATAAAAGCAGCCGAAGCTGCTAGATGGAGGGAGAGTCGGTGATGGGTCCAGAGACTTCTTGAGGCAACAAATATGATATATATATATATATATATATATATAAGAGAAGGGAGGAGAAGCTTCGGGAAGAAACTAGAAACAAAGAAAAGAAAAGAAAGATGAGAGTGAGAGTCGGTGAAATAGCAGAATTTGAGGAGATTTGGAAAATTCTAGATTGGGCTCCCACCGACACACATATCTACATAGATCTATATATATATATATATATATATATATATATATATATATATATATATACCTCTGTAGGAAAAAGAGAAGGAAAAGAGAATTTCTAGAATTCTCTAGCAGTGCAGAGACATATATGTGGGTGTGTAAGCCGTGCAGCAGGTAATATATTTGTGAGTGTAGCGGTGTAAATTGTTGAGGTCTCTTGTCAAGTGGAGGATTCTGCCGTGAGACTTTTGAGGATTGAAGGTGATTGGATTTGATTTGTTTGTGGTTTGAATTGAGAGAGAGAGAGAGAGGAATTGTAGAAGGGAAGAAAGTAGCAACAAGCGGAGCTGCTGTTGTAGCAGCAATCGGGGCTGCTATTGCAGCACATGCTGCGGCAGTTAAGGGAGCAGCTGATGGTCGATTTCCCTGTTTTGATGGTCTCTGTCGGAGCTTAGTTGGTGATACTGTGGAGTTGAAATAGATTGGGCAAAAAGGGAACTAAAACAGGGAGAGACAGCAGCGGTGCGGCAGCACCTGCCTTCCAATTTGAAGGGCTAGTTCATGTTGATTTCAGATTAGAAGCAGCAAATTTTTATACCTGAATTTGGGACTTTTATGTGGTTTTAGTGCTGCTGTTATTGTTTGTTTTGGTTGGTAAGAAAACAGGGGAAATGGAGGTTGTTGCAGGCAGCGGTTACAACGGGGATATAGAGGAATGAGCTGCTCTATTGGGGCGAAATCGCATTGGGCGTTTGATCGTTGAGTGTATGGCTGCTGCTACGGGAGTTGCTTTAATAGCAGGTGAACAAGTTTTGATTCCATCTCTTCTCTTCTGATTTGGTTGCTAAGAGAACTGAAGGAGTGATGGATATGGGGCAGTGCAGCAGGAGGTATATGTGTGTGTTTTTGTGTGGCGATGCAGCAGAAGGACATGGGTATATATCTGTGTGTGGGTAACGGTGTAAGAGAGATGGAAGCTCTATGATGGGCGTTTTGCTGGCCAAGCTGGTTGATTTAAGCATTAAAAATTGTAAACAGTAAATACAGCTGCACAAATCAATTTGGGGCGCAAGAACCAGCTCTTGGCTGCTAGTGTTTGAAGCAGAATAGGAGCTGTGTGGCGGCAGCTTCAGCTTCTTGATTTTCTTCCTCTCTAATGATCTACCAATCTGAAGCAGGTATAATCTGATTTTCTGAATTGATAATCTCTAATAAAATTTCATTCTAGTCATAACAGTGATCAGTTGCTGGGGGAAATTAAGAAATGTGTGAGTATGTGATTATGTAATGAGAGGAAAAATCAGATTCAGCCGCTAGTTGTTGAGTTGGATATAGGTTCAGCTATTGATTTATCTTTTGAATTAGTGGCTACTAGCTATCGCTTTGGATATTATTTCAAATCTGCATATAAAAGAAATAATAGGTGAACATGGATGTTCAGCAAAACCTGGGTATAAATAAGTGAATGTGAATATTTTAATTGAGAGATTTAATTACTCTTCTTTTCAAAGTTCAGTGATACCTGCTAGCTATTGAATGAAATTAAGACCACTTCGGATACTTTTCTAGGTCAATATAGGTAATCAAAATTAGGTTTGATATCGTTTTGAATTGATAATTACGCAGACAATTAAATCCAAGGAGGCAGTTTACTTTTATCAACAATTGGTGTTTGTCCAACCTCTTTTGAGATTGGCCCTATATAATCTGTCTACAATTGACAACAAATATATATATTAAGAAAATCAGGTGGCCACATTTGATTGGGATAATCTCTAAATGAAAGTGATTATCATAGCTAAGGAAATTATGGGATTGACCATGCCGTACTTTCTTCATTTTCATAACCTGTAGGTAAATAACATCCCCTTTAAACAAAATGCTACCTTAAACTAATAGGTAATTAGTAACTAATGACTGCATTCACTGTTCTAGGACACTTGGATCTAGGATCAGCTGGAAGGGATTCCGAATTAGTTTCAACGAACTGTGAGTAACTCGGACTCCTGACTTGGTGTATATTTTCTGTACTACCTAAACTTGTATACTGTACTGTTTTATATGCTGAACCGTTTATACACTGAACTGTTTTAAATGCATATGCTTTCATGCATACCTCTTGATCTGCATTACTTGTGGCATGATTTTGTTCTATCTTGCCTTTTGATATATCCTGTTGATTCTGTTGAAGTCTATTGTTCTGTTACCTATCTTTTGGAGTCTGTTTGATTCTGTTTGTTATGTTGTCTTGTCTGGGGCCCACTCTGGGATTGAGTATATCAGTGGATGGATGGCTGCCTCTGTGGGACGCCCAGAGCTCAGCATCCGCTCAATCTTATCTATTCCGCTCTGATATCGACCTCAGCCGGAGGTGTGCGATATGAGGCCCTCCATGTGAGGGGGTGGATGGGAAGTAATGCCATCCCACATCGCCTGGGGAAGGTTCAGGCACTTTCTGCTTTGATACCGACCTCAGCCGGAGGTGTACGATATGAGGCCCTCCATGTGAGGGGGTGGATGGGACGTAATGCCATCCCACATCGCCTGGGGAAGGTTCAGGCACTTTGAGCTGCTTCCGTTCTATTTGAGCTGTATCTGTTCTACTTGAGCTGCATTGTTCTATCTGAGTTACATTTGAGCATGCATATATATATATATATATATATATATGAACTGGTTTTGAAACCCATGGCAGGAACCTATGTTACTCACTGAGCTTGTTTAAGCTCATTCCATTATTTAACATTTTTTTTCAGGTTGTATCTCCATTGGATTAGAAGGCACAAGGAGATGATACTAGTAGGTTGAGAGGCATTCCCAAGTGAGGATCTGATAGCAATAATATATGGAGACTTGGATTCTAATAGATTGATTCTGACTATTCAGGTGAGTGTGATAATATAAATGACTTTATTCATATGTAATAGATGTGTAGGGACATGGCTCATGGTAATGGAACTCTGGAGGAATTTGATATGCTCTGTGTTATATATCTGTTATAGATGTGTTCTGTGGTTAGAGTTATTAGCTGTTTGATTATAGATTGACTCTGTGGTACATACTTATGAGGTATATAGTTGAGTTGCATTCCTGAGATAAAAAGGTTTTAATTTCTGCTGTTCTGACCCTACATTTGGAATGCAATTCATCGTAAGGTTCAGAAGATTGCCTTTGGTTGGTCGCATTGTCGGTCGGAGACTGGCAAGGCGGCTAACTGGCATCACATCTTCAGCATCCGCATAGGGTGGGGTGCGGGATGTGACACCGTGGCAATATGATAAGCCCGTATCTCTTGATAGAAGGAAGAAGACTTATAGCTTCATGTTTAACAATAGTAAGATCACACTTACACCCAAAAGAGATGAGTCGCCAAAGTCGACAATAGGAGATGGGTGTTTTCTCTTGTCTAGAAGTTAATTCATTGAGGCAATGTCTCATTCTGGAATAGTATACATGTTGACAGCAAAAGAAGCATTGAACATGGGGAAATTCTTGAATCGGTGAAAGGGCTGATTGATGAGTATGATGATGTGTGTCTTCATAAATTAGCAGCAGAACTTCCACCCCTTTGGGATGTCCAACATCAAATTGATTTGGCTTATGTTCCTAACCTGAAGCGAGTCAATGACAAGGTAGAGGATTTGATTTCTCAAATTCAAGAAATTCATAAATCCACTAAGCGTAATTTGGTAGAGCCAACTGCTAAATATAAAAGTGATGCTGATAAAAAATGTCATCGCGTTAAGTTTGATGTTGGGGACTTTGTGTGGGCTATTTTGGTGAAAGACCATTTTTCGATGGGGGAATATAACAAGTTGGCAACACGAAAAATTGCTCTTTTGGAAGTGCCAGAGAAAATTAATCCCAATGCCTATCGTCTGAAACTACCAAGTTCGTACATTTGACGTGTTTAATGTCAAGCATTTTATTCAATATCGAGGCGATAGCTCGGATGATGACTCTTTGAATTCAACGGCGAATGCTCTCTAATCAGCGGAAGATGATGTAGTACACATTGCAAAAGCATACTTGGAGGCATTGAAGCATCGTCGTAGAGTAAAATAGCAAGAATTGACAACAACTATAACTTTGTGCACAAGGGTCAAACATTAGTTTTTAGTAATTTTTATCATTTTTAGTAACTTTTGCTTCTAGCCGAGTTGTGATTGGTTTTCCCACTACAAGTATTATTAAGAAAATTTATTTCGATACCAATCTGCCCCTTATGGCTAGGGGAGATTATAGATCCTTCAATAAAGTTTCCTTTTCGGAAAAACTATAGGAAGGTTCAGAAGATGATTGCAGCGTTACAATTTTTTATCGATCTAAACTCTTCGCAAGTCATGCATAATCTTTATAGACAGGACTTTCAACCTTGCGCTTTCGTGA